>JAKSZT010054055.1:20078074-20321848 GCA_026826555.1 Tolypeutes matacus
TAGATAGATAGATAGATAGATAGATAGATAGATAGATAGATAGATAGATGATAGATAGATAGATAGATAGATAGATAGATAGATAGATAGATGATGGATAGATGGATAGATGGATAGATGGATGGATGGATATAGATGAGAGAGAGAGAGAGAGAGAGAGATGGATGCATGCCTGGGCCCCACCCTAGGCCAATTTCATCAAAATCTCTAGGTATGGGGTCCAGGCATCAGGATTTTTCTGTCATTCCCAGGTAATTCTACAGTGCCACCAGGGTTGAGAACAACTATTCTAGCCAAACAAACAGAAAGCACAGGCTTTGAAATCTCACAGACCAGCAGTTCTGATTCCACAAAACTTCCTAGCTCTGTGACCCTGGCAGGCTAGCTTTGTTGGGTCTCGGTATCCTCACCAGTAAAATGAAAAGAACTGCTACCTCAGGGGCTTGTCGAGGGAGTTAATGATGTCACACGCAAAGCACTTTATCCAGTACCTCACACCAAGCAGACACCCAATTAAAGATAACTTTTGATTTCTGCTATTTTGGGTGGTAGGAAACCAAGAAACCATACTTTTGAGAACTGTACTTGAACTGTCAAAAAAAAAAAAAAAAGGGAAGCGGCTGTGGCTCAATCAGTAGGGCTCCCGTTTACCATATGGGAGGCTCCGGGTTCGGTTCCCGGGGCCTCCTGGTGAAGGCAAGTCCGCCCGCACGGCATGGTTAGCTGACCCAGAGAGCACAACAGCAGCAAGGGGGGGATAAATGAATAAATAAATAAAATCTTAAAAAAAAAAAAAAGCTCTGATTAAGGGCCTCAAGGATATTTCAAAATAATGATCTGATCTTGTTTTAGATGATCAGAGGCCTTTTGTACATCAAGTTTGTGCTATGTGGGCCCTAACTGAAGTTGTAAGATCTCTGGATAAGCAGAGAATTACTCTACTAGCATCCATCATCTTTGGCTTATATCCTAGGGATTTATTCTCAGAAAAAATGATACAACCTAAAGAAAAAGAAACAACATCAATCTTGGGAAAAACTCCCTGTTCATCAGTATCATATTCCCCACACCCCATCTTCATCTCTTTCACTGTCAAAAATGGTCCTTTCATATCTATTGCCTCCTCTCCATCCCTGACTCTGCCTGATGGCCTCATTGTATCTTATCTGGTTCCGCAAACATTTCCTAACTAGTCTCTCGGTAGCAGAGGAATGTTTCTAATAGCAGAGTTGAATGCATCCATCTGCATTTTTAAAACTTTCATTGGAACCCCATTGCTTGCAGGACAACTCAGTTCAGCAGCCCAGACTCTCCAAGGTCTGTGCTCCCCCTGCTTCTCCAGACTCACTTCCCAATACATCTTCCCCATTCCACCCCCACCCCATCTATCCTGGGCTCAGGCAGTTGTGAACTACCAGCTCTACCTATCTGCCTAAAATGATTTCCTCATTGGGTACCAGGTAACTCCATTTTAGCCTTCAAAATCAGCCCAGTGTTGTAAATTTTGCAGAAAGTATTGATCCAATACTCTCCACCTCCTCAATCCACTGATCTATTTTCTTGCCCCTGGACCTTGAGTTTGTCTCTACCATAGCATTACCATATTACACTATAATTTATGGTGTCCCTTTCTAACTGAGCAAGGAGTATATTATATTTATCTCTGCATTCCCTGACCTATGAATAGTTGAGACACACAGAAGCCACTGAATAAAGGTTAGGTGACTGCATTTTTTTTTTTAATTTATTTTTATTGTGGGTAAAAATCAAAATTCTCACAATACATACAAACATTTGCAAAATGATATATAAATATATATGCATATATGTGTATTTGCTTACAAAAATGTTATTTATATATATATATACATATATTTTAAGAGGTGCTTAGATTACCCAAAATATTACACGGAACCCACTGGGATTCCCATGTTGCCCACCTCCCACACCTCCCACCACATCCCACACAAACATCTTCCACAAGTGTGGCCCACCACCCTCAATGAACTTACACATCCTGGAGCCTTGCCACCAACCATAGACCACAGTTCACACTGTAGACCACACTCTCTCCCACTCAGTTCTGAGTGGTGTGTGCTGATTTAAAATGGCCTACATCCGTTGCCACAACAGTACTCAGGACAACCTCCAACTCCCAAAGAAGCCCCTGTATTTCAACTGCTCATCCCCTCCCTACCCCAAAAGTGTCAAGTGGCCACTGACATATATAACCTCATTGTTATAATTTCTTGCATTGCTAGAATCACCATATGTGAACAAGAGAATACCATCAAGTCCACTCTAGTCCATAGTTCTTCCCCCAATCCTGAGGGGACTGGGATGGTGATGTCCACTCCAACTCCAAGTGAGAGAGGGCTTATATCCCATGGATATGGTGGGTGGGATGATCCTGCCTGCAGATGCAGGCCCTCTCCATTCCCTGGGATGGCCATTGCCCATCGTTGTCTCCTCACCAGGTGACTTGGATGAGTCCATTGAGCTGTATTTTAAAACACACTGGTTGGGGAGGGAGGGAAATGAATGTGGAGACCTTTGTCACAGTGGAAGAGTCCTGTCATGATAGAGGTGGGGCTTATACAAAGCTACACATGTGATAAAATGCCATAGCACTATACAGACACATTGTAGCAATATCAGATTCCTAATTTGTATAGTATACTATAGTTAGGTAAAATACAACCATCAGGGAAAACTGGATGAAGGGTGCATGGGGTATCTTTTCTTTTTGCAACATCCTGTGAATCTATAATTATTTTAAGTTAATTATTTGTTATTTAATTATTCTTAATTATTTTTAAAAAGGAAAAACGGCTAGTTTTAGTGTTCTGACTAATCCAATCAAATAATTGGAAGTAAGAGATAGTCAATTCTTGAATTTTTCACTAATTTATACTTATTTAAAATTGATTGGCTAGAAAGTGAATGATTAGAACATAACCATGATCCAAGTCTGCTTTACCATTTATTGAGAATTGTAACAAGTTTCTGCTCTAAAGGCCTTCAAACCCATGCCTAAGAGGTTAGAACTCTGATTAGAATGAATCAAGTCTGGGCAGTTCTTGAAATGCACATAACTTCAGTTACACCATCCAACCAGAGAGAAAGAGGCTGAGTCCTATGGAAGGAACTGCATGTCTGACCCATGACTTTGGGAAACCCTGAGACCTAAAACTGAGTCCAAGTCCTCAGCAGCTTGGGATATCCCACAATCAGGTACACTAAAAAATGAGGCATCTAAGAAACTGACATCTTCCAAAGCCTAAGGTCTCTCCCAACCAAAGACCTCTAAAATCTTGAGATTTCTAGCCACAGGGTGGATTAACAACCCAGTGACTTTAAGAGCCTAGAGCCCTAAGGACATGAGATCCCTGATAACTGAGGTCTCTAAGTCACTTGGGGCCTTGGAGAACGACGAAGCCTTTAATAGACTGAAAAAATTGAATAACCTGGGGCTTCTAACAACCCAAGACCTATAATAAATGGAGACTCTTAGCAACTAGGGTCTCTTAGCAACCTGGGAACTCTAATTATCAGAGACTCCTAGCAACCAGAAAGACCAAACTAGGGGTCCAGCAGCCACCCAACCTCGGAAACAGATTGCCTTTTACTCTTGAGGAAGCTGCACACTGAATCTTGAGAGGCAGTGGGATATAATAAATACAACCAGAACTGGAAACCAAAGGCCTGTGTTTAAAAGTCTGATTTTGCCACTTACGATTAGAATATCCTTTGGCTTAACCTTCCTATCACTTTCCCTACATATAAAATGGGAATGATAATTATCATGTCTGGCTCATAAAATGATTGTGAGCATCAGGTAAGAAGGCTTAAGGGAAAGCCTTTATACCTATACAAATGTTAGTTGTCTAGTTCTCTCCCCTCAAATCTCATTACCCATCTCATTCTGTCAATTCTACCTCCAAAACAGCTTTCCTAGCTATTCCAGCTCCATTGCCACCATGAAAGTCTCAGGCCCCACAGGTTTATTTTCTACATTATCTACTAAGTTATCTTCCTGAACCACATCACATTCTGGCCTAAAGTCTTCCACTGCCTCCCTGTTATTTTTGAAATAAGGTTCAAACTCTTTAGCATGGTACATAAATTCTTCAGGATCAGGTCTTATCTTTCCAGCTTCTTCAATCACTCTCCCAATCCCCAAATCCTTCATTTACTCCTAAAACAAACCTGAGGTAGGTAATGGCATCTCCATTTCACAGATAAAGTGGGGCTTAAAGAAGTTAAGTAACTTACCCAAGCACACACAAACTTGAAGCAGTAATTTGAAACCAAGTCTGACTCCAAAACCCAAGTTCTTTCACAGCAAAGCCCAGGATCCATCACTGCCTCTTGGAAGGATCCAAAAATGTGATTTTCTGGCTACTTTCTAAAGAAACCACCTTTGGTTTTGTCCCAAAGCCCCTCCACCTTTTCCTGTGGGAGCCAAGAGTTGCCATTCAGCTTTGGTGGAGCTTGAGGCTTACCACCAGGGGGTGCTCTCCTTGCACACACAAACATCAGCCCTAAGAGACTTCCGGGACCACATCCAGTGAAACTGAAGCTGAGGCCCTTCTCATTGTGCCACATGACTCATAATGAAATTTTAGGATAAATGATTAGAAACCTGCTTGCATGTTGCTGCTCCTCAAAAAGGCCCAGTTATTGTATAAGATATTTAAAACATGTTGTGATTGATTACATGAAAACTGTTTTATATGTGTGAGGTAAAGCATTTAGAAACAAATGAAACATGTATTCCATCCACTCTTGAAAACTGCGAAACATATGTGACTTTTAGCATTATTCGGGTAAAGGAATAATCATTTTGCTATATGTGTGAAGGAATGTGTTTAGAAGTGAGTGAAACATGAATTTAATTCGGTTTGAAAACTGTGAAATTCACAATTCACATCTTGAAGTAAATGCATGCACATTGTATTATATGTGTGAAGGGGAGTGTTTAGGAGTGAGTGATAAATGTATTTCCTTCATTTCTGAAAACTGTAACAGGTAATTTTTGACATGTGAGTAAAAGAACATGATCATTATGATATAAGTATGAAATATAGTGTTTACAAATGAGGGGAAAATGTATATAATTAAGTTCTGAAAACTGAAACATAAGATTTACAATGTTAATGATTAAGTGCATGAATTTTTGTCAATGTGAGAATCAGAGGGTTTAGAAGTGAGTAAAGTTTGTAATTCATTCACTTCTACAAACTGTAACATATGTGATTTACAAAGTTATATGCATCAGTGGGTGTGTTTCATGTTTGAAAGAAAGTGCTTTGATGTGAGTGGGACATGTATTTAATTATTTTCTGAAAACTGTGTAACAACATTCTATATGTGAGTGTATGATCTTTTTGTTGCCATGTGAAGGAGGGTGTTTAAAAGTGAATAAAACTAATATTTCATTCATTTCTGAAACAATGTGATTTATAACGCCATGCCCGTAAGTCCATGAACATTACGATTTACGTGTGAAATAGTGTTTAGAAATTACTGAAACATTTATACACTTCAGTTGTGAAAATTATGAAATGCACATGATTTGCATTGTTGTATAAGTGCATGAATATTGTTTTAAGTGTTTAAGGAGAATGTTTTATGGTGAGAAAAACATGCATTTCATTAATTTCAGAAAACTGTGTAACATGAGTTTCAAAGGCATGAGGTCCTTGCATGAGTATGGTGTTAAATTTGTGAAAGAAAAGATTATGTTTGAGGGAAACGTGTTTCATTCACTTCTATATATTGGGTACTATAGTGATTTACAAAGAAATATGAGTATGTGAAGGAACTTTTGTAATATGTGTAGAATGTTTGAAAGAACAGAGTCAAACATATTTAATCAGTTTTGAAAACTGTAACATGTAATTTGCAAGTTTAAATGAGTTAGTGTATGAATGTGTGAAGTAAACTGTTTATAAGCAAATGAAGCACGCATTTCCTCCAGTTTTGAAAACTGTTTGACATAGGTGATTTAAACATTGTGTGTAATTTTATGAATATTGTGTTATTCAGGTAAAGGAACTAGTTGAAATATGTGTTGTAATCTTTTCTGAACTGTCTTTTGTATGTGTTTTAAAACATGGTGAGAATAGAGACATGATAATTATGTTAGATGTGTGAAAAAACAGTGTTTAGAATTGACTGAAATGTATATAATTAAGTTCTGAAAACTGTGGAACATACATGATTTATAACATTGTATTGTTGAATATGCTTATGGACATTGTGCTAAATGTATGAATGAGGTTGTTTAGTAATGAGTAAAACAAGTATTTCATTCATATCAGAAAACTAACATGTGATTTATAAAGGTAAGTCATTACATGAATATGGTGTAGTATTTACAAAAGAAAGTGTTTAAAAGAGAGTAAAACATGCATTTCATAAATTTCTGGAAAACTGTATAAGTTATGTGATTTACACAAGTACATATGTAAATATTGAGTTTTATATATATATGTATCTTAAACGGCTCAGTTATTAACATTTTTGTAAGATTTATTTTATTTATTTATCCCCCCCTTTGCCACTTGTGCTCACTGTATGCTCTCTATGTCCATTCACTGCTCATTTTCCTGTGTCTGCTTGTCTCCCTTTGTTGAGTCATCTTGCGCTAGCTCTCCTCAGGCCATCAGCTCTCCGCAGGTGCGGGCCGGCTTGCTTTCACCAGGAGGCCCTGGGAATCAAACTCAGGGCCTCCCATAAGGTAGACGGGAACCCAATCACTTGAGCCACATCCACTTGCTTATTAACATTTTTGTGGCTGAAAAGTAGTTTTCTCTTATTACCATTCTTCCTATCAATAAAACTAGGAAACCAGAGTTTTAAGAATATAAAATTTCCTCCATAGGGATCAATAAAATAATTATGATCTGTAAACATCAGTTTACCAAACATCTGTTTAGTCCTCAAGGTGGATGGGAGAGGTTCATTGGGACAGGTTGCTCATGGCTGGTGAAGTCCAACTTCCTCATTTTATGAATATGAGGACAAAGATCCCCAAAGGGAGAGTGAAGTGCTCCATGGCCCACACCTGGCAAGAACCAGAGCTGGAACCAGACTAAGACATTTCTCTTGCAATTGATAATGAGGACAAAAAAGAAGCTCTACTCACATTCTTGCTCAAGGGCTCAGAGCGCAAACTGGGAGACAGCCAGGGCACTGTATGGTCTCCTTGTGATGGTGTAGGAGAAACCATGCTTGGCTCTCTGGGTGTGCCTGGCTCTCTGAACCTCTGTTTCTTCATCTGTGAAGTGGGAATAATGTTATCTACCTCTCAGAAGGTCTGGCTTTCACCTTCTGGCACTTCCTGGCACCTGTGAGAGAGCTGTTCTCCCCCAGCTGAGTTCACAATCCCTGCAGAGCTCTCCCGAGGTGCTGGGGGGGTTGGATGGGGAAGAAGATTTTCCTCTCCACCTCATTCAAAGCCAAGTTTCCACACAAACTGCAAGGGAATTGCAGAGCTCTGGGTTCATGCTGTTCAGTGGGCCTGGTGGTGTCATATATAACAGTGGGTTTCAACTGGGGGCAATTTTGCTCCCCAGAGGACATTTGGCAATGCCTGAAGACATTTTTGGTTGCTCACAACCGGGAAGGAGGGTGCTACTTGGCATCTGGTGGATAGAGGCCAGAGATGCTGCTAAACACCTGCAATGCACAGGGCAGCCCCCCACAACAAATATTCATCCCAAAACATCAATAGTGCCGAAGTTGAGACACCCTGATATACAGCATAGAGCCTTCTAGGTTTCTACGTTCTGTGTGAACCTTGGACAAGCCATCTCACCTCTCGAGGCCACGTTTGGTTTCCTGATTTGTACAAGACTGCTTGATTTGGTCTATATGGCCTCTTCGAACATGGTCGTCCTCTGGCTATGCTTCCTAGCCATAACTGTTCATTTTGCTTATGGTGTTTTGAGTTCCCCTAATGAAAAAGGAAATTATCCCAGCCGTCACAGCTTCAACTATAAACTGGAATAATTATTCCTATCTCACAGCATTGATGTGAGGAGAAAATCAACAATGTGTGTGAAATTACCTTATATATAGTTAGTGCTTAATATACATTTGTCCTTTTTTAAAAACCATTGTGATAGATCTGCAGGGGGAAATGTTCAAGAAAATTATGATTTACTGAAGAGTGTCATCACTCAACAATCACAAGGGCAGAGGGGAATTTGGGCCATGAGTGTCACATTTTTTCCTGACCCTTCCAAGAGGCAGCTATGGATCTTGAGGCTCTGCAGGCAGCCCAGTGAAATGGAAGGAAATTGGGCTTTGGAGAGCCAAGGCCAGCTTTCAGGCCTCTGATCCAACCTAAGGAGAAATTTTTATGTCAGAAAGAAAAAAAAAAAAGGTCCAGTGGAAAAATCATTTTCAACAGCCCCAGTCGATAAGGCATGAAGTTTACAGAGCTTTGATGCCAAGAATGACCTGAGTCCAAATCCCTCCTCTGCCATTCATTACTGCATAACCCAGTTTTTCAAAGACTCCATTTCTCATGTGGCAGTAGAGATAATAACAATGCCAATCAATTAAGAGCCTTGTGATTTTTAAGTGAGATAAAAAATCCAGTAAAATATTTAACAAATGTTGGTTAGTGTTTTACTAAGATGTGAAGTCAACCTATTGTCTGCTTAGGCTCAAATGCATTCTTATTTAAAAGTTCCCTGAGAAATCAAAACATTTTCAAACCCCCTTATGGTTCCATGAGAAAGATGCTTGGTATCCTGTGTCACCCTCCCACATACACCCCCACACCCATGCACACACTCTCACATCCCATTTTACATATGGTGAACCTAATATTGCCTAGTTGGCCAAGATTAGGATCTGAAGGATGGGAGATATAAACTTGTGCTTTTAAACCTCAGTGTCTTCTCTCTCATTCCACCCCACTCCCAAGAACATGCCAATCAAAGGAGCTTAAGATGACTGCTCTAGAACCATTTAAAATGTGAGGACAGCATCCTACCCTCTGAGCCTCTGTAAAGTAAGCAATCTTGTAAAACAGAATCCACTCAATGGTTAAGCCAAGACCGTATTTTCCTGATGAAAAGTCAACAAGAATATAGATAAGTTAAATTATGCAAAGATCTCTAAAATGCTGAAATGCCAAGTTCTAAAAGCCTAAAACCAATCATTCAAATTACAAGGAGGGGAGCAGGTATAGCTCAAGTGGTTGAACGCCTGCTTCCCATGTATGAGAGCCTGGGTCCAATCCTCAGTACCTCCTAAAAACACAACAAACAAACAAACAAAAAGCCAACTCTCATTGAGGAGCAGATGTAGTTCAGTGGTTGAGTGCCTGCTTCTCATGTATGAGGTCCTGGGTTCAATTTCCAATACCTCCTAAAAAAAAAAAAAAAAAACCAAGGAGATTCAAGCCCCAATAAATGATCAGATCCTATCCTAAACCAACTCACTGGAGCTGACACAGAAGGCACTCCTCCCACACAGGAGAGCTGAAACAGAGCTTTTGAACCAACACTGCTTAAAATAAAGTGAGTCCAGCAAACATGCAGAGAGTTCATGGAACTATAAGGCAGACCCATGAACTCCAAAGTGTTTATTCCTGCTGCTGGGAGTATTGAGAGACTCAGGCTTAGCAGAAGAGACAGACAAAAAGACAAAGAGGGCAGAAGGGCACAGAGGCAATCATGTGGGAAAGAGTAGTAAGCAGCAGCTACCCAGTTCTGGTTCTTTAAAAATTCTAAACAAAAAGTGGAAGCTTGCTCCTCTCTTGGTTAATCCTTCCTTTCTCCAGAGACGGTGGTGTTAACTCTCCGTTTTCTCATCAAAGGAAGTCAGTTTATACAAAGACAATGGAGTTATTCCAGAAGCTATTATCTATAATATCAGAAGACTCCAACCTTGGCCTTAAGAAGCACCTACTCCTTTTGAGTCTAGGGCAGGGCTGGGAATAAGCCAGGTCAGGGCTCAGGACAGAGTTGGAAAGGGAGAGAATTTCAGCTCCACAAGGCTGCCTCAGCAGAAGGAAGCCCTGAAGAGTCAAGGTATCACGTTAAAAGGTGAAACAGGCTCCAGTCAAACCAGCCAATGTCAGTAAAGGTGATCTAGCCAGGATGAGGGCAATGCAGCCAGAGTTCTAAGCAGATCAAGCTGAGCATCCAAGAGAAAAGAAATCAGCCCTGGAAAATATGTCCCTATTGGGCAAGACCTCACCAGCAAGTGGAAAGGGAAGAGGACAGGTATCTGTCCCTATTTTCTTATTTGTCACTATCATCTCAGTGCCTAACCCAGATGCTGGTACATAACAGTGCTTAATATTTGTAGGATGAATGAAGAGGAAAACCCTTCAGACATCAATTTAACTCACCTACTTGCCTCTACCATCCTTCCCCCCAAGTATGAGGATGCCACTGCCTTGCTCAGGACTTCCCAGGGTAGTTTTTATTAAATCACCAATTTTTATTAGGTGACAAGAACAAAAAGCATAGACACTGTCAAGTTGAAAAGGACAATATTGTAGCAAAAATGTAATGGGAAACAAAGTGTAGAGATGGATCTGTTGATCGAGCTCTAGGGGCAGTGCCTGGGAAGGGTAACCCTGGCTGCTGCCAGAGCGAGTAGGGCTGGCAACATGAGCCTCTGGGGTTCATCCCCACTGCTGTATGGAGAGAGGCAGAGGAGGATGGATCTTGCTTCCTGGCCTGGCCAGATGCAGGGAGAAAACCCACAAAGAGCAATCCTGCCAGCCTGCAGTGGGGTATGGTGTGGCCTAGAATCTGAACATTCCAAGTTCCCTGGAGGAGCTTCTCATATCACCTGTGGGAGAGTAAAGAAGCAGAGAGGCAACATAGGCTGGGGCTTCCTGTGGTTCAGTTCTGGAAACGGCAGCCAGGCTGTCCGCCCAATAGACACTGCAAAGGCCATGGTAGAAAGGCAACAATGGTAAAAGTTACAATCCTGGTGGGATGCTCATGACCTGAGAACCAGGTGGTCCACAGGACAAGGTTCTCCCTCACCTGAGTCAGAAGCAGGAAAGGCACTAGAGTAGTAGCAAGCCAGCTGATTGGGCCTGAGACCTGGAACAAACCAGATTTGTTGTCTTGTAGTCTGACTTTGCCCACAGGCAGGTGTCAGCTGAGGTACCCTCTTTACCCTGGGAATGGGCAGCAACCTGATCTGTAGGAGGCACCCTGCTAGACCTAACCATTGGAGAGGGTCTGCTGATGCAGGTACTTGGGATCCTGCAGAAGGGAGAGTGCTCGGACATCTCCTGGGAGACAACTCAGAGGCGTGGATGGCACACTATGTTCCATGAAGCTGGGGGACAGTAGAGGTATCCCAGGAGTCATGGCAAGGAAGTAGAGGGAAGTTGATCAGGCAGGGTTCTGCCCACCACTACCCTCTATTTCAATCAGAGCAGCTTCACTTTCCCCCACTTTATACATTAAAAAATTCCACATCAAGTTTTGTTTGAAGAAAGGTTCTGAAGCTAAAAAAAAAAAAAAAAAAATGCTGAGGTCAATTGTAGACAGTGTTATTTGTCCGACTTCTTCACTCCTCTATAGTAGTTATACATCCACACTCTTATCACAGACTAATGGTGGACAGTGTATTTCCCTAGCCCTTGACTTGGGCTTAGCCATGGGATTTAACTTTGACCAATGGGATATGTCCAACATGACTCTAGCAAAACCTTAGCATGTGCTTGTGCCATTAAACCTAGCTTCTTGTGCTCCTGCCTTTTTCCCTGAGAAGAATTTGCCTCAGTTAGTTATGAGCCCAAGTAATAAGAAAGACACATGGAACAGAAATTCACCCAACCCTCAGCTTGGAGCCAAGTCAAGCTGAGCCCAGTGTATATCAGCTGAATCTTAGCCCAAAATTAATGGTTATTTTAAGACATTGAAATTTCAAAGTTGTGTGCTATGCAACAACATAAATGACTACTCAACTGGAAGCTTCATTTAAAGAAAAAGCCAGCTGCTTTTTTTAAAAAGAAAAATGTTTACAAAAACTAATTTTACCAACTAAGACTTGGTTCTATCACCTTGGAAAGCAATTTGATAATATCTAACAAAGCTGAAGAGGCACATACCTTACCATCCAACAATTCCACCTCTAGAGATTACATACTACAGGGCAATGGTTGACAAGATTTTTCTGTAAAGGGCTAAACAGTAAATATCTTAGTCTTCTCGGGCCACATGGGCTTTGTTGCAGCTACTCAACTTCTGTTTTAGTGTGAAAGCAGTCATATATAATACTCAAATGAATACCTGTGGCTGTGTTCCAACAAAGCTTTTTTATGGAGACTGAAATTTGAATTTCATGTGTTGTGAAATATTCTTTATTGTATTTTTTTTAATCCTTAAAAATGTGAGAGACAAAAAAGAACAGGAAAAAATGTAAAAACCAGTCTTAATTCATGGCCCCCTACAATAACAGGTAGCAGCCACAGTTGACCTACAGGTTGTAATTTGATGACCTTTGCCCTAAAGAAGCTCCTGTGTCCCGGGAGATATGTACAAGGAATTCATCATAGCACTGCTTGGGTTATTTAAAAGAAGAAGAAATAACCTAAATAGTAATCAATAGGAAATTGGACAAAGACATTGTGGTATATTTATACAATGGAATACCCAATGATGAGTATATAACGATTTACATATAAAATTTTAAAACCTACTGGATAATGCTATATTGTATTAATGGATACACAAATAATGTAGGGGAAGTGTAAAACCATGCATAGGAATGATAAACACTGAATTCATGGTAATAGTTACCTCCTAGGAGGCAGGAGAGGAGTGGATGGGAGGGGGCCCCACAGGGAGTTTATATTTATATTTATAATGTTTATTTTATTTATTGATAAGATTTGATAAGGCTTAATGGTGGGTAACTAGGTAATCATTATGCTGTTTTCTATTCTTGTGTGACCTTTGAAATATTTCACAATAAAAAATGAATTCAAAAAAGTAAAGAGAAAAAAGCAAAAGTAGGAGAAATTTTTTTAAGAAAAAAAAAAAAGGAAAACATTTATCTCAAAACATTCCAGCAGTGCAGTAAGAATAATAGAAAAAGTAATCCATTCACCTCACTGACACTTCCGTACTTTCTCAGGCTTCTTCAGTCCATGGTTTAGAGCTCAGAGTGGGGGTAGGGGATTGGAGGGAACCTGGTACAGAGGTCCAGTTTGGAACCAAAGGATGGCTCTGCCTACAGATTTGCTGGAAAGGAAAGGCTGATAGAGCCCAGAACCATCCACACCTGAGGACCATCCTCTGACCACAGCCCAGCTTTCTGAGGATGAGTCTGCCCACACCCATAAGACGTGAGGTTTCATTTTAGTGCTTCAAGATGTTTCACTGTGAAAACTCCAGGTTCTTTCACCAATACCTGCAGAGATAGAAAAAGACAGGCCAGGCTTCTTAGGAGACCCACTATCAACTCAACAAACACTTTTTGACCTTGGTTCTAGTCCATATTTAATGTTGTCCATTAGGATTTGGTTAGACTGCAAGCAAAAAGAAACCCAAAATAACAGTGGCTTAAACAAGATAAGCTTATTTCTGTCTCACATCAAATAAATCCAGAGGTAGGTAACTCAGGGTAGTGTGAAGTCCTCAATCGCACAGTGTGACTTATTCTCACGTTCCTCTTGGAATTAGCATTCTAGTTACGAGATGTGAGCTCCAAGCAGAAATATGGAATAAAGGGAGAAGGAGTGGCTCCCTCCCTTTTAAGGAGACTTTCTGAAAATATCACATGATTTTCCCCCTGACATCTCAGTGCTCATGGCAAGAACATAGTCAAATGGCCAACTTACCTCTAAGAAAAGCTGGCAAGTATCTTCTGCAGAGGGGTGCTGGGGAGCCATGAGTCCAGCTGAAAACCAGGGGTTCTATTATAAAGGAAGAAGGGGAGAACAGATGTTAGATCACAATCTCCATCACAGTCACCAAGGTACTGTGTGGTCTTGACCAAGTGACTTAGCTTCCTTGACCTTCAGTCAATACATTGGACTAGGTCATTGCTACGGGTCTTTCCAGCTCTGACATCCTGCCCTGTGCTAAAGTTTTCTATTTATATAACCCATTGGTTCCAAAGTTGAAAAAGGGAATGTGAACTTAAATAATATTTACTATTTATTTACAAACAATTGACACTTTTATTGTTTATCTCTTTTAAACCTCATAAACAGCTATATGATGTTGGATTTATTATCCCTTTTAGAGGTGAAAGAATTGAGGCTCCAAAAGACTAAGTCATCTCCCAAGCTCACACAGCTTTAAGTGGTGGGACGAGACTTTACATCCAGCAACATGCTGCCAACTTCGGTATTTGGAAATAGACTTGGGTAAGAGTTCCAGTTATGCCATTTACTAACAGTGTAACCTTGGGCAAGCTACTCTGTATCTTGGTTTCCTCATTTGGAAATGGGGACAATAGTGGTGCCTACATTGTACAGTTGTTGAGAGGTTTAAATGAGTGAACATACACCAGATCCTTGGAACTATGCCTGGCACATAGACAAGCATTAGTATATAAGTCTATTAGCTCTTATCATATTAGGAGCATCTGAGCTCTACCTTGAGGAAGGACTGAGGAACAGGAGGATGCTGCAGACATAGGCAACCACCAATGCAAAGCTGGGAGAAAGAAACACCAGAGTCACATCTTAAAGGATGAGCAGCACTCAGAGCCTTCCCAACTTCAGGGCCTCAGCCTGGGGTAGGTGCTCATTAGGCACATATTTGATTTGTGCAGGTCTCAGGAATCCCCAAAGAATGTAGGTCTGGTGAGACATGAATCTCAAACCCCACCTGGAAGGGAAGGGAAGAGTAACACATCCTAACTCCCCACTGCACCCTCTCCACAGTAGGAGGGGCATAAAAGAGGGAGCAGCCTAATGCCAGAGGAAAGGTCCATGAACTTGGGTCCTTGCTCTACCTTGGCTCTTATCATGCCAGATTCCAGGTGATCTGGTTAGTTATTCACAGCTGGCAGCCAGCCAGCACTGCAGCACCCAGCCCCACCTTCTGGACAAGGCTGTTCTTTGAACTTTATTCCCAAGCAGGAAACTTTCTCCTCTGTGTACTTAAGAAAGGAACAGCTACGCAGTCACACCCCTAGATCCATCCTGCCAGGGTACTGCAGCCGGCAGGATCCCTGACGGACAGGGCTGTCGCTCCATGTCAACCCCTCCTGGGGAGGAGACTCTCACCTCCTCAGGGGCCATGTGCAGATCTGTCCATCAAACCGGGCAAACCAGAACATGAAGGAAAGCACCTGAAAATGGGACTTGGGAGACCTGGGCTCTCAATCCATATCTGCTACTGTGTCATTACGTGGCCTTGGGTAAATGCCTCGCCCTCTCTGAGCCTCGGGTGAGTGGGAATGATACCTGTCTTGTAAGGCTGTTCATTTCTCGTGAAGATTAATTGACAAAATGCATGTAAGGTGTTTAAAACAGCTCCCAACCTACAGTAGGGGCTGAGTCCATGCAAGGGCCTTTGTCTTTTCAGGTTTCTCTTGCCTTTAGCATTCTACAATGCTGGGATCGTGAGTTCCATTCGTGATTAGAAAACTCTCAACCTCTTGTGGTGGTGGTGGTGGTTCTGGCTGTTGTAAGCACACCTTGTGTTTCTGAACTTGTTGAGTTTACCTTTGGATTTATTCAGACGGCTTATGCTTTGTGGCTTCTTATCACACCTTTCACATGATGATAGATGTGTGGGGCCCCTGGTAGCATGCTCGGTTCATCTTTTGCAAGCTCAGATCAATTGCATAGACACACAAGGATCATGGGCCAGATGGGAAACAAATACCAATCATGGTATTTGATCATGGGAAACAAATACTCGGACATGTTCTAATCCTCAAATTACAAGTCTTCCTGTAATTTGTGTTGCAGAATTCAGATTAGACCTGGGGTATACTTGGGACTTCTAACACCCACCCCAAATCTAGGCATTAGAACATATCCCCTCTCCCCACCGAGTTTGCCTGCAGTGATGTGACTAGGCCTACAGAGGAAGCTCAGCTATACAGACTAGGATGGAAGCCATCTAGTAGGCAGCTCTGAGTCTGGACCAAATATCCTTTACACTGAGACAATAAAAATGGCCGAATCACTAAGCCTGGGGAGGGAAGAAAGAAAGGAAGCAGCTGACCTGGTTCCTGATTCAGGGGCACAGGAGCCCACTACTAAAAGGTGAATCCAGTGAATGTCAGCCTCTGTGCAGCCAGTCTAAGCACTCCTCTTCCTGGGGAGGGACATATAACAGAATGGGAGAAGATCTCACACCTACTCTAATACTCATCCATCATTCCTTCATGGGGAGAAGAGTTTGAGAAGAATTTCTATGGAAAGGTGCGAAGGAGAAGAGAAATGTTGCCTCTTGCCCAATAACAGAGATCTCTCCATTTTTGTCTTAGCTTAAGCAGAAGCAAATCTCAACCCTTGAGCACGCATGTGCATGAATGCATGCACACACACACGCACACATCACCCAATCCCACCTGTGCAGGAAGCGCAAAGGAAGTTGAGTGGGATGATGGAGTCTGCCCTGATAGCTGGAACTTCTCATACAAATAGAATACAAAGTTTAACCAAAGATACATCTAAACCAGAAAACCACTGGAAAGCTATTGCATGCCTGTGTCTTATGTATAAGGAAAGATGTTGCTAAATCTTGTTCTCAGAGTCCCTGTGGCTGACACCCTAAAAATAAATGGGAATGTGGTGGTTCATCTGTCATTCTGAAAAACTTGAACCCGGCAGATCAGCAGGCTCACACCAACAGGGATTTTATGATAACATCCAGGGAGGAGGGTCTAGAGCTCACCCCTGCACTGACTTGCCTGCTGATCACTTCCAGAACGGAGCCCAAGGCCAGCGGTGGACTGGGATGCCAGGGCAGGCACTCTCTTCCCAGTTTTTCCCTTAGTAGCCACATGAGCACGGAGAGTTCATTGTACTTCCCAGACCTCCGGGAAGTGAAGATAAGTTTCCTCCTGGATAAGTCTCATTTTCCTAATTTATAAGACAGGAACTATAGTTGCTACTGCTAGGGACAGGCCAGCCATGTTTTAAGAAGTCCGTGGATTCCAGCAAAGTAAGTGTGGGCTGTATTCTCCTGAGGAGACAGAGCATGGGGAGCACAAAGTTCTGTCAGATCAGGAGGAAGCTACCAGTCCAACGACAGTGATCCAGGGCAAACAGTCTTGCTCACCTTTCATAAGTCAAATGGGGCTGGGCCATCTGAAAGTACAATATGAGAAAGCCTTTCTCAGGAAAGAATAAAGCCAAAAGTTATAAGGAGCAAAATACACAATTCCATTTGCAGAAGTAAATAATGAAGGTAGGGAGGAAAATGGTAAAGAAGAAATCACTTTTTTAAAAAAAATCAAAGAGCCAAAGAGAGAAGTCTATATAAACAGAATCCTAGTAATTAGGAGAGAGGGAAAGGAGGAGGCAGGAGTACAGGACCCAGACACAGAGACATTCCTCGAGAACCTAAGGAGGTCAGAGGGCTGCGGGGAAGCTGGACGAGAAAAATGGGCAGATAAAGGTGGTGTCCAATGAGAAAGTATGGGCAGCAGTGGAGCTTTCATAGCTCTCTTTCAGGAATAAGGAAAGGCTTAAAGAGTGTGGGGGGGCAGGCTGTGGAGGAAAAAAAACATTGTTGAAAGCTAACGTAATTTCAGAATCAACAAAGCCATACAATGGAAAAAGGATCTGCTTATCAAGTTCTCTAAGCTGCCTCAAGACCTAGCAAACTCTGAGTTTTCCTAGGAAAAGGAGCAGACTAGCTGATGAAATAATATGTTTAGAAAGGACGGTGGGCAGCTCTGACAAGCTGGAGCCCTCTGATGTGGCTAAACTTCCACCACAAGCACCGGGCAAGTCTCCTGTGCCAGTGCTGGCTGGCATGACAGGGGGTGCATCCTGCACACAGGCTGTGGGGGCCATGCTGGATGGCAGCAAACCACTCGGTCATGATAAGAGAAATCATAGTTGGGCCGACAGGAAGTTGTGAGAGAGAATCATCCTATTCTGATCAACAATCGGCTTTGGATCAGACAAATGGGCTAGGGAGGAACATTAGCAGGAACTCTGGAGGTGCAAAAGATGCGAAACAATTGGAGAAGTGAAAAGAATGAACCTGGAAGGGAGAAGGTGCCTGGGGGTGAGGTTCAGACACTGGCCTTTAGCACCTGCATGAAGGTGGGCAAGGGAAGTGTATTGTCCGTGGGACAGGGCGGACACAGAAGGCCACTGAGTACCTGCTGCTGGAGAAGAAACACTGAGCCTGGTCAGTGCTGTGTGAGCCCTCCAAGTGTCCATGCATTAATCTCTCTCTCACACACACACACACACACTCACACACACACACTCATACACATTTTACTGATGAGAGCAGTGAGCATCAAGAAAGCTTAAGCGACTTGGCCAAGGCTAGTAAGTGGCAGACCTGAGGTTTGAATCCAATTCCATTTGACTCCGAAGCCCGTGCTCAAAATCATTATCATATCCCTTAAGAAGAGAGAAGGAAACTCTACTTTAGGAAAAGCTTTCCTTCCTAGAATAGGATGAGGCACCAAGAGTCGCCCACTTTGGGTAGCAATCCCTGCTTTCTCTCTTTGCAGGCTGAATGAGGAGTCTTCTTTCTCCTCCAGCCCCTTGTGCTTACCTCTGTCTTGACATTGTATTAAAATCATCTGTTTTACACATCTGTCTTATGCACTAGGCCAGTGAGTAGTTCTCATCCCTGGCTGCACACTAGAATCTCTTTTTTAAAGGATACCAATGCCTGGTTCCCACTCAAGACCAGTTAAAGCAGTATCTCCAGGGGTAGGACTTCAGCATTAGTATGTTTTAAAACTCCTCAGATGATTTAAATGTACCACCAGGGTTGAAACCCACTGCTGAAGACTGTGAGCTCCTCAAAGTCAAGGACCAGGGCATGTGTCCTTGAATCCCCAGAGCCCAGCATAAAGTCTAGTTCATGATAGGTGCTTGCTTTGAATAAAGATAGCAGAAGATAAAGATCAAACCTACAGAAAGGAAAATCAGGAAAGTATTATGCAGGGAAAAATGGAGTAATTTGAGTCTGAGAAGCAGAAGAGAATCTTTAAGATGCCAGGGGCAAAGGAAGAATCTGGATGAGGCTGCATGATCACAAGATTGTCTTGCATAAGAGTTTTTCTAGTTAAAGCTAATATGAAGTTTCAGTGCAGAATAAACAGTACCTGCCTAAGAGAAGGGTAAAGGGGACAGGAGCCAAAAACATGAGTCCCTGAGTATTCCAGAACAGTGGGCTTCAGGGACCAGAACCCTTGGTATAGGTGAAAGGAGATGAAGAGGGCAAGTGTCAGAAACAAAGAGAAAAAAACAGAGTCATGATTTTGAGAATAGCTAAAATATGTGAAAGAATATGGCCAAGAAGATAAAACTCATGATTTAAAAATAAAATGGGAAAACAAGAGAAAGGAAAACTGGAGAATAAGTGGAATGAATTTGTATGCCATCCATATGCTTGTTTGTCAAAATGCTATCGTTTTAGCAGTGGGAAATGGATTCCAGGTAAATAAAATATGTAAATGCATTTCATAATGAAAAATCCGGTGATGAACAACTGCGATAGTCGTTGTGAAAATTCTCTAAAAAAATACAAATCGTTCTAGAAATGTAAGGTGGCATGGCTATTATTCTAAGGCTGATGCTGTCTGTGCTAGGAAAATGCACTCTCTGAATGTTAGTCATTGACTAAATGAACAAAGGCTCAGTTTCAGAGAACTCTTGGGAAATAGGCTCTCCGGGCTGGATCTTGAAGGAGATCGGGGTTTGTGTGTGTGTGTGTGTGTGTGTGTGTTGTTTGTTTGTTTGTTTTTTGCCTTGTATAGGTACCATATACCCCAGGGGTCATCCCAAATTGGAAGAATTAGGCCCGAGTCTCTGGCTGCAATATGTAGAGCCAGAAAGGAAAGACGAATAAGATTAAGGAAACAGAGTAATTAAAAGGAGAAAAGGTGGGGAGCGGGTGTAGCTCAGTGGTTGAGTGCCTGCTTCCCAGGTACAAGGTCCTGGGTTCAATCTTCGGTACCTCCTAAAAAAAAAAAAAAAAAGGAGAAAAGGGAGATGTATCTAGCATTGGTTGAATGCCTACTACATGCCAGGCACTGGACATATGGTATTTCATTTAACCATCAAAATAAATCTCCAAGAGCCTTGGATTTGCCAAAGATCCTATCAGATGTTGGGATTCCTTAAGGCCTTCATCTATTTTCACCCCATACTCTTTCCCTAGGGTCGTGCCCATCACCATTGCTCTAATAATAATGACCCATGAAAAATCTCGAGCCCAATCTTCTCTGAGCTTCAACGCATTATATCTAACTTCAACTCAGATATCTGAAATGCACCTCAAATTATTAAGTTCAAAGCAGATGACTTCAACCTTTTCCCCAACTTCTTCTCCAAATCTGATCCTCTTTTGCTGTTTGCTGAGCTAGTGATATCCCAGAATTGTCACCACTGTATAGGTGTGCAACCCTGAAACCCAGGAGTCTTGACTTCATTATCTTACACCATTGTTTCATATCTAACCACCTCCAAGTCCCATTTATTTTACTTCCTAAATATCTCTCAAATTTATCCACTCCTCTAACTTTCCATCTCCTTTTTCCAGCCTTGACCAAGTTACCACCAGCTCTTGTCTAGCCTGCTGCAATAGCACTGGGTCTCCCCTATCTACTCTGACCCCTCCAATTGGTTCTCCACATAGAAGCCAAAATGATCTTTTCAAAATACAAATCTGATTGCGTCCCCACCTTCATCCCTCTCAAACTCCACCATCTTTGAAAACAATCACTTGAATGGTTTCCCATTGCTCTTCAGACAGACCAAAGTCCTTCACATGGCCTACAAGGTCTCGCATGGTTTGGCCCTTAGATGCTTCTCCTGCCTCATTTTCACCTTTGTCCTCCCTATCTATGTCCCAGTCACGCTGGCTAGCCTGGCCAGCTCTTGCCTTCCTATGGAAGGAACTGTGCATATACTGTTCCTTGGGTACCCACTCCACCTTCTCAACTCCTTATCCTCCAAAGAGTATATCAAAGACTCCTTCCTAAGGGTTTGCCTTCCTTGACATCTGTATAGATAAGTTTCCCTGGTGATTTTTCTTAAGATTCTATCCCTCTCCTTGAAGAACCTAAAAATGGTTTTACATTTACTTAAGTGATCATTTGCTTAATGCCTGTCTTCCCCCACTAGGCAGAAATTGTGTGGTTTTCCTCTGCCCTGAATCCCCAGCACTTAGACAATACTTGGCATAGACAGGTATCTGTTGGCATTTGTAGAAGTGAGGGGGCAGGCAAATAGGAAAGGAGATGGCTAGAGAGTAGGAGAGTCAGAATCTAAACCCCAGTTTGTCTATATCCAACACCCAGGGTTTTTCCCAGCGTTAAGGAACAAAGGAAAATGGAAAGGTGAAAGAAGACATTATCTCCCCACGTTAGTTCTTCTAGAAAGTGCAGACCTGACTCTTTGATTAGACACTTGACACCACCATAAAGACACTATCGAAAGCCTCTAGGAAATGCGTTATCCTGGTGACTGGAGAGGTAAGCCTCACTGGGATGCCCAGAGACTGGCTCACAGGGTCCTATTGGGATCAAGAGCTCAGTACTCAAGGAAATAAGGACTGACCCAGTTCAAAAAAGCTGCAGGACTTGCCTCACAATAACTGGGGAAATATTATTAGCTTCATGAAGAAATGGCATTTTTCCCAAGCCATAGGAGAACCTCCCATGGGAAAGTCGTTAGGGCCCCTTTATAAATGACTTAGGAAATTCCTTCCACTTCCTGTGGCCTTGCTGTTGAAGGTAGAGGTACTGCCCCCACCGCCATTAAGAGGGCCAATCCGAAGACCATGATTCTCCTTGCAGGGTAAGAGGGATTTGTCCTAACTCACCCATCACACTAGGGACTCCTGAGAGTAAGGCTTGGTCTCCTAACTTACTGGAAATTCCCCCCCCCCCCCCGCTCCACCCCACCCTACCCCCCGGCAAGCCTAAGGTCTTCTCCACCAGACTGGTGGCTCCCATTGGGCATTGGTGTGTTTCTTTCATCAGATTGAAGGATGCCTCTGAGCAGAGACTATGACTGACCTATAGACTAAGGGGTTCCCATTTTCACAGGACCCCCAAACTGAAAGAAAACCTAATTATAGAAGACATCACTCTGGACATAAGGGTAAGATATACATTAGCATCAGGTTCATAAAGATTTTGTGAGCTTCTTGGTAAAAGATATCCCCAACCACATAGGGACTTAGTCCCTGTAGTTCTACAGCAAAGCTGTCATATTTGTCACATGTGTTTCCTTGGGAGACAAGAGATGAAAACTGGAGCTGGCCCTGAGGCCCCCCCAGAGTAAACCTGCAGAGGTAGGGATCCTCCAGCCAGTCCCAACAGAAGTCCTAGTCCAGACAGCCCCCTCCTCGGCATTTTCTCTTCCTGGGTTGGAGCTAACTGATCTCATTTGGGCATTGGAAATTTCTAGCAGCAGGCAGGTAAGACTGCTATGCTTTCTACCCTTTTCTCTGCCATCATCAGTGGAATTTTGTCATTAGAGTTCCTTTTTTTTGTTACTTTTGACTTCTGGATTCTGCATCCTTGAAGGGAACTCTGTGCAGAGACTGGTTCCACGAGACACCAAGAATTATTTGGGTTATACATTTAATGGCTCTCCATCATTCTCAAAATAAAGTCCTAACTCTTTAGTATTAGTTAAGGGCCCTCCTTGACTTTCCTTAATTTTCTCTCCAATCCTCTCCCCCATTATTGCTTCTTTTTTTTAAATCCCCCCCTTCCCCTAGAGGACTCTCTTCTTGTCTGCTCATTGTTTGCTTGCCTTCTCCAGGAGGCACCGGGAACCAAATCCGGGACCTCCTAGATGAGAAGCAAGTGCCCAATAGCCTGAGCCATGCTCCCTGTGGGCTGCAGCGTCTGCTGGTTTATGGCATCTGCTCGTTTAGGTGTCTGCTCATTGCGGCAGGTGCGGCGTGTGCTCGTCTTCTTTAGGAGGCACTGGGACCTGAACTCGGGACCTCCCATGTGGTAGGCAGGCACCCAACTGGTTGAGCCACATCTGCTTCCCCCATCATTGCTTCTTATCCTACATTCTTGCCAAACATACTATGTTCCTTCATATCCTTCCTTGGGGCATTCCTCTCCATGCTTCCCCACCCCCACCCCAACTACCAGACCACATCCTACTAGTCCTTCAGGACCTTTCCTGCTTCTCCTCATCTCTCTCGCTCACCTCTATGATCCCTAACTCTTCCCGCCTTTACCTTTGGACTGGGGTTGGAATGGGTAAAGTAAGGTTTGATTTCTTCTATGCTGTTTTTTATTTCCTGCCTCTTCATCTAACCTGTGGACATTATTATTAATCATCCACCCACGGCACTTCACTACTTCAAACATTCCGATGATATTTATTTAATCTTTGGATGAGAAAAGATATTCTAAGCATAAAAGCAATGGAAGAAATCACTAAAGGAAAGAAAAATCTATACATTTGACTATACCAAATTTAAAATTTCGGGATGTCAGAAACCATTCTGAACAAAACTAAAAGACAAATGATAAGGCTGGGAAAATATATGCAGTAAATATGACAAAGGGATGCTATCCTTAATATATAAAGAGCTCATATAAATTGATTTTTTTAAAAAAACACTAAGCCCCCAGTAGAAAAATGGGCAAAGGTCATGAGTAAGTACAAGGGGCTAATAAACACATGAAAAACGTTTAACATCACCAACTTGTCAGGGAAATGTCAATTAAAATAACACTCAACCATTGTTCATCTCCCAAATTAGGATGATAGTAAAGTTAGTGGGGGTGCGGTGTTCATTTGTTACTTTTCCAAGAAAAAATTAAAATCGTTTTTTAAACGTTCAGTAGTACCCTACCACCTAGAGGAAAAAGTCCAAAGGCCTCATCGAGGCCAAGAAGAGCCTCCCAGGTCAGACCCCCTCCCTCCTCTCCCATCTCATCTCCCACCACACCCCACCTCCCTCCTGACACTTCAGCAGCACTGACCCACCTGTAATTTCCTGAGCAAAGCATACAATGTCACATCTGTACAGAATTTCCTTCCTGGCTCCTCCACCTCCACCATCCCCTACCCCACCCCGTCAACTTCTCGCTAATTCCTACTTCTCCTAGATAATTCTACTGAGACATCACCACTTTCAGGAAATTCTTGGGAGC
Source organism: Tolypeutes matacus (assembly GCA_026826555.1). Lineage (NCBI taxonomy): Eukaryota > Metazoa > Chordata > Mammalia > Cingulata > Chlamyphoridae > Tolypeutes > Tolypeutes matacus. The sequence goes on from JAKSZT010054055.1 coordinate 20,102,375, forward strand.
TGGGCTTGGTGCCCCTGCTCTGTGCTCTCCTTACATACACGTTCCTATATTTAGAATATGCCACATTATATTAAAATGACTCTTTATGGGGTTCTTCCACCTTAGATTATATAAGCCTCAAGAGAAGCATTATATTTTTATTCATTCCTGTATCCCAGGGCCTAATCCAGTGTCTGGCACAGAGTAGATGCTCAACAGATGACTCTTGAATGACTCAATCATGTAATAAATTATTCCATTTTGCCCCATAAATTTTTGCCACTATTCTGAAAAATGCAAGTTTTGCTTAAAATGGGTAAAATTAAGTCATTTTGGATGGAGGAAAAAAATACTTCACCCATGCCCCAGCACTCAATTTTACTGTCCATATTTATCATCCTGTGGGATGTAACTGATTAGTGGGCCATGAAATTAATTTATGGGTCATGATCACGCCTTTTTAATGAAAAACATTAGAAATAGAAGAGAATAGAATGCCTCTCATAACAGTTCTTTCCATTATGGATTCCCTCACCCATGCCCAGGCAGAAAAGAGTAGCGGTTAAGAGCACAAATTAGGGATTTGAAGTTTCTGCTCTGATTCTTTAATAACTGAGCTTCTGGGACGTTAGGCATCGTTCTAGGCTTCAGTTTCCCTATCTGTAAAATGGGGATGATAGAAATACAGATAGGATATAATGGGAGGACCTAGTTATATCTCAAATTCACAAAACTCTACTCATCAGCATTTTTGTGTGGAGACACTGGAAGCACCTACCAGAAGCAGACTCAGCATAAGCACATCACTTCCTTCCAGCATTTCCTATTCTCACACCTAGCGCCTTCCTCCTAACCATTTTTCCAACCTGCCTTTATGCCGTGATTCAGTCTTTAGCCTCACAGACTTGGGGGAGAGGAGGTGGGGGACAGGAACTGTTACTCAGTGGCAGCAGGCAAAATTAGGGATCCTGGAAGTCTAAAGCCACAAGATATGAAATAAACAACTCTCTTTTGAAATTGCAAATCACTCCCCTGCTTAAAACATTCCTAAGGTTCTCTGTAATGCTCAGAACAAAGCTCTAGCTCTCTAATACGATCTATATGGTCCTCCATGACTTGGCACCACGTCAACCCATCCAACCTCACCCCCCCCAACCACCCCACACTCTAGCCCTTCCCAATCACCTGCCTTTCCCAAATGAACCATGCTTTCTTGGCCCTGGACCTTTCCCTGTCTACCCAGAACACCACTCTGACCTTCTGTATCAAGTCTCAACCTAGATCTCTACTCCTGCTCCCAGATTTCTGCCCTGTCTCACCCCCATCCCCACTTCCCACCCCTCTCCCTGCTCTGCACCCCCTCAGCCTCCTCTTGCATATCCCTCCAGTGCAGCACTGGCCACAGCCATGTTTAATCAACTGTTCTGCAGTCTCTCTTTAAGTGAAGGGACTGTGCCTTTCATTCCATATCCCCAGCACCTAGCACATCTCCCACAGAATAAGCACTCAGTACACATTCAGGGGAGGGAGGGAGGGACAAAAATGGATGGGAAGCCTTCATTTGACACCTTCCCAATATTTCCAGGTCATAAAGCAACTCAGTGCCTTTGAATTTTAAGCCATGTTCTAAAGAGCAGGCTCATGTGGACATACAGAGAGTCTGTGAAGCAAAGGAACTCCTGGAATGAGGTAGATTAGGGAATGCACCAGGGTAAGGAAGATGCCAGAAACATGTGTTTTGTCTCAGAGATTTCACAAGCTGGAGTAAGTTCTCTTTGAGGTTCTCTGGAGGAATGCAAGCTTGAGCAATCAACCCTCTGGACACTGATAAGTGGCCAAGAGCTCTGAATACCTTCATGTCATGAATACCTTGGGGGTGGGTCAGAGACAAGGCTGAGCCCCTCTCCCTACTGCAGTTACCCCAGATTTTTGGCCACTCTGTTCCAGAGCCCATGAACAGAAGCCCCTGATTGGACAGAGCCATAGTAAGCAAGACTATGCCATCTGGGCCAGTTGCATCAGGGCATGGGGAACCATGGGAAGAGAAGGGTTAACATTGCTTAATAAATACCAGGCATATGATTAGGCATTTCACATATACCATTTCATCTGATTGCGATGCCAACCCAATAAGATGGCAGCCTCATTTTCACAGACGAGAAAGCTAAGGATCAGAGAGACTAAGTAACTTGTCCACACTCACACAGTAAATGACTGAGCCCAGATTTGAACCTAATCTGTCTGTCTTCAAAGATCCTTCCCTTTTCACACTCAATCTCTATCCCTGGGTAATTCCTTCTTCATTCAGAATTTGTCTGATGCTCCTACCTCAGGGCAAGAGGGGGTAGGTGGCAGGGAGAGAAGGTTTTACCATCGAATAGTTGGACACTAGTAAACTGGGGACTTGGTGTGTGTTCATTCACTGGGAAATACACCTGGCACAAGAGGCAGTTCTGGGATCTCCAGTTCTCACCAACCAGTCCCTTCAGGGGGAGGAGGCAACTTCAACCAATCCCAAAGAGCTTGGAGGAGTAGGTTGCTTCCTTCACCAAAGATGCCGCCTCTACTCTCAGCCATGAACCACCAGCTTTATTCAGAGGCATCTTATTTGTCTTACACTGGAGAAGAAAAACTACACAGCAGTGGGGAGACTGATCAGAGATCCTGCAATCTATCAGGCACTTCCTAGGTCTCCAGGACTCTCTCCTTGAAATTCCTCTGGAATCAGGAAGCAGGTGTACCAGGACTTACCAGGGCTCAGAGAAGGTAAATGACAGTGTGTGTCATTTCAGGAGTGCCGGGAAACCTCTTCACTCCCAAACCCCGACACCTGGTGGATGGGGTTTGAGGTGCTACAGAGCTGCTTCTCTTTGGCCTAGGACGCAGGTCAAAGTTAAAATACAGGGGTCATTTACAGCTGTGGCAGTCACTGCAACCTTAGAGTGAATCAGTTTCCAGCCAAGATGTGAAAGCAAGTTTTGCAAGTGAGATAAAAAGACAAAATAGGAGGATACCAAATGTCTAAAACAGGTAAGGAGGTGTGGTGGTTTGAAGCTGTGTGTATCCCAGAAAACATTTCTTAAATTTAATCCATTCCTGTGGGTGTGAACCCATTGTAAGTAGGACCTTTTGATGGGGCTACTTCAGTTAAGGTGTGACACACCTCATTCAGGATGGGTCTTAATCCTCCTACTGGAGACCTTTATAAATGGAATGAATACAGAGAGAGGGAGAATGCCACGGAAACAAGAAGCTGCAAGCAACAAAACCCAGAAGGGAAGGAAGAGGCCAGCAGACACTGCCATGTGCCTTGCCATGTGGCAGAGGAGCTAAGGATCATCAGCAGTCAGTCTTTGGGAAGAAAGCATCAATTTGATGATGCCTTGAATTGGACATTTTCAGTCTCACAACTGTAAGCTTGTAAGCTGATAAATTCACATTGCTCAAGTCAAACTATTTCATGGTATCTGCTTTGAGCAGTCTATGAAACTAAAACAAGGGAATGAATAGAAAAGTCAAAGTAACTTTGTGGATAATACCTGTTCATAGCTCACCTGGAAAATTAACTACTTAAATAGCATGTGTTCAGAGTTAATGGGCGTGGACAATCCAAAAAGGTGTCCCCTATAATCAGGAATCCAAACTTCAGTCCATGTGAATTAAGCTCCAGCTTCCCTCTCCTGACTTCCTGGTTTGGTGTATATTGTGCAGGTTAGGATCAGCCTGTTTATTAGAAGAGAATAAAATTTGTCCAATGGACAGACAAGCAATGCTCCAATCTTGGATTTGGGAATATAGGTTCCTGGTTTCTTAGAATGAGGCTAAGGGATTTGCTGATTTGAGTAAGGACAGAGAAAATGAAATGGGAGCAGAGATGCAGAGCCAAACATGCTTAACAGCATAGGATATGAAGTGGGGCAGCCCCCAAACCAAAGCCCTCTCCCAAGAGGGAAGCTGGCTCTGAGAACCTGGGCAGAAGAAAAGTGCTCCAGACTTTCCCATATGCTTAAGGGAAAAAAAAAAAAAAAAAAAGCCGTCCTGAGTATGCAATTGTAATTCTGGATCCCCCAAAGTTCTCAAGTCATAAAAGGGCCCCCTCATCTTTCAATATTTGCAAAACAAAAAGATCTCAAAAGAAAGGGGAACCCATCCTTCATCCATGTCATTGCTAATGTGGAAGCTACTTGATGGTAGTATCTGATTCTGCCTGAATTCCAAGACGTCCTTAAGTATCACATTTTAGGACATACACAAGCCATCATCAGGGTTCTTGGGCTCTCTCCATCAACCTGAGTTCTCAGCCAAATATGTCCCACTCTACACCGTGCATTTAAACTTGATTCAATAACCACACACCTGAGTTTGAAGCCTAGATATAGGTTTACTTTCCACCCAGTGGTAGCTAGGTCAAATTGCAGGAATAGTGATTAAAGAGAAATAACTCTGCAATGCTCACCTTTAAACTGAAACCTTAAAAAGGGGAGACCCAGATTCCTCAGGGACTAGATAGAAAATACAAATAAATGAAACGGGCTAAGTGAGAAAGTCCATGTTATATCAAAAGAAGCAACTTAAACTTACTTTGATTGTCCCCTATGCTGTCAGAATTGCCACACCTCCTGATCAAGAGGAGGTAGAAGTTGTGATTTTAATGTGAAAGCTCCTGATTCTTAGAAGTAGGCTCAACTTTCTTGAAAATACTAGGTGAGCCAAATAAAGCTTAAAGTCTACCAGTTTTCAGTGCTCTGCTGTATAGATGGTGACTGTCACTTCCCTAACTGTGGTATTACACTGCCACTCACCAGTTACCATTTGCAATTGCAACAGAGTCCTCCATTGGCAGGGCTCTCCTGCTTTTCTATGTGCAGGGAGCTCTACCCCAGAGCTGTGGACAACAACTAACTCTACAGGAAAAAGTGGAAGCTCAGTTGAGCCACCCAGGGTGGAGCAGGCTGGCCCTCATGCCTGGCGACTGCCCAGCAGGCACTAAATGGCTGACTGCTCCTGCAAGAAGCCTTCGGGGCTTGGAAGTCCTTTGTCAGGCTCAGAAGCCAAGGCTGCTTCTCGAAGGACTTCCAAGTGCTCCTCAGCAGCTGACAGTGACTGGTCAATCCAATCCAGGCCCCCGGTCAGGTGGCAGGCATTCCTGGTCACCAGCACCAGGTGACTGACAGACAGGAGGAGGGCAGTCGTCCTAGAAAAAACAGCAAGATTAGATTGCTTAGGAGATGAGAAACTTCACACCAAAGTTCAAACAGGTAGATTCTAGACTAATGTTTCCCAAATGGAGTCCCTTCCCTAGCAGGTTGGTAAACATAATTTAAAGATGGTTCCATGCTCAAATAAACTTGGGAACGGGTGCCGGGTTAAACAAGGTTAAAAAGGCTTTTTTTTTTCTTTTTACTGCAGCACTTCTCAGAGCCTTTGATGTGCATGATTAAGCTCTAAGATGAGAATAAGATATGCTCTGTTCCACAAACTTATTGAGGACTGTGGAACCCATTTTCTGCAACATATCTATTACAAGTCCCAGAGCAGTGTTTTGTGGAATACAGTTTGGATCTAGTCAATTGGACGAGCACATCCAAATGATACCCACTTAAAGACAGGATATAAATACTCCTGCCCTGAACATCCCATACTGCTTATGAATCAACAAGGCCCAGGGATGGTTTGCCCCACTCCTTAAAAATAACCATTGAAAACTAAATTGGGGAGGAGCTATTTTCAGTATTGAAAGGTTCATGATAGAATACCTTTTATATACTGGGTGTCCGTGGTGCATTTGGGAATATATTACAAATGATTAACCCCCAAACAAATCTGAACAACAAAAGGAGTGGGGCAGAGAAACTAAAGCTGAAGTCCCATGACCCACTGCCCCTATGGCAATCATTACACGTGTCTATGAAATGGTCATATAAATCAGAAAGACAAAAGAATCTTGTTTTTAATAAGGGGGGAATGCAACTACAGACTAAAGTAGACATTACTATTATTATAGCAACGGATGAACCTGTATCATTGAAATAAAGGCAGTGGTCACCAGAGGTTCTGAGGGGAGAAAAAGGAAAGAATAGGTGTCACATGGGGCATTTCTGGGACATTAGAATTGTCCTGCATGACACTGCAATGATGGATACAGGCCATAATACATTTTATCAAAACCTATAAAATTGTATGGTACAAAGTGTAAACTATAAGGTAAACTATACACCACGGTTAGAAGCAATGCTTCAATATGTGTTCATCAATTGTAACAAATGTACCACACTTATGAAAGAGGTTGTTAATGTGGGAAAGTGGGGAAGGAGTAGGGGGTGGGGTATATGGGAATCCCCTATATTTTTGATGTAACATTTATATAATATAAAGCTTCTTTAAAAGCAAAAAACTTTAAATATTTTTAAAAGAATATCATTTTGTGAAATGGGTTTACATCGTGTACAGGAACATAACAATTCAGTAAAGCTATTAGGGGAGGGCCATGGAGAAGGGTGCTTGGGATGTCCCGTGCAAGGTGGGCACAGTTCTGGGCAAAGTCAGACAGGGTTGACTTGTCACCTCCATTCCCTGTGCCCTGTTTGCCACCTGCCCCCACTGCCCCACGGGGCAACACTCATGGCTAAAGCAGGTCTGCTTGTGGGGGGTCCACAGAGCAGAAAGGGCACCATCGGAGGAAATGGAAGGGAGGGGTGGCACAGTGAGGGCTTAGCAAGGACCAATGTTCAATCATAAAAATTCAAAATTTAAGACTGTTTCTCCCTTCTCAAGCGGTACAGGAAGAGGAATGAGGCTCCCTGGTTGAAATATGACAGGCTTCAATCACACTGAAGCGAAAGATACCCAAAGCCCAGGAAGAAAAAAGACCCGATCTCTCCCCAGGGATCTTCCTTAGCTACCCAGGATTTGGGTAGCTAAGGCAGCCTCAGCAACCAGCAAATCAGCCCTCTCAGTAACCCAATCAACCAGCCTTCCGCCTCCCAGATATTATGAAGTGATGAACCTCTAGCTTAAAAAATGAGTGGCTCCCCACCCACTCACCGTGCATCTAGGAGTTTGGGGTCCAGTGGAGGATACATTGACTTCACAACATCATCCACTCTAAGAAGAGGCAAAAAGTTTTCAGTATTTCACTTATCTCTTTTTTCCTTCCTTTCTTTCCACATTTGTTATTCCCATTCTTTCCTTTTGATTCAGTCTTAGTGGATCTTTCTGTAACCACTTCTGCATTCTTGAACAGAGACTTAAACAGAAAGACTTTGGGTTCAGTTTAGAGTATATTTTGTTTTCTGATTTTGTTTTAGTTCCAATAGTTGAAAAAGTACATGTTCATACATATGAAAAGATGTTCAAAATGTACTACTACATGAAAAGGGCAAACTGCCAAGCAGTATATAAAATATGATATACTTGATCCCATTTGTATAAAAATAAACAGAAGCTATGGAATGTGGAGTGGCGGGGAGGGGGTTAAGGAGAAATACTCGGTGAACTGTGGATTCTTCCTGGAGTTGGGAAGGGGTGGGATTAGGGGATACTTTCACTTTCCAGATAATCTATTTCTGCAGTGTTTTAATTTTTATAAGCATGTATTACTTTTGTGTTCAGAAAAAGAAAAAGGCACAGTTAAAAAGGCACACCAAGAAAAGCCACAAGTTTAATTTGGGCTCAAACTGATGCACTGGATTTCTTTTAACACCTGGTACAGTTCATGGTTCTTTTTTTTTTTTCCATTAAGTTCAGAAGGGAAGTACTTTTCATTCTGGTTTGTTATAAAAGGTTTTACTCCACATCCTCATTCCTAGACTGTTTGATGGTCAGGAAGGAAAAATAAAGATGTACTGCTTGATTTCTAAAAGCACTTGAGAAAAGATGCCCTCAAAGGTTCTTGTCTCTGGGCCGAGGCACTGGTGAGGATCCTGTCATCACTGGCCCCTTTCTCTGTGGTACCCTGGAGCTGAAGCCACTCTCATTGAAACTAATTTGCCATTAACATACTTTGTGGAATAAATTGGAGCAACAAAAACAATGGGTACAAAAAAATGTCCAGAAGAAGAAATAAATGTAAGAGCAAAAAGACAAAGCAAGGATCACGGATTGAATCCAGAACATTCTGGAACACTCTGGAGTTGCTCTGTAGCATGGGCCAGGTCAGGTCCACCCTCTGAGCAATGCCACTGAAAATCCTGCTCACCTAAGATTTCACTCATCCTCTGAAATTTCAATCTCCTTTCTCCCTGTGATTCCATCCTGAAAGTATGGCTTCATAACCTGGTAGCACAAGAATTTGTCTGGCCCTCTGGGGATAGATCTTAAGAAATGAGAAAGGATGATGAAGGGCCAGCAGACAGAGCAATATAGACTCTCTAGAAAAATGTGTGTGGCCAGAAGGAATGGCTGGTTCCTGCCCAAAGCCTGGGCTGGGGGGTCCTAGGCTTACTATAAATCAAGTAGCTATTTCCACCACAGGGCAACTCCAGAGAAGGCTGAGTCGCTCCCCGGGATTATTTCCCTCTCACTTTCTCAACTCGCTGAATTACTAGACAGAGTTCAAGTGCACCGAGTCTTTCATATACCCTCAGAGGACTTCACACGTTGCCAACTTGCAGGATCTGGTCATTTTTATTTGATTAACCTTGAGGCAGGGAATGAGCTGGTTCCATTTGATTTACCCGAGGGCATGGCAAAAAGCAAAGTGAGGACCTCTGGAACTCACACAGGTGCCACCACTCCGGTCAGGAAAACAGAAGCATTGCGCAGAGGCAGTGCAGGACTGGATGCCTCTGGGCTCAGGCACACCACATACCAGCCACCAGATGGCAGCACACTCTCACCCAGCCTGTCTAAGAAAAGGGCTTTATTTTTCTTCACACAATCAAGCCCCAGTGAGGGGGTGTAGCTGTTGACTGCAATCCTGCTGGTTGCCTCCCACATGGGATTTTGCAGACAGCCTGGAATTTGGGAGGTCTGAATGCTCTATGGCTTCACTTTCACCCAGTCCTGGAGGCTGCTGGCTGGGCCAGGACAGAGCAGTGGGTGACCGCTAAGACCGGGCCCCGCCAAATAGTCTCCGGTACAGTATACAGGCTGGGGACAAGTGTATGGCCAGGAGGCCACTGGGAGATAGGGGTGTGTGCACCAGGGAGAAAAGTGCTTGCTGGCCACAGCTCTGGAGCCTGGGAGGAAGGAGTGGCAAAGGGAAGGAAAGCAGCCCCAGCTGTATGGGACTGAGTAGCCACAAGAGAATCTGGAAAACAGACTCCTCAGGACTAGTCACAGTGCCGAAATTTCCTAAAAAGCCTGTCAGAGTGAGGCATGCTGGAGGTGGGGGAATTATGTGAAACCGCCTTAGCTTGAAGGTCTGTCAGTATCTAAACCCTCCTGGGTGCTCTGTGAATGTTTAGGACACAGATAACGGGAGCCGCCCTGTACTGTTTCTTAGAAGCGCCTAACCCTGCTGGCACCCCAGTTCCCAGCCCGTCTTTCCCCACAGACTATGGAGTCCTCAGAGCCCCAGACGGCTCACCTGGGGCTTATCCGCTTGGCCACCACGATGATGTCACTGACGCTGGCTGAAGTCTTCATCTTGGCCCCTGAGCCCATTGTCATGGCAACGAGTTTTTCTGTCAGAGTGTGACAAATCTAATGCAGCAGAGGAGAGTGGTGAGGAGGGGTGACCTGGCTCCCTCAGAGCTTCTGCCCCCCCCCCACACACACACACAAGGACAGATACAGCCCCCACCTTGGGTCCTATCACACAGCTGGTCCCTCAACCTATGGCAGGATTGAGGTGAAATGTGCACAGAGATGAGAGGAAATGTGGTAGGAAGCAGCCAAAGCTGAGAACAAGTCTGGGAAAGGAGGGAGGGGTAGGAACCTCAAATCAGGGTCAGGGTTTTGGCTCAGAGAAGTCTAAGCTGATATAATCTGTCTAAGAAAAATCATGTGCTCTAATTTTACCTTCTTCCTTAGGGGGAAAACCTACTTTCTCTTTCTATTGCTTCACCTCATGGGTGTAGCCCTCTACCAGGATAAATATCTCCAGTGCGGCACCCTCAGAAACACGCCTAGACAAAGGGCAATTGTTCCCTTTAAGTACATTCCCCAAAAGTGGCACTTATCTCAGCAATTTTCTACAGTAATATGTGAACATGATGTTTGTCAAGATGATGATGAAAGGACCTTGGCAAAAACAGAAAAGGCAAGACTGACACATAGCCTTTCTCATCATCAACCAGCAGGGCTGGCCACCCCCAAAGCTTGTTCCTGTTTCTGAGAACTGAATATGCTTCTGTCCCTGGCAAAGAAGTTCCGTGACCTGTCTTATACTTAGGGCTGGAAAACAGAGGGCAGAAAGAAGCCCAGGAACCCACCGGGACAGGAGCCAGGCTCCTCCCTCCAAGGACAGGTGGCCAAGCAAAAGGGCCTGAAATCCCAAGAGAAGGATTAGAAACCCTCTCCTTTGATCTGAGGTCCCAAGATGGACCGTTGATTCCTTCCAACTGACCCATCCCCCATTCAAAATGCCATTTGTCTTCCCCCTATAGTAGGCGGGGGCAGAGGGCAAAAGCCAGTCTCAGATCCCCTCCTGGTTGGAAGAAGTGCTTTATTGCTGCAGTCACTACAGCTATCTATATCCATAACTCTATCTATAGAGCCAAAGAGCTTCTAATAACTGAGTAAGCCTGGACTCTAGGACAACAATTTTCTACCAGGCATTTCTTCATCCTCCACGCCAGACAGCTGAGGAAGAGGAGGAGATTTTATTATCTTGGACTGAATGACACTGAAGAAAAGATAAAGTGATCCTTTTCGAAATCTTGAATAATTATTAGACAAAGATATAAATGTGTAGCTTCCCATATTGAAGTGAAAAAAACTGATGATATTTGGAATTGGCCAAATATTTCAGTGTTATTATTATAAAAAGAATATTTCATTAGGTAGGGAAGCATCCTGTGAGAACTGAAAATTAAATGCTTAAACTATAAAAATTATCCAAAATGCAAATTGAATACAGATTTCCAAAGATTTCAAGCATTAAAAACAAATTGGACTTCAAATTAAAGTAATTATGGTTGAGGTTTTTTTAAACATGGTTGTCTACTGTCACAGCCAAAGAGGAAGAGTGAAAGATTTTCTAATAATTGGAAAAGCCTAAATACAGAACTTACTGTAAATGCCTGAGCTCTCTATTAATGAAAGAAAGTGCTTAGGGAGAAGCTGGAAAACACTGTTTCTCCCTTAGCGGCTAAATGATCTCAGGCAAACAGCTTTATCCGTGGTTGATGAAAATGTGGCTAATGATTACCTATGCTGTGTTTCCCACAGGCCATTGTAATATTGAGGCCCAGATGACAAAACGCCTTTGAAAGGGCCTTGAGAATCCTAAAGTATAACCAATTGTCCAGGTGGAAGTGGAAGTAAACAGTAGAAACTACGAGTGTCAGGCAGGTTAAAGAAAAGCATCTTGCAAGTGGTAAGTTAGGATCAGTGCCCTTCCTAAAGTCCCTTTCATTGCATAGGGGTGCTTTGGTGATGCCCATTTCTTCATTCAGAGATCAGAGTATTACCTTCAAGATGGCAATGCAGTGGGACATGAGACCCCTGGGGAGACAAGAAGAATTTGTCAAGGCTTACCTAGAGAGGCCCATCTCCCTCCAGCCTCCCTACTGGTCCTCATTTACCTCTGACCAGTGGGCACGGAGCAGTAATGCCTCCGTGTTAAAAAGAGCAAATCCACAAGTTAAATGAGGAAACGTCTTTCCCTCCCCTCCCCACTCCCCACACCTAACCTGATCTTCTAGCTTGCTCTGCTCCCTACTAATAAGCCATGCTTTTAAAATAACTGAATTTCTGATACACTGTTCCCTCTCCTCAATGTGTTCTTCCCCTTATGCTCAGTCTTATCACTCAACACCCAAGTCAAAAGGCACCTACTCTGTCATCTCTTTCATAAGGATCCACCATCACCTCCCCAGGCCAGGCACATCTAGACATTGCCTCCTCCTTGTGCCTACTGCACTATATACAGACATCACCTCCCATTTCTATGGAAGTGGATTTAGATTTTCAGATAGAATTCTGTTTTAATAACAACAGTCCCTAGGCCAGTGCCACGTAATGGTCCATAAACATTTGCCCAAAGGATGAATGACTAAATGAATAAGGGATTGAAGCGGCATACAGTACTCAAAATGCAGAGGCTCCTGCTGGGTACAAGGATCTCTGAGGGATTCTGAAGACAAAGGCTTCATCCTTGGAGCTTCAGTATTAAATTCACGGGCACCCAAGGATAATTCAAGCACCTCAGAGTGATTTGTAATGACCTTTGCCAAGCATCTACGAGCCTCAAAATGGGAGGCAAAGACAGACACTGCCGAGCCACATCTGATTTCCCCCATGTTGAAGGCAGGGGAAAGAACAGCGAGTAACACAGCACTGCTGGATGCCCAGCTGAGTGCTCTGGCAAAGGCAGCCAGAGCAAGACGCTCAGGAGCCCCCATCTGCTGTCCGCCAGGGGCTGTAAAACGATCTGAAAGAAAGCAAACAATCCCCATGGCCTTACGAGGCATCTTCAATCCAGTCTTCATTCTCCAGGATGGCCTCAATGTGGGGGTTGGTGATGACCACGTCATCCAGTTCTAACTCAGAGGGCTCAGACTGGGTCTCCATGGCACCGATGAGGTCCACTATGGGCCTGGAAGGAGACGATGCGGTTAAGTGGTTTCATGGGGGTGACTGCTGCTGACTCCCTCCTCACTGAGGTCCACATACCTCTCCCTTCAAAGGATGAAAGAACTAGATAATTAACAGGAGGGACCCCTCGTCCTGGATCCAAACAGAGCCCTAGTGGGGACTGCAGCTGCAGGCAGGGCACATGGCTAGAAAAGTGAGTCAAGGAGGCAGACTGGGGGGATGTGGGGGGATGCCAAAAAAAAAGTGAAAGAGAAAGAGATAAGCCACTGAGAGAAAGAGTAGGGCTACAACCATAACAACTACCAAGATATAATAGACAGGGCTACTCCTTAAGTACAAAATACTATCCTTCTGTGACTTGTTTTCCCCTAAAGCCTACCTTTTAATGAGAGGTTGAAGTTCATATACCCAAACCTTCCTGCTCCCCTCCCTGCTCTGCAGAATCACTCTTGAGAGCCACCGTGGTCCACCCCTCGTAACTACATCCCCTCCTAGTTACATGAGAGAGGTGGGAGAAGTGAAAACTCCACCTACTTTACCACAGGGATCTTTAAAAATGAGATGCAACACTTTTCAATAGCAGAACTTTCCTGGGTCATATAAATGGGCATTTACAAATTATGAACTGCTGGACAGAAATGCTGGTAGGATAAAGATAGAGAGGCAAGAGAAATTAAGGGTAAATTGCTGTAGCCCCTCAAGGATTCGTCAGTTAAAACATCTCTAAACTGAAACTAGAATCTTGTTTATAAACTATATTTCACATAAAATGCAGCATGAAGGTATCTGCTGTGCAAAGACAGACACAGTCCTAAGCTAGAAATTCACTGGACCGAGTGTCTTTTGCTCGCATGTATGGCTGGAGTTCTAGCCTGATTTCTGATCCCGGGGAGTTGGTCGGAAAGGGATTTGGCTTGTCTGATGGCTTAAGTCTTGGATGGATGCCCATGCCATTATACCAGGTGAATGTGTTAGTAACTTTTTCACTGTCTCAGGCAACAGGGTCAGAGGTGGCTCAGGATGTAGGGAGGTTTAAAAATCGTTCTAAAGCTCTGTCTTTATTGGGAAGGGAAGTTCACAGGGACCATTTTATAGACAAAAAGCTGAGCTGGAGTGTGCAGCACTAAACTTCTGTTCCTATCTTTTTCTTTGGTTGGAGCCCCATGGCAGGGCCCGCCCCTCCTCCTTCCCCTCCCTGGGACCACTCACTTGGAATCATAGAGCTGCAGCAGGTCCCGGGGCCGGCAGTAGCGCTGCCTGCAAACCACCACCAAGGCTGCAAACGATGCCAGGAAGATGGCGGCCAGCACGCCTATGGCAACAATCACCACGGTCTCCATGCTTCAGGGGGCTCCCTCCGTCCTGGGCACATCTCCCGCAAGGGCTAAAGCTTGAGAGAGCACACACAGCCTGATAAAGAAGCCACAAAAGAGAGGGGGAGGTGGTCTTACCTACTGGAATTGGCAAATGGGGGTGAGTCAGGCTCCCCAAGGTCACCTGCAGAGACCTGACGGTCTGAACAGAATCAAAGTGCATTTTACAAATTTGCCTTTTCTTTTATTGTAAAGATTTGCTTCCCAGTTGGACCAAGAAGGCCTTTCAAACCTGGGACAAAAAGAAACGTAACTAATACTGAAGCTTTCATATCTTAACCAAAGCACATGAAAGAACACCCACTGGAGAGGGGAGGGTGGAATTGCAGTTATAGAGGGTCTACTCATGCCAGTCATTTTGCATATGTTAACTATTCTAACCTAATAATAATTCTATGAGGCAGGTATTCGTGTTCATAGTTTACAGTTCAGAAAACTGAGGTTCAGGGAGGTCAAGAAATTTGTCCAAGTTTATGTAGTCAGGAAGTAGTCAGGCTAGATTTCAACCCCTAAGCCTATCCATTGAAACGTAAATAGGCATTCATCTTCCTTTTCCTTTCTAAGGAGAAAAGAAGATTCTAAAGACTCTGGAAAGAGTCTTGGTTGTCAGTTGCAGTATTGGAAATTACAACTGATGTCAAAGTGATCACTTCCTGTTTCTTGTTTTCACCCAGGAGGGTTCTTCCACCAGGATTTTAAACGCATAAGCAAGACACCAAAGCTATCACAGAGGAGTAGGTATGCACAATGTTATTTCATTGCATGCCTCCTCCTTAGCTCCCTTTGAGCAAGTCTTCTCCTTTCTCTGGGCTTTTATTTTTCCACCTGCAAAAAAGTTCTTGGACCTAGGAGTCTCCATGACCCCATGATGGTGCATTGCCTCTATCTGCCTTTAATTCTATGCTACATGTCTTGGAGGTTCCAAATGCTTCTGATAGTCGTTCAGTAAGTATTTGCTGATCATCTAGTAAGCACCAAACACAAGGCTGGTTTCTGGAAATTGGAGATGAGTAAGACATGGGCCCCAATCTGAAGGAGCTGGTGACCAGAGGTAGACAGACAAATCATTTCAACTCTATGCAATCTTTGCAACAATAGAGGCCTGCGATACAGTCAGAATTACACCAAAAGAGTAATTGTGTTTGCGTGATACTTTCAGGGAAAGCCTCCTTTGCAGGGCACGTGAAGCTTGAGCTGGGTTTTAAAGGATGAGTAGGAGTTTGGCAAGTCGACAAGGAGGGGACTTGGCTGCCTCAGGTGACAAAGAAGCCTCTCTCTGATGTCTCACAGAGCTGCTCTCCCCCCCTGGCACTCACTAGCCTTTTAGGCTGGAGTCTGTCTTTCATTGCTGCATCTCTGACTCTGTGTGTGTGTGTGTGTGTGTAGAGTGGTAATTCTCTGGGTCTGCCACAGTTTCTCTAGATGTATCTCTGTATGTTTCCCTGTCCCTCCCTGTCTACATCTTTTAGGCCACTATCCCTCTCTCCTCTTTCTTCCCCTTCCTCTTCTTTTTCTTTCCCCCTTCTCTCATTTCTCTGGCTCTCTATTTGTCTCTCCTGCCATTTCCTCTCCAAGAGTCTATTCCCCCTCCCCGTCAGTCTCTCCCCTTCCGTCTCCAGATGGCCTTTCCCCTCCCCCTGGCCTCCAAGACCACCAGCTTTGTTTCCTCTCCGTGTTGTGCGTGTGCATCTCTGTGTGTGCACTTTCCTTGGGTTTTCGCTCTTTTTGTGATTTGTCTGGATAGGTGCTTCTTTGTGTGTTGCCTGTGTGTTTATTTCCCTTTGTGTGTTCTTCTCTGTGTGTTTCCACGAGTTTTTCTGTTTCTGTCTCTGAATAAGCTTACTTTCCTCTTTCTCTATCCGACTCTAAATCTACAAGGATAAAACAGACCAAAACTCAACTTTCTTCCCCCTTTCCCACCACCCCGAACACCCACGCCACCACCCAAGACTAAGCCTCAAGAAGCAACGAGGGAGGGGAGACCCAGTCCCATCTCGGAGCGCGCCGCCACGGGGCTCCCCGATCGCTCACCAGGGAGGCGCGGGTCGCCCGGGGTGTCGACGCAGCGCCCCGCGCAGCTGGAACTTAACTTTCTCAAACTTGTCTCCGGGTGCGCGCTGCGCTAGCGCGGGGCATCGCGGCGCGAACAAAGCGGCCTGCGGCCCGACCTCCCCTCCCCCAAGGAAGAAGGCCGAGCCGGCGCCCGAATCTCCCCCACCCCGCCTCCGGGCGCGCCTGCTCCAAAGGTGCTGGGCTCCTAAAGGCTCGCCCGGAGCCCCTTTCCCGCCAGCCCCCGGGCGCGCGGGGCCCGGGCCCGCCCCGGCCAGGCTCGCCCACCTCACGCTGCGGCTCCAGGACGCATCCCAGGTCGCGCTCCCGCGGCCGGGCCCCCTGCGGATGGCAAAGTCCGGGACTCGGGGCTCGCAGGCGGCTCCCTGCTAGCAGGGCATGCCGGGAAGGGAGCTTGGCTGTCAGAAGGAATCAAGATAAATTCCCCCGGCGCGGCCAAACCCCCGGAGGTGGATGCGGGAGGGGGAGAGCGGTCCAGAGCATCCAAATCCCCCGCTGCCAGGCGCCGCCGTCACCGCCAGGCCCTCCAGACCCGGTGTTAGGGCCAGTCGAGTCCTGGGCAGCTGGGAGGCAGACGCCCAGAGAGCCAAAGAGCCAACATCGCGCTCCCTGGGGAGGCCCAGGCCCCAGGGCCTGCGGAGTGGAGGGAAGCATGGAGGGTCCTGGGGCTGGCCATCCGTGGGCGATGGGGAGACACAGGAGTACCAAGAGTCCCCACAGTGTGACCACTCATGGAGCGCATCTGCTCAGGTACCGACCATCTGGTTTAAATCCTGGCTGTGCCGCTGGCTAGCTGTGAGCAACCTACTTCACTCCTCTATGCCTTGGTTCCTTCATCTGTAAAGTGGGGATAATACTTGTTAGCATCCTCAGAGTTGGTCTCAGGGTGAAATGGCATGGTGCATGGAATGCATTCAGAAGCTTACCTGGCCCAGGGTGAAGGGTGACTCAGTGATGGCTCTTATTACAGCCTGACCAGCCGGGAGCAGTGACAAGCAGGCCTGCCCCTAACAATTGAGAAGCCAGGGGCCAGAGTGCAAAGGTGTGTACGGGTGCCTAATCAGTGATGGGCAAATGCAGGACCTTGGCTCAAAGCCCTGCCACTGTTCCCACCCTCCACCATCTCATACCAAAGGGCGTATGAGGGAAGGTTAATAGAGTGCTCCCCAAAACTCAAGTACCCTCACGTGGCCTCTCGTCACGCAGTCTGACAATCAAATTTGTAGCAAAGTTCCCCAAATCGAGGGCTGATCTCAATGATTAGATAGGAAAAGCCAGCAGGCCAGAAATGCTGCTGACTATTGTGAGGCAGGAAGAAGTGTGGGTGCTCTCCAGTGGGTGCCAGCTCGTGCTCTGTCGAGGCGAGGAGTGAGCACTCGTTGAGTACCAGTTAGGTCCCATCACTGATTAGGCACCTGTACACACCTTATCTCATCTGATCCTAACACCAACCTTGAGAGGTTGGTATGACCATATTCTTTTGCAAGAGAGGAAACAGACTCGGAGGTAACTTACCCACTCTCTTTCCACTTATAAGTGGTAGGGCAGCGAGTGGACCTCAAGACTCCCTGGTGCCAAAACCCAGGCCACCCAAACCAGGAAACAGATTGCTCTTGCAGCTACCTGGGTATCTGGAACAGGGACGGGTTGCCATGGCTCCGGCTACAACAAATAGAGCCGCTCTGTCCGAATTGATACACAGCCTAGCCTCAAAAACACACTTGCTTTCATGCTGGATACAACCCTGTTACTGCACTTCTCTGCCTATTCCTATCTTGATAGCTCTTTGCTTTTTCCATCTGATGCCAGCTGCATTGCTGCATCTGTCATGTGTAGCTCCCAGGTAAGTCTTTCTGTGCCATCTAGTGCCATGTTACACACTACTAATAAATAGGTGGTAAGAGTGCTGCTTGGCTGTCTGGATATCAAGCACCAAAGATGCCCACATTCATCCACTCAGGTCAGCTGAGCATCCCCTGAAAGAAACAGCTCAGAAGACAGAGGTGAAAAGAGGTGTAAGCACACAGATGGCTAGTCTCCTCCCTTCACTCCCACTTCCAACCCCCATCTTTGGGCAGCAGCACCTTCCTTCCAGACAGACAGGACCAGTCAGCTGCAGCAAAACTCCTCCTTCCCCAACAAGAAAAGCTTCTCGCGTTGCCTGTAATCCTCACTCAACCCTCCTGACCCACTCCTGGCCATCAGAGGGGCAGCAGAATGGGATCCTTCACCCCCCACCAGGTAGGCAGTTAAAAATGTGAGCCTGAGTCGGAAAAATGGTAATTTTAGGTCAGCCTCCTCCTCTTACTAGCTGTGTGATCTTGGGCCATTCACTCACCTCTCTGTGCCCCAGTTTTCTCATCTGAAGAATGGGGATAACAGTAAAATTTATGAACCATAATTGTTTTGAGGATTAAATGAGATAATTCATTCAAAGTACTCATTACACCATGACAGAGAAAGAAGTGGGGGCCTCCTTGATGTTCTTCAAACATGCCAAGCTTATCCTACCTCAGGGCTTTTGCTGTGCTTCTGCCTGGAATCCTTCCCCCTGTTGTCCCCATGGCTCACTCTCTCACTTTGCACAGGTCTCAGCTTCATAGTGACCTCCATGGAGAAGCCTTCCCTGAGCATCCAATCTAAAGTAGCAGCTTTGGGAAGCGGCTGTGGCTCAATCAGTGGGGCTCCCGTTTACCATATGCCTTCCTGGTGAAGGCAAGCCCGCCCGCACGGCGTGGTTAGCTGACCCAGCGAGCACAAGCAGCAAGGGGGGGATAAATGAATAAATAAATAAAATCTTTAAAAAAAATAAAAATAAAAATAAAGTAGCAGCTTTCACACTCAATGGTCCTGATTTTTTTATGGCACTGACATCATATTATATATTTGTTTATTGCTTCTCCCCTTTCAGAATATAAGCTCCATGAGGGTAGAGACTCTACTGTTTTGTTCCCTGCTGACCCCCAGTGTCTAGAACAATGCCTGGCACTTGGTAGGTGCTCCATCAACACTTGTGGAAAGAGTGAAAAATAAAGGTTGGGTATTATCACTGTCAATAGCTAATAGGAGCTCTAGACCTTCTCCCAGCACACAGTGATGCACTGGGATGGAAACACTCAGAGAGGGTAAAGCACCAGCACTGGAAAGAGAAGAAAGGTTGACCTGAATTAAGGGGTCTCAATTTCAAATGCTAGATTTGACCTTGAGCTTTTTAATGTCTGGGCCCTTTTATGGGCTGTTGAACAGCTTTCCCAGTAAAGAAAGATAGCTGGAGAAGGGTTTGTGTACTCACAGGCCAGGCCTTCTTTGAGCTGTGTGCATGGATCTTGTTGAAAGCTGGTCTCCCTTGCAGGACAAAGGCCAGGAAACACTCAGAACTACTGAGACTGGCTCTCAGCGAGAGGGAAAAACGAGGAATCTTGGAGAAAAGAGAAGGCTGGAGGAGGGCTGGAAGCTGGCAGGGCAGGGCTGGGCCAGGACCCCACTGGAGATAGAGGCCAAGTTTGCATGTCCTCTATGTCAAGGCAGCTAGACCAGGGACATAGAGACCCCAAAGAAGAATTACTCCAGGGGACGTTTGGGCAAGTACACCTGGGCAATTGGGGGGAAGGAGCAGGGACTATATTCTTAGCAAAAACACTCCAAATCTTCTGAAGACTTATCTTAAAGACTCTGAAGATATTACACAGCCTTCCTCTCCTGCCCATTCTAGTATTCTACCACATCCCTCTTTAGAGTCAACTGAAATCTCTCTTGCTTTAAGTACTCAGGTTGGGTTGGGTAGATGTGTATAAGGGAAAATAATATTCCATGTTTTATTTACTCTAGGTGAGGTATAAATAAAGAACAGTCATTTAGGCCTCTGGTTTTAAACTTAATACATCAGCATCTCCACCTCTTAATGTTTGAGTATAACCACATTAATCATAATCGCTGTCATTTTTCAGACTTTTTACGTGCCAGGAACTGTGCTAGATATATAGCGCATAGGTTACATAGATTACAAAGTAAATACAATAATCCCTTAAAATAGGTATTATTCTCCCCTACTTTACATATGAGGAAGCTATATGTAATATAAATAATAATGACTTAAATCAAAGCACTGAGTCAATGGAAGAAGCACTGTCTTGCACATTAATTTGATCTTTGCCAGAACCCTGTGCTGTGGGCATTATGATTACCATTTTACAGATGTGGAAACAGATGTGGTCAAGTGATTACCTGACTGCAAGTTCAGTGGAGGCTCTTTCCACTAAACCAGGCTGTCCCTGAGTTCAAAGTCAGTTCAAAGCAGGGTTTGTGAGAGAAGAGGTCAGGAAGAGGGTTACAGGTGAGTCAGACTCAGTCTTCCTCCATTTCCTTAGGAACCACCTCCCTCACCTGCCCCACTCCAGGGTTTATCTCAGGGATACAATCCTAATTTCACCCTCTTGTGTTTGGACTTAATACCTGATTTTCTAACCTCCTAAACATTAGGTCCTAGTAAAAAGTAGTCGGGAAAGCAAAAGTAACTTAGGTCCCTGCAAAAGAGGCTAGGTCCTATCATGGTCCTCTTCACATCTCCCAAAGGTAGAACAGCCTCTGACTAAGGGACACCCAACTCCTTGGCCCAGAAGTACCCATAATGGGTGACAGGACTCAAGGAGGAACCCAAGTTTCCCTCTAGACTAAGCCACTCCTAGTGTTTAGATTAGGAGACACCTAAGTGGAGCCAGAGATCCTAGTACTCTCTTGGAATCCTCAAGAGAGTCAACTCCCAGGAGGTGGGGAGAAGGAAGACCTCACTCAGCTCTTAAGGCAGCTGGGATGGCAGTTCTCCAGGACAACTGTGGGCTGGACAACTTGTGTCGCTACCTGGCATTTGTCTATATTTTAGCAGGGATTTAGGAGCTCCCAAAGCCATTCCAAGATGCAGGTTATGTCCCATAACAGCAGAGATTTAGCAAGAGAAGCCCTAAGGTCTGGGGCTCTAGGGCCAACAGCCCCCCAATTTGTTTCACTTCTAGTTACCTACCTGGGCTGCAGACTCCCCATCCTCTTCAAGAACTCAGAGCCAGTGGTACAGAATCCCAAGAGAAATAGCTATGGAAAGAGTTGAGAGGGCTTGAGTGCTTCCCAAGAGGAGCAGAACATTCAGTGATCATTTTATAAGTTGCTTCAGATTCAATTGACAGCCTAAAACCAAGAGGTTGCATTTCCAGGACTAGTCACTGGGTGTCGCCGCTGTTTCTTAGGCAAGTGCCCTATCAGTTAGCTAACACTAAAGGGCAATGAAGAAAGAAAATTCCTTCTTTCAGACTCGGTCTGCAGGCCTGGCATCTTCTGTGCCTTCCGTGAATTCTGTGATGTTCTCACTCCCTCTCACTCCCTGGCCCTCCTACCTGGCCTGGATTGCATGCAATTGCTCCTTTGTCCCTCTGTCCTTCTTAGCTCGCTCAGCAGGACTCCAACCCTGCATTCGTCACATTGTCTGGGAGCAGACACATGCAGGTGGGGAAACTCACACAACTGACAAGACTAACTGCGCTTTGGGGTCATGAACACAAACCTCAAGTAGGTGGCTCATTCCTGGTCAGTAGGGATGGTCAGCCACCTGTCCATTTGGGTCCAAGTGTCACCCTCTCACTCCCTTACACGATGACGTGGTATCTTATTTTCAAACCTCCCACGCCCCTTCTCTTCCACATTCAATCTCATCGTTGAGAAAAATAAAAAAGATGGTAACTTCCTCATCTTTTCAACACCAAACCTGTAAACTTACTATTTTAGTTTCCTAGGCTTCTCAAAGCAAATACCATAAAATGGGTTTGCTTTAAACAATGGGAATTTATTAGCTTACAGTTTGAGGCCATGATGATGTTCAAATCATCAAGTCGATGCTCCCTTCCTGAAAACTGGTTGCCGGTGATCTTTGGCTCCTCTGCCACATGGCAAGGCACTTGGAGGCACCTGCTGGTCTCTCCCTTCTCTTCTGGGTTCCATTGATTTCAGCTTCTTGCTTCCCTGGATCCCTCTCCCTCCTTCTCCCCCTCCACCCCCTCATTCTCTTTCTCCTTCTCCTTCTCTCTCTTTCTCTCCTTCCCCCTCTATTCATTCTGTTTATAAAGGACTCCTGGAAGAGGATTAAGACCCATCCTGAATGAGGTGGGTCATACCTTAACTGAAGCAGCCTCATCAAAAGGTTTACAATGGGTTTACATCCACAGGAATTGATTAAATTTAAGAAAGGGATTTTCTGGGGTACATACAGCTTCAAACCACCACACTTACCAACATCTGTATACATTATCTCCTTCCATGCTGAATACCACTCCCTCCTCACCTTCTCAAGCCCCTGGATCTTGTGTTTTCTCTACTTTCTTCTAGATTTATAGTGCCCTCTATCCTGGAGAATTCCAATGAGCAAAGAATTAAGCTCGAGTATTTCCCACCTTAAAAATCTCTCTGCTTATACCAAGTGATTCTCCAGTCACTGTCTCTGTTCTCTTTCATGGCTAAATTTCTCCTTTTGTGTCCACATCATCACAAAAAGCGCTTACTACCTCCATCCACTCTTCAACCTGCTAAAATATCACTGACACCCACCCACTCTACCGAGCTGACTTCTCAAAGTTACCACGATCGCCATCTCAACAAATGCAGGGGACCATATAATGGCTTTGACACTATCCCCGGACTGTGCACAGCAGAATCTCTACCTGCTCTTGGTTTCCACGATACCATCCTCTCCTAATTTCTCAGATGGCCCCTCGTTGGTTTCTTTCATTGACTTTTCTATTACCTGATTCTAAATATCAGAATTTCTTTGGTCTTGGCTCAGGATTGCTTTCTCTTATCCTCTTTATCCCTTATGTTTTATTTCCTTATACCCTAATCTCACCCATTCTTGCTGATTTATATATCACCTTCTTAGTGTTGATTACTCCCAAATTTGTATCTTTAGCCCAGCCCTATCTATTTAACATTTTCGTTTATATGATTCACAAGTATTTAAAAATATGTTCAGAATGGAATTCTCAATTTACACCTTCCCCTCCCAAAATGCCTGTCCTCCTTCCTTTAGTCTTCTTCAGCTCTATAAATGGCACTAACAGTCACCTCAAGTGAAAAACCTAGGACTCATTACTTTTTACTTTGTTCTTCACATTCATTCCATTAGTAATCTTATTGGTTCTATCTCCAAAATTTATTTCACATATCTTCACTGCTACTTGCACTCATTCAGGCCACCATCATTCTCTCTACTAAATCAATGCACACATTTAGAACAAATCATCCCATTCCCACTCTTTGTTCTATTCTTGATATAGCAACAAGTGTCTTAAAAAATTATGTCAATGGTGGAAATGTTCTATGCCTTCATCTAGGTATATATATGTAAAACTTTGAGATGCTCTTTAGATTTGTACACTTCACTGTAGGTTACGCTTCAGCTAAAAACAAAAAACTTAGATGTCAATTTCCTGGTTAAAATTCTTCAGCAGATTCTTGCTGTACTTAAAATGAAAACCAAGTCTTGCATGACATGGCCCTGGCCTTCTTCTCCAACTTTATTTCCTATTATACTTCTCCCTTGCTTGCTAGAACTCAGTTGTCATGGCTTTCATTTAGTTTCTCCAACAAGCCAAAAGCTTTTGTCTCACAACCTTTGCTCATGCTATTCCCTTAGCCCAGAACTCTTCCACCATGCTGAGCACCATCTCCTTCAAGTCATTTACTCAGGCTTCTCCAGGCCCCCATACCTAGAACATGTCATCTCGTTTTTTCTTTCTGCTCCTAAAATGTCTTGTTTTTAGGAGGTACAGGGGATCAAACCCAGGACCTTGTAGGTGGGAAGCAGGTGCTCAAAGCACTGAGCTACACCCTCTCCCCGCTACATGTCTTTTGATGGTACTATTATAATTGTTTTGTTTTTGTTCCCCAAAGTTGGAAGTAGCTTATACATTTGACAAATCCTTATCATATACTATGATGCCAAGCGCTACATAGCAGATCAATGACACGAGTCCTGTAGTTAAAGAGCAGGCAGATCCCTTAGCACTTTATTTTTTAGTTCCTATAAATCAAGGTGGGTGTGCTTAAATAATAAGTCAGCCTTTCCCCACAGAAATTCAAATAATATCTCTGTCAGGAGCCATAATCTGCACAAGTGGGGTGAAGGGAAAAGAGTATCTTAAAAAAAAAAAAGCCAGAAGACAATGGAAATTCTCACTAGTCTCTACACTGCAAATTTTGGCCATGCTGTTTGCTTTCAAGTCACCTCCTTCCTCAGTCATATCCCACCAAGATGTCCAATTATTCCAGCCCAGAATACCTGCACCCTGAGCCTGGAGTGGGGAGAGATAGGTGCATGGGTGAATTCAGAACAGAGAAGAAGCAGGCATAAGAAAAATGGTAAAACCACAGACAAGCATGACACATACGTAAGTGCACATGCAAGAGAAAATGCCTTTTATTTTGTCTCACCAAGTAAGTAGGAGGCTAAAAACAAGGGACCCATACACCAGGTGTGTAGCACCAGGACTCCTAGGTAGCAGGTGCTTCTCAGACACCTTGCCTTCCAACTAGCCCTCTGGCATATCCAATTTTTTTTTTTTTTTTTTTTTTTAATAAGTGCAGTCATTTCAACAGGGCCATTCAGAACCACTTCATTTGTTCAAAAGCTCTTCCAAGAGGATCTCTGCTTGACTGCTTCAAGGATCTCTCTGCTGGTGACAGCTCTTCTGTGGTTATAGAAGGACAGTCTAACTGCCTCCAGGCTAACCCATTCCAGTCGCCAATCATCCAGAGAGCCCAGCGCATCCAAGATCCAGGAGCACCCGCTGAAGTCTGCATGCATCTGGGAGAGAAACAGCACAGAGTAAGGCAGAGAAGTGAAGGCTTCCCATAGTGAGCAACTTGTGGTCTAACTCTTCACCTGGTACCCACAACTTCCAAGGATTCATACACACGGGGACCCATATATGCCACCCAAAGAGGTGAAAGAAACTAGGGCACTGTGCCTGTCAAAAGACTCTTGGGAAGAGGAAAGAGGGAGGGGAATTTGTAGCTGGTGAGAAAGATAAGTGGAGAAAGTAGTTGAAAGATAACTCTTGTCTGGATAGTACAGACTGGCTCTAGTCACTTCAATTTTTGTGCCTCAGTTTCTTCTAACAGAAATAGTGTTAACATGCAATACCTTCTGAAGATGGAAAATATAATTTTAGTTTAGAATGTGCTTTGCACATCCTATATTTTATATTAGTAAGATTTATACATGAATATTTATTATTGTCCAGCCTTGCTTCCTGTTGCTTCCTTGTACCAACATGATTGCCAGCCAAGCTGTACACTTGCTCTTCTTTAGCTGTATCCCTGTGAACCAGCCTCCATGCCACTGTTGATCAGTCACCTCTACCTAGCATGCCTGTGTCCCTATCCACCCTTCAAATCCTATCCATCCGCAAAGGCTCCTCCCCCAGTGTCACTCCTGCTTATCTGCATGCCACACAATCTTACTGAGTCCCTCCTCCATCTGAGGACGGTGGCACTTTGTCCTCTCAGGGCCTGTATCATACACTGCCTCATGTCACTAGTGTTCTTGTCTAAAGTTGGAGAGACAGCTGGAAAAAAAAAAAAAAAAAAAAAAAACTCAGCCTGGGAATCATCCACCCAGGGCTCTTATACCCTAGCTCTGCCTGGAGAGAGATGTCATGTTAGCAAGTCATAATCTCTTATTCAGTCTCAGTTTCCTTTTGATGAAAGTAAAGACTTGGATTGGGATCTGAACAGTTTCTTCTGGTTATTATGAATTAGAAGTGTTTCCTCAATGACTGCAGTGTGAGCACCTTAAATAGTCACCACCTGGTTTTTATCTGAGCGCCCCTCACTTGCATTTAGACACAATGCATTTATCCAACCAATTTCTTGTTTCATAGTGCCCTGAGATGCTGACCCAAGGCACAGATCTGCACTTTCAGGGACCTAAGGAAACTGAGCAGCCTGCCGGGTTCATGCCAAGGAATAAACTAATTCTTAGAGGAGAATGTCTAAGAAATACCCAAAGGGCTACTTAAACCAGGCACTCCCACAGAGGGCCCCTCCAGCTACCTGCTGGCTCTACATCTGTGGGGAACATTTGGCAATGTCTGGAGACGGTTTGGGTTGTCACAGTGGGGGCAGGAGAGGTTGCTATTGGTATCTAACGGACAGAGGCCAGGGATGGCGTTAGACACCCTACAATGCATAGGGCAACCTCCTACAACAACGAATTATCCAGCCCAAAATGTCAATAGTGCCAAGGCTGAGAAATTCCCTCCTTCTCCCAGGATAAGCAGCAGGTACTGAGTGGCATTACTGTGCTTTGGCACAATTACACCCAGGAACACTCAGCCTTGCTTCATTGCCATGAAGAAATTAAGTTCAAAATCAAGCCCTACCACATTTTTCATAGACTCTCCTTACATCTCTTCCCAATAGCTTCTCTTGAAGAGAAATGAACACTTTCTTATTTTGTTTTATACAATTTACATGTCACTAAGTGAGGTTGGGTGGGCCAGGAGAAGGAATGAGTCCCCACCCAGGTAAATTCAGAGCTTCATTTCATGAAAAACCTGACATATGCAACTCTTCAAAGCTATAGAATGGACTAGGTAGTGAATCCCCCTCTACAAGAAAAGAATCACTTTACAGATTACCTGTCAACAGATACAAAAAAAAAACAGACACTAAGAGCTCAGGTGTTCAAAGTTGCTGCCAATAGAAGAAAGCTAAGCAGAAGATAGCAGCCAGAGTCGATACAGTTCACAGAAAAGGTTTGCCCTCAACTTTTCAAGAACACAACGTGTGAGAAGGACTCTCATGGAGTCAGGAACTCATGCAGGGCCCCACAACGTGAAACTTCTCTCGGCCATTCTAAGCTTCCACAAAGAGAGCCCCAACTCACTTGCTTTAGGATTTTCCGCATGTAACTGAAATAGACCTCCTTCTTCTTCCTCCTCCACCTCCTCCTTCTCCTCTTCCCAAAGGCTGAGCTGGCCCACTCATACTTCCTTTCGGCTGGGTTATAAACATCAGTCTTCTTCTTAAGGAATCTTAGGCCATCTAAACAAACATGGTACATGTCGAAGGCTCAATCTTTACCCCTCTGGCTCAGAACATCGGCGTAAGCAAACCCATGCTCCAAAGAGGTTCTATAAGGAGGGCTGGGCAGCACCCTTTCCTAATAAAATCAGTGATTGCACCTGCAGGATATTAAGGTGCTCTGGATCCTTAAGAGATATTAGATGGGAAGCCTAAAGCTCACTTATGTTGCTTTTTTTTTTTTTTTTTTTTGTAAGGCGCATGGGGCAGGCAACACAATCTGAGGTTTTTTCTGCTCTATCCCATGTGAATGGGAAAGCAGCCAATTTGATGTCATGGCAATCATTTCACCAGGCACCGCTCATCTAAGAAGTTATTCTTTCTATATGCCTAAAGGCCTAATGCCAGGTGTTTTTAGTAGAGTGGTTTTTTTGCCACAAAGATTTCAAGTCAAAAAGATTGGGAGTGGGACCCTGGAAGCTGTATTTTTTTAAAAAGCCTCCCAGGTGAATCTTAAACCTTTGCAAAGCAGCTGCAGGAGATTTGGGTATGTCTTTTGTAATTGTATTTGCAGTGGAAAAGAAATGTATCTCCCTAAAGTCAAGCGTGTGCCTGATTATACAACTGCAGCCAGGAACTCGGTTCATATTGTGGGCATAGGAAAGCCAGGAAATCACTGTACCTTCAAGATTGAACTTGGAGAAACTGTAGATAGAGAGGCTGTGAACTCTGTGCAATTAGTGTATCAGCTGAGCAAA
Source organism: Tolypeutes matacus (assembly GCA_026826555.1). Taxonomy (NCBI): domain Eukaryota; kingdom Metazoa; phylum Chordata; class Mammalia; order Cingulata; family Chlamyphoridae; genus Tolypeutes; species Tolypeutes matacus. The sequence goes on from JAKSZT010054055.1 coordinate 20,130,321, forward strand.
AAGGAAGTGACCAGTCTGACATAAACCAGCAGATAAGAGGATACCAGAGAACCGGGCGTCAAAAGAAGAGAAGAACCAGACCAGAACAACACTCTTTCTCCTCCCACCTGGTTAGAAACTGTGTCAAAGCTCAGGTGGGGTAGGGATGGGAGGGAGGAGGGAGAGGTGCACATTAGACAGTAGTGGTAATAGTGCTATCAGTTTACATTTATTGGGCCATAACTATGACCCAAACCCCAGGCTAAGTACTTAACCTACTTTATCTCATTTAATTATCATAGCAACCCTAGGAGGTAAGACACTTTTATTAAAAACCTTTGCAAAGCAGCTACAGATTTTGGGTGGGAAGCAACCATTCCTCAATACATATTATTTGCAATCCGTGTGTCTGTGAGTTCATGCCAGAATGTCACTTTCTAGGGGTTGTGCTGATGATCAGAGACTCACAGGAGTCTTTTGGAAATCTCAGTCTGCTAAAAAGGATGTGTAATACATTCTTACCTGCTAATAACTTCCCTATTCTGAAAATAAAGAAAGCAATTATATAAAGAACAATGCTAGCTAGTATTGATTGAATGCTTACTACCTGCCTTGAATTACATGGAGCACTTTATATACATCATCTCATTCCATGGTCTCAACACTTGGAGATGGGTTTTATCATTCCTTTATGAAAGATGAGGAAACTGAGGCTTACTGAGATGAACTAATTTGCTCAAGGTCACACAGCTAGTAAGTTGCAGAGCTAGGAATTGAACTTGGATGGGTCTGATGCTAAAGCTCACATCAGTATTTCCTCAAGTTAGGATCCATGCTCACCGACAAAAGAATTTCCTAGTATGCTTATTAAAATGCAGATTCTCAAGCCTCATCCTAAACCTCTGGTATAAGGATCTTAAATTTGGGTACCACTGTTCTACCAGTGCCTCTCAAGGATGAGGAAATACCACTCTGAACTGAATCCTTCCTATTCAGTATGGAAAAGCAAATCAGAGGTATGGGAAGGATAGGAATTCTAGAAGAAAGTGGCTAAGATATTGCTAAGAGCCAAAAACAGTCAGACTGCCTTAGACTTTAAGAAGGCAGACTTCAAAAGATCAGCAAAAACAGGGTTAGGATTTATGGAGAAAAGCTCTAAAGGGGAAGTCAACTCAAGAAAGGTAGGAGGCTCCTCCTTACCTGGACACGACCTTGGCATCCCTCTTTGGTTACAATTCACTTCAACCTGGTCTTATCTTGGTTGAGTATCAGATCCAAAGGACAAACGAAGCTCATAAAAATGGGTAATGAGTAACAACATCAGAAGATGGGAGTGTTGGGAGCTGGTTGGAATGTAAAACATGGAGTGATAGAGGACTAAGACTGATTGAGAGGGTGTTGGTTGAGGAATGAACAAACACAAGGGGGAATGCAACCATGGGCCAAACTAGATGTATTATTATTGTAGTAAAGGAAGAACTTATAACATTGCTATAAAGATAGTGGTCACCAGAGGTTCCAAGGGGAGGAGGAAGGAAGAATAGGTGGAACATAGGGCATTTTTAGGGCATTGGAATCGTTCTGCATGATACTGCAATGACGGATACAGGGCATTATACATTTTTTCAAAACCTATAAAACTGTACAGTTCAATGTGTAAACCAAAATGTAAACTATAGACGTGGTTAGTAGTAATGTTTCAATATTTGTTCATCAATTGTCACAAATGTACCACACTAATGTAATATGTTATTAATAGGGGGAAATGTGAGGGGGCAGGGGGTGGGCTATATGGGAATCCCCTATACTTTTGATATAACTTTTCTGTAATCAAAATTTCTTTAAAGTTTAAAAAAGTTAAAAAAAAAAAAAAAGAAAGGGTGTTGGGAAACTGTTTTTGTGTGGAGATGTCTACAAGGTATGGGGGAGGCTTAAGTCAAAGGGCTCAGGCAGGTCTAGGTTTTGTAGCATTTTTTTAAGTTATTAAAAGCCATTAATTTAATTTAATTCAATTTTTAAAAGGATTTATTTATTTACTTTTATCCATTTTTACCGCCTCCCCCCGCCCCCATTTTTACTGTTTTTGTGTCCATTCACTGGTCAACTCTCTGTGTCCTTTTCATGCCCTCTCTTCTCATCCTTCTCCTCCTGTCTTCACTGGGATTTGATCCTCAGAACCTCCGATGTGGGAGAGAGGCATTCTACCACCTGTGCCACCTTAGTTCTTGGTTTGTCGGCACGTCTCGTCTTGGCTCTCCCTTGTGTCACTCTCCTGTTACATCATCATCTTGCTGCATGACTTGTGGGGCCTGACAGCACACCCACGCATGGGGCCTGGGGCCTGGCAGCCCACACGACTTCTATATTTTCCTTTTTTAAATTTTTACCAAGCAGTCCTGGGGATCGAACTCAGTTCCCTCCATATAGGAGACTGACGCCCAACCACCCAAGCCACATCTGTCCCCCTGCTATATCTCTTAAGTTTGACCAAAGATATCTAGAGTGACAGTCTTTTCCCATACAGGATGATCATATAATAAATCAGAATTAGTTTATCACCACCATTCTAAAAACCAGACCTAGGGAGAAAAACTAGGACTGGGGACACATGCATGGTTTCTAATATAGTGAATGTTTAGCCTACCCTGATTATCACAAAATCAGGACAGCAAGAATATTTGCAATTTGTAGCATATTATAGAGGGGATTCAGGCACTAGATGGGATATTGGATTACATGACCTCTGAGGTCTTCTAGGTTCTGCTGATTCTGTGTTTAAATCATTGATACTTTCCCCTTGTATCATTTCTTTAGGGTTCAGGTTGTCAGAATTTGGATACAATGCTGCTCATACTATTTCTACCTCTGGATAGTCTGAAGAAGTAATCCAGTTGACTGGAAGAGTGTCACACTGTGTATTTTAACTTCATCTCATTTAATGATCTTGACTCTGAGAAATAGATACTGCTGCAGTTCGCCAGTTGGGAAGCTCTGGCCCAGAGAGTGAATGGCAGGAGGAAAACAGTGTTGGGGGCAGATTAGAAGATGCCACCCTGAATACAGTGATGTCACATACTTCCTGAAGTGTCGGTTCTGTGGAAACTCACCAAATATCAATGTTGGGTGAAAATAATACTGACAACTATATGCCACTTTGTCAGGTAGAGGAAAGAAGGGATTTGAGTAGTTTTCTACCAACCCCAATAATATCCTTTATGTAATCTCTACTCTAAGCTTTTAGAAGAGAAAAAGGGGATGGCAAAAAGGAGAGAAAAAGAAGGCATCAACCCCTCATTGAGCACAGGATGGAAAGGGAGGTCCTGGGGTTACTGGAATCTAGAGTGCTGCACCCCCTTGCTCCTCTTTACCCTGTCCCCCACATTGTCTCACAAGAAGCTGTCTCTTAATTAGATGTCTGTGTTGAGTAGGGGCACTCCCCAGAGAAGAAGTTTTAAATTCTGGCCTTAGCTCTAACATTGCCTCACTATGACTTAGTCAAAGTTAGCTGCTCTTCTGGAATTCAGTTTCCCCATCTGTAAAGGGTGGGAAGGATCTGATTATATGACCACTAAGTGTCCTTAGAATGTTGCTTGTCAAAGTATGGTCTGTAGACCAGCAGCATCAGGAGCACCTGGGAGCTGGTTAGAAATGCAGAGTCTCAGGCTCCATCCCAGAACCTACTGAATCAAAGTCTGCATTTGGACAAGATCCCCACGTGATTCTCATATACTTTAGAGCTTGAGATGCCCTCCGTTAAGTCACCATCAATCCATGAATTGATTGTGGCTGTGGCTTTTCTCTTCCGTCTCATGGATTCCTACATACTGCCTAGTTTTCTAGCTCTAGGACTACTTCCAATGGCCAGAATAGCCTGCGATTCAGCCATTGCCTGGCCTGTGGCTTATAGAAAGACCACATGGCCCTATAAAAAAAAAGAATCTCTTGAGACATAATAATATGTCTATACACACACACCCATTCACTAACTCACCAATCAATTCACCAGCTCAATTCAGTAAATAACCATTGGGCACCAGATACAGGTTGAGAGGCTGGAGCTAAAAGGATGAGTAGGCATGTCCTTGACCTAGGGAGTTTAGGGACTTGTCTGGAGAACCAACTCCAACCCAATGTGATAAACGCCTCTGTAATTAGTATAAAAAAAAAGAGGGGGGGCACATTTCAATGGAATGTTTATAGTCAGAAAACTATGTGATCACAGCCAGGGATAATTCTGTCTTTCTCCCTTATCGGACTCCTTCTTTCCTGTGGCCTTTAAGCTGTGCCCACATTGGGGTGGGGGGTGGGGGATGTGCTCTGGGGACAATCCAATGGCTTCTTAAAGTTTTCTCCATTCCCCAGTGATGAGGACCGATGGTGTGTTCCTTTCATTTGCTCAGGGATGGTCAACCTGGGATCCATGGATAGCTTCCTTCAGGGGATTCCATGTGCAGGCTGTTCTGTGTGAGTGCTTAATACATTTGTCCAAGGACAGAAAATCCACAAATTTACCTATTGCCCTGAGCCCCTTGCAGCAGAGGTCCCTCCCTTCTCTTCTTCCTCCTCCTCTTCCTCCTCAGCTGACATCTCCAAACTTCCTCTGTGCTTAGTCTGATGATGTTCAAAGGAGCTATGCCTGCGATATCACAGACATTCCAAAGAGCAAAGAAAAGACACCCCCACCTGCATCCAACTCAGCAGTCACAGGTAAGCACAGCTGGACGGTAGGGAAGGAGGGAAAAGAAATCCCCAAACCCAGAGACAATTCTTTAGCAATTGACTGTCTTTAGTGGTTAGAGATAAGAAGATGAACTTTTTAAGTTACTTTCTGGGTTTTCAGGGTGGTTTATGACAGTGACCTCTGCTGTGAAAACTCCCTTTCCTTTGTCCTGGGAGATGTCTATAGAGTGTTGGGGTGAGAGGAGGGGGAAAGGGAGGGGTTCCACAGGTAGGTAAACATCATCAATGACACTAGAGACACACCAGAGGTCTGTTTTTACTTACAAAAACTTAGCCTTCAGAAATCACAGAAAGCATATATCCTATCTCTGATATATCATTCTTAGTTCAAATCAAGCCTTTTGCATGAAAGAAGAGGAAGCGTGTCTTGAATAATTTCTAAGGCAGAGAGTCCCAAATCATTTATATATGAATGTAAGTACATATGAAATTATTTTACAGCACAAGATTACCTTTCTATTTCTCCTTTATAATAATTTGAGCTTATAAAATGAATTTATGAAATATACCCTTTGAATACATTGTGTGACTGTTTTCCCTAGCCTTCCTACTTCTTTTTGCTAGGCTAATGTTGAAATGAGTTTGTCTTCCTTGAATGCACAACACCTGGTAAAGGGAGTTAGGGTGGGGCGGCTCAGAAGCATTCCGGGAAAGAAGAATGGAAGCAAATATTTGCTGTGGAAAATGCAGAGTGGCTTTTCGTGGATAACCCAGGGCAGATTCTGCGGCAGATGTTAACTACGGAGGAATTTTCGGAACAGCAGCTTTGTTCTGTGCGAACACAGTGTGTAGGCTTGGCCCCAGAGCTGAGACCTGCCTCCAGGGACGGGAGAGGAGAATGAGCTAAACGCTGTCCAAAGACTGATTTTAATGCAGAAAATTTACACTCTCACATGATTTAACCCATAGATTCACCACCATTGTATACTCATTTATCAAGCACATGTTTAATAAGAGCTTTAGCACGCGGGGCACTGTGCTACAAGGTACCAGAGTTACAACCAAGAAAGGCACACGGTGGCCAGCCCTCACGTGCGAGAAGACAAGAAAACAGGCTCACTGTGCTCTGTGCTGTAAGGGGGACAGCACTTCCAGGATGCTACAAGGGCACAGAGAAGGGACAGCCAAATCCAATTTAAAAGACCATGGAAGGCTACTTGGAGGAATGATGTTGAGGCTGGGAGCTGAGGTATGAGCAGGCAACGAGGGGTAAGGGGTGGGACAGCTGGGAAGAGAACTTCAGGCAGAAAATAAGATGTGCAAATCCTCCCTCTACCACCCTAAGGCATCTGGTTATATTCAACAACTAAGGAAACATTAAATTATTTTTGGTTTTAGAATTGTCTTTTCAGTGTTGTTTATAATCTCCTAGGACATCTATACCAACCAGAGCTGACAGATTCCCTCTACCCGGGTTTTCAAAGTGTGTGCTCATTCAGTGCAATGAATGCAAACTGAGGATGAGACTGTCCTCTCTAAGAGTTATTTGATTTTTTTAAAAATTAGAACTATTTAATTTTTAATTTTTAATTTTGATATAATGTCAAACTTAAAGTTGCAATAATGAAAAAAAACTTCCCCTCTATCCTTTACCTAGATTAACCAATTGTTAGCATTTTGCTACATTTACTTTGTCCATTTATATTTATCTACCTATTTATATATATGCACACACTTATTATTATTATTGTTATTGCCAAACAGTTTGAGACATCATACCCCTTTACTCCTAAATACTTCAGCAGGTATCTCCTAAGAACAAGGACATTCTCTTAACAAACCACAATACTATTATCACATTCAGGGAATCTTACACTGGTTCAATGCTACTATCCAATATTTGAATTTTACCAATTTTCCCAATAATGTTCTTTACAACAGTTTTGTTTTTCTGGTTTAAGATTGAGTCCAGGATCACACATTGTCTCTTTGGTCTCCTTTCATCTGGACCAGTGCCTTTGTCTTTCATGCCACCGACGTTTTTGAAGAGTACATATCAGTTGTTTTGTAGAATACCACTTATATTGCATATGTTTCATGGTTCCTCAGATTAGATTCAGGCTATGCATTTTTAGCAGGTAAGTGATGATGTTTTTTTTTTCGGGAGATCACACCAGGAGGCTCATGTTGTCAGTGTATCTCATTATGGTGATGTTCCTCTTTTTGTTTTTTGTTTTTTTAGTACATTTTAAACTGCAGCATGAACATACTTATCCAAATGTGCTTATATTAAAATTTTATCACAAAGAGATTAGTAATGAACTGACCTGCTCTAGAATCTCTTGTTTGAATGTAGACCTCAGTGTTTAGTTTCCACGGCTGTCTCCGCATATATTTGAACTTCTTGTAAATTGTCATTAATTAATAAGGTTGTTTCTATGTGTTGGCCTTTTTAAAAAAAGTTAAATGTAAAATTGCATGAGTGACAAATTACTGCTAGCCATGTGTATTAGTCAGCTAAAGGGGTGCTGATGCAAAATACCAGAAATCTGTTGGTTTTCATAAAGGGTATTTATTTGGGGTAGAAGCTCACAGTTACCAGGCCATAAAACATAAGTTACTTCCCTCACCGAAGTCTATTGCCACGTGTTGCCTGCCAACGTCTGCCAGGGTTCAGGCTTCCTGGGTTCCTCTCTTCCCAGGGCTTGCTTGTCTCTGGGCTCAGCGCCTCTGCTATCTCCACAAGGCCAGCTGTAGACTATCAGGCAAACAGCTTTTTTCTCTTCCCAAGGCCTTCTCTCTCTCCTCACGACCAAGCTCCTCTGTGTGTTTACTTCCTGGGGCTCCAGCTCAAGACTCCAACATCAAAAAACCCCAACTCTGTCCTTTGCCATGCCTTTTATTTGTAAGTCCCCACCCACCAAGGGGCGGGAACTCAATGCCCTACTGACGTGGCTCGATCAAAGCCCTAATCATAATTTAATCATGTATAAGTGAAACCTCTGAATCCAATATAATCTACTATGCCCAGAGGAAAAGAGCAGTTTACAAACATAATCCATTTTTGGAATTCTATTTTTGGAATTCATAAATAATGCCAAACTGCCATACCATGTAAACCAGACCTTCCTTGATACTGTACAATCAAAACAGCATACAAAAGTAAATTGGATTGTTTGCACTCATTTTATTCTTCTTTTCACACCCACAAAAAATCCATCTTCTCTGATATTATTATTGCAAATCCAATTTCATATTCATTTTCATTGCCTTTACCTTTCTTTTATGCCCCATTCTTTTATTTTCATCAATAATTAAGGTTTTGCTTTTCAGGTACCATTGGGATACAGCACAAAATTATGCTTTTTTTTTTTTTCAATCTGAGAGTCTTCCATTCTTAAAAAGTAAAATAATCATGTTTACAATTATGACAACATTTATAACGCATCTTGACTTTATCATCTTATATTACCTTTTACTTCAACATTGCTGCTTTCATTGTTTTTTCCTGATGTTTGTCAACAAATCAATTTTATTGATACATTTTAATAAAGCATAAACCCACACACACACACACAAAAAGTAAATTGGAATAATGTGACAGTGAGCCCTATTGGACAGATTTGGGTTCATCAAAAGAGTCTCATTGGTCTTAATATCTGATTTTATAGTCATTTGGACTTAGAAAATAAATGCATGAAATACTCTTGAATATGTTATGTACACATTTTATATGGTAGGCTCCTGTGTAAGATATTGATTAAAATAAGAGTTCCCTTGCTTTGGCCATTTGAAAACCACAAGTACATGCCAATATAGCTCCTACCCACTGCACAGTCTCTGTAACCTTCTCATCATCTGCAGGCCTTGCTGTTTCTTTCCCTGGTACCCTGGTATTTGGCTGTAATTTCTTTCAACCCCAGGGCTCATCCATTTAGCAATGGGTCTTTGAGTGTGTCCGTCACTGCTTCAAAGTGCACAAAAGTTGAGCTTTTTAAATTTCTTTTTGAAATTCAGTTCTGGTTATATTAAAATGTACCAATAAAGACATTATAGGAACACAGCCACCCTCTATGCAGCCTACTTTACCAAAGCAGGGGACAGTCCTAGTTCAGAAAGTGTCTAGCCCAGAGCCCACAAAGATGAGGGCCCAGAGAGGTCTAGAAAAAAGAGCTGATAGTGGCAGTCAGACACTCTGGAGCAACCCAGCCCTGCCTGCGCGGGGGATTGGAGCAGCTTCCTGATGAAGAAGTTGCTCCTGAGGGAGGTGATGGGAGGCCATCTTTCCCTCTCACTTGGCCAGGGTGGGTTGTTGGCAGCTGAAGCTGGCCTTGAACAGAGTCCTATGGTCTGGTCTACTCATCTCAAATTCAGACAGAGTTGGAGCCCAGCCAGGTCTTTGGGGGCCTCTAGATTTCCTAGTAAATTTTGCAATAGAAGATGGTCCTAAAGGATAGCATGGGACTAAAAGGCGCGGCTGCCTTAGAAAGCCATTTATAATATATTTTCATTGGGAAAATGCACTCTAAGTTCCAAAAGGATTTTCAAAGCTCAGCAAATCTATCCATAAGTTGGAGACCCCTTGCAACTCATTCCGTTCCATTGAACCAGTCTGTAGTTCATATCTAACATATACAAGGTAGTACATTACAACTTGGATGCCGTGGAGATACCAAGAAGTTTAGGACATCGTCCCATGCTCAAGAAGCCTACAGTATTCTAGGGGAGATGACATATACGTATATTTAAAACTTTAAGAATATACGGTAATATTTGATGGCATGCCTGGGTGAGCCAAAGAGAAACGTGGATCAAGGAACATCTCGAAGGGAGGCACGCTGCCATGTGTCTGAACGCTAGGGCTCAGAAGTCAAGCGACCTGGATGACACCACAGCTTCCCCACTCCATAGCCGGGCGGCAAGTTACTCAAGTTCTCTACAGTGCTTAGAACAGCGCGGGAGCATTGCTAGCTATTAGTATTATCTCTCAGTGTAAGCGGGAACCACCACTTCAAGGACCGGCAGGGCGTGAGCAGAGAAGTATGAATGGGCTTCGCGACAGAGTGACAGAGTTATAGTGAATTGCTTTCGCGAAAAGCTCCTTAAGCTACTTTTGTTTTGCTGACATCTACCAAACACGGACAGGAGACGGCAATCCTGGGAACCTGATCCCACCCACCCGCCGCCTAGGTCCGCAGCTTCTCGGCTCCCCTGAGATTCCAGAGCCGGTCCCCAGAGGGCGCTGCCGCCCAGCCACCGCGGCCCCGGTCCGGCGCGCGCCACCGTCGCCCGCCCCGCGCGTGCGCGCCCCCCAGGTGAGGAGGCGGCCGCCTGGGCTCCGGCGGGGGCGGGCTCCTCAATGGGCCCCGCGGGGCGGTGTCGGAGAGGCCCGGGCGGTGTCGGAGAGGCCGGGGCGGGGCGGGGCCGGAGCCGAGACTAGGGCCAGGGGCGGGACCAGCCGCCGCCGTCTCCGTCTTGGTGTCCCGTCCCCCTCAGCGCCCGGCAGCCGCCGCGGGAGAAGCGGAAACTGCCGGGTGTGCCCCGTTTGGAGCCGCGCCGGCCGAGAGCGCGCCGACGAGCCGCAGGGCGGCCTCTGTCCGGCCCCGACTCGCCGAACGGCGCGCGGCGCCCCCGCCCCGGCCCCGCCCGAACTCGCCGCGGACCCCCAGGCCGGCCCCCGCGGCCCCAGCGCGCCCACCTGAGCCCGTCCACCGGCGCCATGGCGGAGCAGGAGAGCCTAGAGTTCGGCAAGGCGGACTTCGTGCTGATGGACACTGTCTCCATGCCCGAGTTCATGGCCAACCTGAAGCTCAGGTGAGGGCGGAGCGGCCGCGAGCAGTGGCGCGAGGCTGCGCTCTCCCGAGAGGGGGCGCCCCTGCGGTGCGGCTGCATTGGGGGTGTCGGGGGCACGCCGAGTTCCAGGGTTGCAGTTTCCCGAGAGGGGGCGCCCCTAGGGTGTGGTCTGCTTAGAGGTGTCAGGGGGTCCTCTGAGCTCCAGGGCTGCGCTTTCTGAGAAGGGTGACCCTGGGGTGCTGTCCGGGTTGGGAGAGTAATGGGCGTGCCCAACCCGAGCGAGCGCTTAGGGCAGCGCGCCCGCCTGCTGTGCCGCAGGTAAGTGGTGTAGGCGGGGCGGGTGACCTAATGGAAACAAAAGTGAAGGAAAATAGAAACTTTAGGGAGAGTCGTGGCGGCCGTGAAGGCCCGGGGAAGACGAGGTTGTTGCAGAGAGAGGCTAACGTCTCACCCCGGTTTCACACTTCTTTTCTTTCTCCCTCTCCTTTTTTTTTCCTGGCGTGGTTCCATCAAGTCATTGAGGATGCTCTGGAGTGATCCCTGAGCTGTCTGTTCTGGGACACTGGCTATTTTTTAGTTACTCTCTAAACGTAATTAGTCACATTTCCAGACATTGAAGAGACTGCTACACTTGCCAGTGCCAAGATAAACTGTCTGAATTTGACAAGGCCTTCATGTTTTCAGTTTTTTCAAGGAGTTGTGTTACTGACATCCTTGAATATGTAGTCACAACTCAGTGCCCCAAAATGGTCTTCCAAGAAGAATTTGTTTTAGAGAGTCTTCCACATGGATTAATTTCACTCTTGATAGAGTTATATGTAAGCAGAGCTTTAAAGTGGCTTACAAGAAAAAGCCAAAAGCTCTGGAAAACACACATGTATCAGAACTCAGTTTATAAGATTTATAGCTTATAAAGTGAAAATCATAATCTAGGTTTGGCTGCTTAACTGACCCTACCTCTCAGAATTAATTACCCCTGTTAATGTTAATTTAAGAATTTAAAAACTGGTTTAATCTTTGAAATTGCAAACCCCATAGAACCTTCATCTGCTCCTGGGTATGCTGCTTTATGCCCCAGAATGCCAAGCAGGGGCACAGACCTGAGTTCTATACCTATACCTGCCTATCACAAACTATCTGGCCTTGAGCTAGTCAGTGAGACCGAATTTCCTAATTTGTAAAATGCGGATTTCCAAGATTCTTTTCAGTGTTCATATTCTATGATTTTGTTTTCTCAGTGCAGGCCATTTCAAACTTGCGTGGTGTCTATCTGGATAGAGTGTTGCAAATTTAAGTAGTATAATCAGATTTTTACATACACAGCTTTATGATAGGATGTTGCATTACTGGCCAAAGTAACCAATACTCACTACTATAGTGGTTAAGAGTCAGACTGTAGAGATTCAAATTCTAGTTCTACCACTTTCTACCTGTGTTCCTTGGGCAAATTTCTTAACTTCTGTGCCTCAGTCTTACCTGTAAAACTGGGGTTGTTGGGGTGAAATGAGTTAATATATGTAGCTTGCGAAGATTAGCACCTGGCAAATACATGTTAGTGATTATTACACTGTTGAAAGTAGTTTTCCCAAGTGACATAAAGCAAATAAAGGGGCTAAATTAAGTAGCAATTTCACAGATGTAGGCTGTTATAAATTATTTAAGAACCTCATCCCTACCTCCAGGAAAGAAGCTGTGTGCTTTGAGAATTGCTTTTATAATTATTTTTATTCTTTATTAGAGAAGTTGTGGGTTTACAGAACAATCATATGATTTAGTCACTCTCAACTTATAATCATTTCCATTTATCAGACATTAATTAAGTACTTACTGTGTCCAAGACACTATAGTAATAGTTGAATATGGAGTCATTAATTTTAGCCTCCATCTGTCACCTCCAGTAAATATATAGCTTCAGAATTTTGCAGATTTATCAGAATTTGAAATTGAAGGCTTGGAAGCTACTTGGATTACTTTAGTTATGTAGGACTGCTCCTCGGCAATGGAATTAAATCTCATGACAAAAAAAGAGGAATAACACAAAATTTTTTAAAAATCTCACATGACTTTTTAAAGAGTAAATTTGGAGGGTGGGGAGGGAACACTTGGATTTTTTTTTTTTAGGCATTTGCATACCATTGATTGCAAAGTCTTTAAGTGTAAGCTTTGAATCTTAAGAATGATTATTTAATGTGAGTCTAACAACTCCTATATACACAGAAGAGAACTTCCCAGTTTAGTTCTACTCTGTTCAAGGTCTTCTAGGAGGCCAAAACAAAAAAACAAAACAAAACAAAAAAACAAGTTTTCAAAGAACTATAAGATGTGCTCCTTACTCCTTACCTCTCAGGAGGTGGCATATCAATGAAAAGAGGGAGAAAGATGAAATTTTTTATTGATTTAAATATTAGTTCAAAAAAACAACAGAACAGAGAGGTCTTCTAGAGCTTAGGTGATTATTTGCTGAGTTAATTGTACAAACTAATTGTTCTGGAAGTTCAGAGGAGGGACTGCCTAAGGCTGGCTCAGAAGCACCACGTAGAACAGATGAGGAGTTGAGCTGAGTGGCAAAGGATAGGTAGGATTTCTTTAGGTGGACCCATGGGTGGAGAACATTCCAGGTGCATAAAGTGGCATGAGCAGAGGGGTGGAGGCATGAAAGCTAACTCTGTTTGGGGGACTGTGAATTAAGTTGTCTGGAGGGGGAGTTGGTGTTGAGGGGTTGTGGGAGGAATCACCAGCTCTCATTAGCACCCTTGGCTAATGCCCAGTTCTCCTGGTCTGCCTTTACACCCAGCCTCCAGTCAGTCAAGATCTTGAACGCTCAGATGTGTGTATGTAGTTGTATGTATCTTTTCTGTGTGTGTACTCGGTGGCTCTGAGAATTGGCCTCATTGCTCATTGTACAGCTCAGTGATTGTTTTACTTACTGTGTTGGAGGGATTTGTTTCCTGTACTCATCAACACAGTCCCAGCAAAGGGTAGCACTCTCACCCTCCTCTCCAGCTCTAAATCCTGACCCAGATAGAAAACAGTCCTCCCTCTGATCTTTCAATTTCATGAAATCCGGATGTCTCTCTGGGCTTAGCTATATGAGCTCCTGGGCTTATGCTGATGTGACTCCTGCACATTCATTTCACTTTGCAGAAAGTGATCAGAAACCCACTGCTGCAGATCCAGGAGCTATTTTGTGGTATGGAAGTGCTTTCATATCCTCAAACATTGGCCAGGTGTGTATATGTGAAATTTAGTGTATTGCATCTATTACTGGATGTAGACATTTAGATGAAATTCCCATGTGTGCCTGATTATTTCTCCCCTCCCCATTTTGGAATGTCCTGTCCTCTGCTTTGCATCTGGCTGTTCTGCAAGGCCTGCTTCCTTCATTTATGATCTGTAACATACCATTACACGCTTACGGCTGCAGTTGCTTCAGGGATCTATGAACTTAATTATCATTTTCCTGACAGTAGCAACTAACGTAATGCTGGCATCAGAGTATATTTCCTTTGTGACAACAGTTATTTTCTTGAGAGGTAAAACGGAATGTGTCAGGTGATTTTTTTTTTTTTTCCCTGAAACGTTTGAGACATTATCTGTTTAAAATATCTTACTATTTTGCTACCATTCTGGCCTTCTTTTCCTCTTTTGGAGCTGAAGTTTGATTTTCCACATCTGGCACAGCCACTGTAACTTCCCCTTATCGTTATTTTTAAAAATTGATGTAGATGTGTCTGCAGATGTGAGTCTGGATGAGACAAGATTAAGGGGGTATTTCTTGACCGTACAATGGAAACTGCTAGTGTCTTGAGGGCTGCCTCCTTTCTTTCCCAAAAGTTCTCTTGATGTGGGAGATTTGTTTACTCATGTTTCCTTTTTGGTGGAGGTGGTGGAGGTGGTGGTACAGCACCTCTTTCTACTTTTCAAGGGTCTGTGCCCACGAGTAGGATTCCGGCACAAGCACTGCCTGCCTGCATGGTCAAGAGTGGGTCCTGCCAACAACCACTTGAAGCCCTGACTGCAGCAACCTCACCATATTCTGCTTTCTTCAGAGTTGCTTCCTTTGGGGACTTGGAGCCCTCTGGTTCCTCTTCTCCTTGCTTGGGCCATTCCTGTACATGAGTTCTTCCAGCATTAACATCAGCCTTGCATCCTTGCTCTCCTTACATGGAACATCTGGTCCTCCCCGTGCTTCTGGCTCCTCGCTCCTCGCTCCTTGCTCAGCCATCAGGGTGAACCGAAGCCAGGCTGTGGCTCTGGGCTCGGGAGTGGGCTCCAGCCCAGGACCCCGAGAGACAGGCTTTTCATTTCAGAGGACAGTGAAATACACCGTAGGGTTCTAGAGGTCCAGCTTCCTAGCTTTATCTGTTGTTTTTGGTTCTTGTTTTGAGAATAAAGCATCTGCTCAGCCTTGTAACCTGGTTCTTTGGAAATTTAATTTTTCCTTCCCTCTCTTCTTCCTGGTTTTTCTCTTCCATAAAAACAGTCATTTGAAGCACTGTTTGCCAAAGCTACATGCACTTTTAACCTAACGCAACCTATCTTTTATACCTTTGCCTAGAGTAGGGTTTCTCAACCTTGGCACTATTGAAATTTTGGGCTGGATAATCCTTTGTTGGGGGAAAAGGGGCTGTCCTGTGCAATGTAGGATATTTAGCAACATCCCTGGCTTCTGCCCACCAGGTGCCAGTATTTCCTCCCTTCCAGCTGTGACAACCAAAAATATCTCCAGACATTTTTATCCCCTGGGGGCAAAATTATCCCCATTGAGCACCACTGGCCTAGGATGTTCTCATTCCCTGGAATGTTGTCCTCCTTCCTCATCTCTGCCCTCATTCTCTGCTGTCACTCTTACTCATTCTTCAAAACCAGTTCTGAGAAGTCTTTCCCAATCTTCCAATACAGGGTTAATTACACTCTCGTCTCTGCTCCTAGGAGGTGTGGACATTGGTTATAACTGCTGGAGAATTTATCATGTTATATTGTTACCTGAATGCCTCCTCCCCACCAAACTGTGAGATCCTTAAACACAGTTAGCCTGTCCAGGTTTTGTGGGGGCTTTGAAGCTCATTACGTTTGTGTGTGTTTGGGGGTGGGGCATCTTTAAGAAAAAGAATATAAATTGTGAATGCAAAATTAGAGAGGACTTTGGAAGGTAACGGTGCAAATGAGTGAAACTAATCTATCCCTGGTCTTTAATTTAAAGGAATTCTTTTAAAAAGTATGAAATCTCAAAATATTGTACTTTTAAAAAATAAGACTTAACTGTGAGAGTGTGTGTGTGTGTGGGGGGTAAAGGAAGCGGGGGAGAGAGTGAGCTGTAGAATTAGTGAAGGCAGTGAACAGGCACGTACTCACTACAACCCCTCTGTGCTCTTTCTCTGCGGCTCTTTAGTCATTTGGAAAATTTGGTGGGACAAAGTGTCCTCCTTGCTTGCCAGGGGGGAAAACTTTAGATATCCTGGGTGGTCTTCAAGCAAGTGTAAATCTGTGACTGGTTAAAAGCAGAAGTAACTCTAGTTAGATTTATAGCAGAGGTGAATGGCATCCGAAATCTTTTTGGCTTCTGTATGAAATTCTTTGGCAATCTTTTTTGGAGGCCTTTGGAAAAGGACAGTTTGCTCTGTGCCTGTTTTTCACATTGGCTTCATGTTGGGACAGAAAAATGGGAATTTTGGTTTTGGAGCTGCCATTTGGAGTGAATCACCCTGCCTCCTTGTTTCCTTTCTTGCTCCACGACAGCGTTCCAAGACTATTTTTATTCAGGGTCATTTGTTGACCCTGGAGACTTCTGCTGAATTTAGTCCCAAATAGAACCAAATGTGGGTAGACTCAAGCATTTAGAACTGCTACTGGTTCCTTTCATTGCAGGACCTGATTGACATTTTACTTAGCTTTGACACAAAATGATGAATTTAGTAGAGATAGACATGTGCTTATTTAATGATCTATGTGTAAATTATCTGCACTGTGAATTATCCTTATATGCAGAGTTATTCACTGATGCTCTCACCTAATCCAGCTCAGCTCTCCAGGAGTGGCCCCATTTTATGATAACTCTTGGTTGTCATGGCCCAGCCATTACGAGGTCTATCTAGTGAGGAACTCTGCCATCAGTATTGGCTTCAATCCCATTGGGTAGATTATCTGTTGTTAAGCCTCATTGACATGACCTATAAAAATATAAACTATATTAATAAATGAGTTCAGAGGGTAACAGCATTTTTAATATATATTATAAGCCTCTCTCTTGTGGTATATTAAATCCCTTGGTTAAATGATGACAGTTTTATTTCCTGTGGGAAGCAGTCTCCATTCAGTTCAACTGCTATGTAATTATTGGTTAGATCTCTTGAACAGAACAGTGTTTCCCGAACTTTAGTTTTCAGCATTTATGGGCAGAAGAGATGGGAAAGCTTGCTGGCAGAAGGGAAGAGTGGCAAGCACAGGCTTTGAGGCTTGGCTGACCTCAAATCTCAGCTTCACTTTTACTCTAACTAGCATGTGATAGGGCAAGTGAACTTCCCTAGCCCCTTTTGAGGATTACTTGGATGACACATTTTTTTTTTGTTTCATTTGAGGGGCAAGGATGAAAACAGTCCTGAAAGAATTGGGGTTTCCTAGAATAAAGAGCATTGGAGTTAGTCCTGGACCTGAAGCCTGTTTTTCTCCATTTACTACCACCTGTGTGGCCTTAGGCTAGTTACTTAGCCTCTCTGAGCCTCCATTTGCTCATCTGTAAAGATGATGTATGGCTGTGAAGATTATATTAGAGCACTGCAAAGCACCCAGTGTATGCCTTGAAAGGTGCACCTTATGGCACGGTCTCTTCTCAGACCCCTGGACTAGTCCTGTGGACCAAGTGCCCTTGCCTATTCCCAGTTCACTCCAAAACTATCGGTTAAACGTACTAAACGTACACACAATCATGGTCCCTCCAGGGGTGTTTAATTTCTGAAAACAGTTTTTAATTCTTTGGAAAAGGAAATTTCCTATTCATGTTTATATTAAAACCTTGCACGATTTTTTTTGCGGGGGGGGGGGGGCCACCAGGTCTCGGATTGAACCTGGGACCTTGTATGTAGGAAGCCGGCACTCAGCCACTGAGCCACATCGACTCCCTTGTTGGATATTTTATTCTTCCTGCCACTGTTCCCTTCCATGTAGATTGGTGATACTGGTCCTGATTCTAAAGTAGAATCTGACTGTGCAAAAATCAGTAGTGTAGACAATCAGTTGTTTTAAGGGATTCTCAGAAGAAATCAACATACCATATTTTTAAAAAACTGGACAACAGAATATAATTAAGGGCTGTCTATCTTTTGTGTACCAGAGTTCTGAGGGAGTTCAGAAAAACACAGAAAGATGGGTTTGGGAGTGGGTAGGAAATGTTCTATGGAAGTAGAACACGAGTAGACCTTGCTGGAAATAGAGATCATCTCTCACTTGGAGACAGCTCTTCACATGCCCCTGCTGCCTAGTGACCTGCACCTTCCTGGGCTTCTTTTCTTCTCTCTCCACCTACTCAGCACGAGTGGGCTGGCCATGCTGTTTGCCAGCTTCCACTGCTCAGAAATATTTCCCCTCACATTGTCAGCACTTTCTTCATTCCTGCCTAATGCTGCTCCCAAATCTCCAAATTAGAGCTTGAGTTAGATTGATAAGAATCCTATTTAAAAAGTCAGATCCTTCCTAATGCAACATGGACATATTAGGGCAAATTCACTCAACCCAGTTACTTTCTTTCTCATGCTTAGAGAGATCAGTGGGAATGAGGGAATGCAGAGTTTTGCAGCATATAACTATCCAAGGAGAGGCATATCTGGGATGGAGAAATGGAGTCTGGTGGGAAGGGATGGGCAGTAGAGGTATGAGTGCAGGTAATTCTTGGGGAGGCAAGTCCTGATGACAGAGAGTGGAGGATGCCAGAGAAAAACTTTGCTCAATTTGAAAAAAAATTGCCTGTGTCTTATCTTTGGGCCTACAGGAGAAAGAGGAAAATGAGTTTTTCCCTTCCTTCTTTATCTTATGCCCAATGACAGAACTTCTAAGAGCCAGAACCCAGCCTGCATGATAGGCCCTCTAGTCATCACGTTGTGAGTTAAAGAGACACTCGTGAGCAAGCCTGTGAGTCTAATCATGGCTCTAGCATTTCTTTGTGAAACACTTTGGAAAGATGACCATTTTTAAGTGAAGTGTTCCAAAAAGTGGCCTGAACTGATGGATAAGAGAATTGTGAGCATCAGCTGGTTCCTTCTTGATACTTTGCCCACCTTCCAGTCTCTTCTTTGTCCTGGCCTCACCCCTGAAGATATCCCAATTTATATCCCAGCTGCTCACGCTGGACTAGTTAGTGTTATGACTGAACAGGGACAACCTTCGTTTTCCCCACTTTTCTGCTCCTTCATGTGCAAGGCAAATAGATTTCATTTTAATGAGATTAGAACATTACTTCTAGTAAAGCTATTTTGCTTTAATTAAAAAAAAAAAGGAAAGCAGATGTGGCTCAAGTGATTGGCTCCTGTCTACCATATGGGGGGTCCCCGGTTCGGTTCCCGGAGCCTCCTGGTGAAGGCAAAGCTGGCCCACGCCGCAAACTGACACAGCAAGATGAGGCAACAAAAAAGAGACACAGAGAAAAGACAGTGAGAGAGACAACAAACCAGGGAGCCGAGGTGGCTCAAGCAGATTGGGTGCCTCTCTCCCACGTGAGAGGTCCCAGGATCGGTTCCTGGTGCCTCCTGAAGAGAAGACAAGTAGACACAGAAGAACACACAGCAAATGGATACAGAGAGCAGACAGCGAGTGCAGGCTGCGGGGGTGAGGGTGGGGAATAAATAAAAATATAAATCTTAAAAAAAAAGACCATTATAGCTAAACAGAGGCTTTTCTAAGGGAGCTACAGGCCAATTCAGGCATCTGAAAAAATCTGGTATACATGGAAAAATCTACCAAAGAACAAACAACTCTCCTCTCCTTTCTCCTCTCCATTTATCTCCCACATTCATATTACTAAGACTTGAAAAAAAAAAAAAACCAAATTACCACTTATATACACAAGCTTCACATAAATGATAGAAGCACATGAATCAGTCAAAAATGGATTCATCCAAAACAATGAAGCAAACACGAAGAGAAACTCAAACACTTTTTTTCCCTCTGACTACAAGGTCGGCTTTGAGTAACTTGTACAATAGACGAGCATCTGTAGCAGGGTGATCCCGAAGGGTTCTCTCTCAAGCCACTTCTTTGTGCTCAATAGAAAGTCAAGAAAAAATTTATAGTCAATTGAAAAAGGTCAACCCCCTTTAAAAAATACCTCCTATTTGGATAAAACTTGTCATGTTTCAGTTTGGGCTTTTCTAGACATCTAGGCCATTTTAAGAATGGTCCTCGATAATGACGTTGTGTTAGCCTGTTTCTGACATCCTATTGTATATTTCTTCTAATTAAGAAGAAAACCTTTATTTAAATAACTCAAAATAACAAATCTCTAGAGATGTTTAAATGTCAGTAAGTGCATCTACAAGGAACGTTTCATTGTGCTCAACCTGTTCTATTATCCATTTGTGTCCCACCTCTGGTCTCTAATTCCTGAGGACAGGGCGATGCCAAGTGAAGGTTCATTTCCAGGTATTAAGGACACAGTGGTTTGCCTGAATGGATGAATAAATGAATGAATGCATAGTATTTCTGCATCATTGATTCCCATCTATCTATATAATCTGATTCTGTTATTGTAACTCCAGTCTTTGGGAAGATAGAAAAATAAAACCACCATGATTCTTTAAAACAAAACCAAACAAAATACTTAAATATAGTTGGGATCTTTGTGAAATAGTGGGCACATTTTTTTTTTTTTCTTTTAAAAGGCATACAGAACTTAGACTTGGGAAGCCTAATATCATACAAACGTACTTTAGTTCTGTAATTTTGAGCAATCTTATGTTTTTGCTTACTGTAGCAAGTTGACTGCATTTTTTTACCATGCTCCCGACCTTTTCACAGCATTATGATGCCTTCATATACTTTGTATCATTTGTTGAGTGTCTTGAAAATTTGTATTTTTATGTAGCAAACCTAGTGACTTTGCCCTTTTAGATCCAGTGCTTTTAAATCTGTATTCTGGGGAGCCTGTGGACCATGGAGGTGCTCGAGGAGCAGTCTTGGCCTCTGAGGCAAGGGCGGAATAGGACTTCAGGCCCCTCTTTCACTGCTTTCAGCACACCAGCTCTAATTCTACATATTGGGGTTCCAAGAAAATTTTTGTTCGGGAAAGAACTCTTATCACGTTGAAAACACAGTTTGAAAACCACTGCTTAGGATGAATGTTTCCCAGATGGCTTTTTTCCTTTCAAACACCATTTAAAAATCAGAAATATTTCCAGCCAAAATTACTTACAAAGTGGCAGTATTGTATAAAATAATGAGCAAAGAAAATATCTCAGTTATCTGCACTTAAACATGGCTGTACTATACGCAGTGTGAGTAACAATTTACTGCAGTCCTTTGAGACTTCACTGCCCAGTCTTTAAAAATGGAACTGATTCCTACACTACAAGGTTATTGTATCAAATGAAAAAATAGGTGAGTGGTTTAATGTTCTCAACACATGTCACAGAGGGTACTCAAATGTTAACACTGTCTGATTTTTGCTTCCTTAAACAATATAAAGAATATGATTCAACTTTTTTTTTCTGAATGACTCAGCTCATCATGACCATCATTATGAATAATTATTTTCATGTTCTTGGGATTTATTGAGATATAGGTAATGTTTTTGTTCCATGCAGAATTGATCCAAACAATTTAATGTTTTTGAGGATTTAGGTCAGTTTCTACATTTTCTTTCACTGTGCCTCCCTGAGAATTTCCTCTCCCCTTTTAATTTACAAATCTAATCTGTTTTGGATTTTGGCAGTCAGCTGAGCTCAATACAAGGGTATATAAAGAAGGAGTTAATAATTTCTAATGAAGATTGAGGAGTTGTCTCAAGAGTGTCAATCAGAGGGCACAAACTTTGAGATGTCTGTTTTTGCCTTCCTGCTCAGATGTGTTTTTTGATTGCCTTGGTGTGTTTGGCTAGAAAGGCAAGTAGGTCAAGGCAGACTTATAAGTAGGTAAGGTACAACTTTCATATTTATTGCTGCCCTTGGTATTTGAATTATTTGCATGGTTGAATAAACCAAAGCATGATCAGTGGATTTTTTCCCCCACATCGCTTACTTTGTGATTGCTTGTTGATTTGTGGTAGACAAAATCTGTTACTGTTTGTATCTCTGCCTCTTAACTTCCTGTTTTTTTCTGCAGCCTTTACTGAAAAGGAACTTCTTTAACTTCTTGATTATACTAGGCAGGTTGTTCTGAAACCCAGCTTCATATTGGAACTACCCAGGAAACTTTTTAAACTCACAGATCCCCTGGACTCCACCTGCTGGAGATTCTGATTCATTAAGCCTGAAATAATACCCAGGTTTAGGAACCACTGTCCTAGGCTATTGTTTTTTCATAGAAGAGTATTGTTCTGTTGAAGCTAAATGGGGTGTGACCATAATGTAAAGTGACTGATATATTAACAAACATATTAGTCACTTATCCAAGTGTCCTTAGTTCTGTTTTGGTTATGGAATCAATTTAATTATTTGATAGTCATGCTTTATTCTTCATCCTTACAGCTAGCTTTCTCTTCTTTCACTTTATGGTTGCCCACTCTTAGCATACTATATAGTATTTTTTATTTCTGTTACTAAAGTCTCCATATAGAAGAGTATCATTGTTAATACTTTGTATGCATTTATTAAAAATTTTGTATGCATTTATTAAAAAGTTTGGCATCATCTTGTTTATCCAATATGTAATTGTGTAAACTGTTTTCCTACATAACATAGTATCTTAAGCATCTCTCCATGTCAGTAAGTTGCCTTTGAAGCTGTGATGGCGACTACATCTTCATTCATTCAGTTTAAATGTTTATGAAGCACGTCCTATGTCCTGGCAACATGGCAACTGGGTCTGCAGGGGCAAGCCAGACAGACATGATTCCTGCTCTCTCAGAGTTGATAAACCAGTGTGGTGTGTGTGAGTGTGTATGTGTGTGTGTGTGTATGCTTATGAGTGGGAGGGGCAGCATAGATACACTAAACTGGTAAACAAAGAAAAGAATAATTAGAAATTGTAATAAGTGCTATGAGGGAAAAGAGCAGAGTTCCCCCAGAGGAGCAGTGGCAGGGGCATGTGTGCAACAGTATGTGCACACCACAGAGAAGGCGTCTAGTGGCTTTAAGTGAGGCCAGAAGGATAAGGAGTCAATGGAGGTGGGAGGGATCAGGCAGAATGGGCAGTCCGGGCAGAGTGCATCGCATGTGCAAAGAGGCAGAGACAGATGCTTCACGACCTGAAAGGCACCTGGTGAGACTGGACTCTGGGTAGTGGACTCCAGGGAAGGGGTGAGGCACATGGAGTGGGGACGGGTGATGCTGGGGAGCTAACCAGTGACCACACGTTGTCAGCTGGGCTTTGGGAAGCCATTGAAGGGCCTTAGCATGCAGTCACTTCAAGGTGACGGTGTATTTTTTTAGTACCTGGGCTCCCTTTAGCTTAACTGCCAGAATCCCCAGGTCTGATAGCTGCTTGTAATGTTTGTCTTTGTCAAGTTAGTGAACAGACTGCAGATTTGGCATTTGCTTTCTATACTTTTCCTTCGGCAATAGAAAGCACAGATATGGTCCTATCTTGAGCTGTAGTATAACAAAGCTATCTCTTAGAGTCGGTAGCCCATTTGTTGGTCTGAAATAAGTAAATAATTAAATCCTGATGATTACTACTATGCTACAACTGATCTTTTGGTCTTCTTTTCCTCATTTTATATTTCAAGCAAGAGAATTCTGAGTCGTAGATGAAGTCTCTGAGTCATTGAATTTCAGTGCCAGAAGGGACCTGAGGTTATCTCCCCATTGTAGATATGAACAGTTAGGAATGTAGAAACTATGTGGTTTGTTTAGGACTCTTCCCTAGCTAGTGGCAAAGTTACTACTGCGGCAAAAAGCCTCTTGCCTCTTAGCTCTGTGTTTATTCTTCTATTTTTCCTCTCCATAGCTTTATTGCTTTGCCATCAAGTAGCAATTCTTCAACTTCTCTGATCATTCCCCACTTTAAACAAAGCTACTTAAAAAGATTTGAACAGGGAAGCAGATGTAGCTCAAGTGGTTGAGCACCTGCTTCCCATGTATGATTTCCTGGGTTCAAACCTCGGTACCTCCTTTGAGGGGGGGGGGGGGGAAAGATCTGAACAAGTTGCAACAATGGTAAAACTCTAACAACATAAATGCTCTTGGTTCTCTACTCAAGGGCAAAAATTTAACCTTACAAATCAAGGGAGCTGTGGTTTAACATTGTAGGGATAAGGAAAATGAGGGTTTTAGTAGTTTTAATAGGAGGTACCGGGGATTGAACCCTGGTCCTTGTACATGGGAAGCAGGCGTTCAAACCACTGAGCTACACCTGCTCCCCAGTTTTAGTAGTTTTAGTAGTTTTTGCTATGTGTCAACACTGACATGGGCTATATCATAAGAAATACAGAGACTTGAAAGTTCTACTCTGTATTTAGTCCTTTAGAATCCTCCCGGAGGGGTGTGTGGTTCCCAGTACCACACCGTATCGGTTAGAATTCTATTGGCTGCAGCAAAAAGAAAATCTGATCCAAATTGGCTTAAACAGAAAGGAAACTTATTCTCACACTACAAGAACTCTGGTGACGAGAGGCTCCAACCAAGCCCATAAAGACTCTGACTCCACTCTGTGATCCTCTCAGCCCTGCCCTTCTCGTTGTGCTGGTTTCATCCTCAGGTTGGTAGCACATGGTTGCAGCAGTTTGCATCACATCTAGACACAACAGCCTCCATAGGAAGGAGAGGGAACCATCCTGCTTGTCTTGTGTTCATTTCTTAGGAGGAGGAAACTGTTCCCAGATGGCCCCCAGCAGACTTACTCACATATTTCCTTGGTTAGAATTTGGTCTCATGCCCATTACCAAACTCATCACTGGTATAAAGAATGTGATTATCATGACTGATTTAGCATAGTCAGGAGTTGAAGGTAGAGTTCACTTTTCTTGAAGCCATTTGGAGGGGGGAGAGTCCCATGCTTGTTGTCTAATTTTCCTTTATCTCCACCAGACTTCCGTGCAAAAAAATGTCTTTGTATGCCAATGATTGGTACCAATGTGCCCTACAGTTCACACCAGGAGGATGTTTCTGTGAGCTTTGGTGGTTAAGGAAGGCCCCATAGAAGTGTGGGCTAGATGTTGGAGCAGGGATAAGACTTAGGTATGCATGAAGTAAGAATGGCAGGGGAAAGCATCTCATGCAGTGGTGTATTTGTGAACAGGCATGATGTGTTCAGGGACAATGAATAGACTAGTCTGACGGGTTTGGAGGGTTCTTATAGGATAGCACTATCTTAAAATCAGTCTAGTTAGGGAGGGAGGACTAGCTTCCATAAAAGGAGAGTAGGAAGCAAAGTAATTTTGGGGGCAGCTACCAGGCATCAGGCATTATGTTAGATGCTTTTTAATTAGTTTAATTAATCTCTTTTAATTTATACAAGTCTGTGAAATCGGTGTTATGCTCATTTTATAGATGTGGAAACGGGTGTTTACAGAGAGAAACTGGCTTGCTCAAAGTCACATAGCTAATTAAGAGTTAGAATTAGAATTTGAAACCATATGGCAATGACTTCAAAGCCCATGCCCTTTCTACTACTCCTGCTACTTCTTACATATGGAACAAATAGAGAACAATGATGGAGATTTTAGATACTGACTGTGTGTATAGAGAAATAGTGGGGAAAGGAGAATCTCTCTCAGCACCTGCTCTCATGTTGAGCTTGAGATGCCCCTGGGACATGCCTGAGAGATTTAGATGTTCAAAAATGAGCATAAAGGGGGCGGATGTGGCTCAAATGGTTGGGCATCTGTCTGCCATATGGAGGGACCTGGGTTCAATCCCTGGGACCTCCTGGTAAAATAAAAAATATATATATAGAAGGCGAATGGGCTGCCAGGCTCTGTGTGCCAATGAGCCGCCAGGCCCCGGGAGCCATGCAGCAAGATGATGACGTAACAGGAGAGAGACGCAGGGGAGAGACAAGACGAGATGCTCTGAAAGCCAGGAACGGAGGTGGTGCAGGTGGCAGAACACCTCTCTCCTACATCGGAGGTCTCCAGGATCGAATCCTGGTGAAGACTGGATGAGAAGAGATGGCAGGAAACAGACACAGAGAATTGCCCAGTGAATGGACACAAAACAGCAAATGGGGAAGGGGGGGTTTAAAATGGATAAAGTAAATAAATACATCTTTAAAAAAAAAAATGAGCATAAAGTGTGAGAAAGGGGCCGAGGACTGAACCCTGAGAAACATCTATTTGTAAGAAACAGTCAATAGAAGGACCTTAAGAGAGGCCTAAGGAGGGTGTTCCACAAAGGCAAGCTATGAAGAAGGGTCCTTTAGATACAGCACCAAGGAGTGCACCGCTGACTCTCATGAGATCGGCTTTGGTTGAGGGGTAGAGGTAGAAAACCATTTTTAGTGCATTGAACAGTGAGCGGGGGATGAAGAACAAGAAACAGTGAGTGATGACGTGGCTTCAGGAGGTTTCCTGTGAATGGGGAAAGATCAGGAAGGCCGTAGCTAGAGGAGGTTGTAGATGAGTTTTTGTTTTTCTGTTATTTTTAAGGAGAATTGAGTACAAATAAATGATGATGGGGAGGAGCCAGTCTCTACAGAAGTTTGACAGAAGAGAGAGGGGCTAATGCACAGGGTGAGATCCCTGAGGAGACAGAAGGGCTGGAATCCAGAGCAGGTAGATAGGAGTGGAGGCTCTCAAGCTTGTTGTCTAATATGCTTTATTTATTTATTTATTTATTTATTTATTTATTTATTTTTTTTTTTTTTTACCAGGAGGTCCCAGGGATCGAACCCGGGTCCCTCCATATGGGAGACGGACGCCCAACCAGTTGAGCTACATCCGACCCCTCTAATATGCTTTTATCTTCCCCGCTGATGCAGAGAGACCTCCCTGACCATAGTATAGCTGCTACATGTCTATATCACTTTAAAAAAATCATTCAAGAGTAGCATCTCCCTGTACATTCAGAGCAATGACAACTAAGACACATTCTGCTTAAAGCTACTCAGTGTGGTACTGTCTTTTATAATGTTGTTTCGGAAATATCTTCCTTAAAAATGGAGAGGAAAGGAGAATGAGGGAATGAGGATGAGTATACTCTCGGCCTATGGAAGCTAGCCCTACAGACTGCCATATAGCAAGGGCCAATGGGTGTTAGTGCCTCAGACAGCCTCTCCAAAGAACTGTAAGCCACACTTCTCAGAGTTGGGATGTTTTGTAACGTGTTGTTTACTCTGTCATGGCCTCTTTTTCTGCTCTTTAGCTAGAGTTTTGAAGAATGGTTTTGGTCTGTAATAGTTGTTGAAGATATTTTTTGAATGCATGAATGATAGGAGGCACACACAAAAAAATAGTGCCAGACCTGCAGTGTAGAGACAAAAGAAAAGTATTATGTGAGATGTTAAAATGCAGTAAGGTGTAAGATCCCACCTGGAAAGAACAGAAGTGTCTGTCAACAGTGGGATGGATAAATAAATTGTGGTGTCCATATAGTAGAAAACTAGATAATAAAAAACAAATGAACTACAGCTATGTGCATCAGCATGAATTAATCTCACAATCATAACATTGAGCACAAGAAGCAGGCACAAAACAATACCTACCTTGTGCTTCCATTTGTATAAAATTCAAAAACAGAAAACACTTATCTATAGTGTTCAAAGTCAGGATAATGGTTATTTTGGGAGAGAAGAGGAGGGCAGTGATTAGGTCACAGAGATTCTTAACAAGGGGTCCCTGAGTGTGAATTGAAATTCAAAAAAATATTACTCTTGTTGGGGACGTGTTGGTGCAGATGTGATCTATTTATTAAATAATACACACTAGTAGTGTAGACTTCATAAGGGGTCCGTGGTTTTCACCTGACCGCTGAAGGGGTCCTTGGAACAAAAAAGGTTAAGAATCCCTGGATTAGGAGGAGGCTAAATGGTCATCTTGACACATTAGGTGGTTATACAGGTATGTTCACTTGGGTGCTCCATCAAGTTTTACAACTTGTTATTTGCACACGTTATGTATATTATAGTTCAATTAAAATGTGCTTCTGAAAAAAAAGCAAGGCACTTTCCAGGAAATGGTGGAGGAAATAGTATAAAAATCAGCAAACAACTGAGGGTTGATGGGGGTCCTTTGACCTTATAAATACCATCATAAACCTTTCAGCCAACGAGGATTAACCTACAATTGTATTAATGTTAGTGGACAGTATGTCATGACTTCAGTAATTTGCAGAGAATGGGAAATAACTTCTAAATATGGATATGTGTGTGTGTTTGTCTACATTCACACATGTATACATACACATTTGTATATCATACATTGGTGTCTCCATAGAGATCACAGTGTAAACCACTCAGTATAGGATGTGCTCATATCCAAGAAGATATTCCAACTTCCTATTCATTTATTTTGTAGCTAGAACCCTAGTCAACCTTACCTTTTGTTTATTCTCAAATCATTTTCTGGTTTTATTTTGAGTTTTGGATGCTTTTCAATGTTTGCACATTTATGGGATGTTTTTAATCCCAAGCTGTGTTTAACTGGTCAGTTGAATTGTGTTCAGGAAGTGAAAACTAATTCTAATATTAGTTTATCAAATAAAATTAAAGCTGCCACCGCTGCATAAAATATATAGTATATGCCAAAGCAAAGCAAGAATTATTTTTGTATTTGTTGTTTACAATTGGCTTCACCAATGATTTCCTCCTTTAGCACAGAAGAACTGAAGTTGATTTCCTTAGATGGGCAAACTTCTTTATATTCAGGTTTATTTCAGGTGGATCTTTGCTTTTCTTGGAGAAGGGTGACTCACTTGTGAGGAATTTTGAATAGTTAAGTAAGAAAGAGATGTGTTTTTCAGAGTTTCATAAATGT
The DNA here is from genome assembly GCA_026826555.1 of Tolypeutes matacus. Classification (NCBI taxonomy): domain Eukaryota; kingdom Metazoa; phylum Chordata; class Mammalia; order Cingulata; family Chlamyphoridae; genus Tolypeutes; species Tolypeutes matacus. Next base: position 20,158,828 of record JAKSZT010054055.1, read on the forward strand.
TCACTAGTCTGTACTACTGCCAGGGTCCATTTTTATTCTTTCATAACCCCTTGTGAGTTCAAACTTCAAGATAATTGTAATTAAGGAATTAAAATTCCCAGGGTTACCTTTGCATGTGCTTGGAGTGAAGGGAATAAAAACTCCCCATGAAGGGAGAGGAGATTTTATTTTTCTTTAGTTTGGTTTGATTCCAGGATAGCAATGTTGTTGACATGTTAGTAAAAAGAATATTGGACTTTTTTTTCCCCCATATTTTTAGGAAACTAAGACAATTTTTTACATGTATTTGAAATCAAGAGCTATAAAATGGGACTTTCAAATGAGTGCCTCAGAAAGAGCAAAAAAACATTGGGGGAGATTTTTATAAATTAAGTTAAAATCTTGCATCTTTAAACATCACTACAAGATACCTGTGTGAATTTGAGGTAGAGTAGCTACCATATTTCATAATGTTGAACGTGTTGTTTAATATAACCACGTAGCTGAAGCAGGAGATAGGGAAGAGGCCAGTTAGGAAATTATTGGAAGAATTCAGGTGAAACATAATGAGGAAGTTGGAAGAGATGGGAAGGCATGGTTTTCATATGTACTGAGGAGGTAGAATTGATTGGCCTTGGCATTCAACTGGGTATTGATGGAACAATAATTGGATCAAATCAGTCACCCGATTATTATTATTATCCCCAGTAGGAATCTGGGGATGGTGGGACTGTTTACCAAAGCTAGAAATATAAGAGAAAGGGAGGTTTGGAGTGTGGGTTGGAGGGTAAGATAATAGGGTTTAGTTTCTGACAGGTTGAGGCTCAGGTTCCTATGGGACATCACATGGAATTGTCCCATGGGCAGATGGAAATACAGTTTTGCAGCTTAGAAGAAAGACATGTACTAGGAACATAGATAGGTATCGGAGTCACCTGAAAATGATGGCATTTGATACTTCTGGAGTACATGAGATTACCAGTCGAGAGGGTATAGAGTGAGAAGTAATGGTGAATACAGCCTTGCAAAAAAAGAGTTTTGGCCCTCTTATGGGATTTGTTTCTTGTAAAATTTTCCCCTCGTTGTATAAATTTAATACATAATCCTTGTGGAAAATTTGGAAAGTATAGAAATATATAAAGATAATAAAATTCATTCATAATTCAATTTCCCCCCAAAATTACTGTTACCATTTGGAATGTTTCCTGCCAGACTTTTCCCTATTCATATATTTTCCACATAATTGAAATAATACTATATAGACAGTTTTGCACATTGTCTTTAGCTAACATCAATTCAAACTTAGTATTACCTTATTAAAATTATAAATAACATTGTATTTTATGTTTCTGTGTAAGGATTATTTCTCCTTTCAGTATTTAAGATTACAGTGTTTTCTTAGTATGGATTTCTAGATATAGAATAATGTGATTGGAAGATATGAACAAATACAAAGCTTTACATTATGTCGGTTACATTTCAAAAAGGTTCTATCAGTTTCTACTCCCTGATAGTTCCAACATTTAAGGGGTCTTTTGAAAGAAGAGTCAGTTTAAAAAATAGATGAACCAGAAAATAATGGTATGAGAGAAACTAATGGAGGTGAGAATTTCAGGAAGGAAGCGTTAGCAATGGTAAATGCTACAGATAGATCACATAAGCAAAGGATGGACGAATCCATTGGTTTGGTGATGGGAGATGGTGATATGATGTTGGGGCATTAACCACATTACAGTGAGCTGAGTGGATATGGTTCATTCCAGAATCTTAACTATGAAAGGCAGGAAAGGGAGGTTTATTAGGCAGAAGGACTACAGAATTGATGGTAATTGTGCTGCTTGTTTTTAAAGATGGGTGAAACTTAGGCATGCTTGTGGGAATTGGAGTTGATAATTGATAGAACAAAATGCTTGCGGAAGTGAGAAAGGATGGGATCCAGAGTTCTAGGGTCATTTCTTCCTCCAGGACAAAGAAAAGGTGGTAATGATGCCAGTGAATGTAATGATGGCAAGAAGTGGGAGGAGTTTCTGCCTAATAGATTTTATTTTTCTCCATGAAATAGAGGGCAAGACATCAGCTAAGAGTTAGAGGAGTGGTACAAACATCAGGTTAAGGTGAGAGTGAGCAGGATTACCTTATGATGTGAGTATGTCATGGGAGCTTTTAAGGACAAGTGCCAGGATTGTCAGGCATTGTTAAAGGTTCTCCTGAGGTTGAAAATCATGAATCTGCAGCGTTTCCAGTCCATCAATTTGGGAGATTTTGGCAGACTTGGCAGCCCAAGTAATGGGGAGAAACAAAGTAACCAGTTGGTTACCTGAAAAAAAATTTTTTTTTTACAATCTACTTAACTAGCTTTACTGTAAGATAGGTACATGGAGATTTATTCTCTCATAAATGAGAAAAAAGAAACAAATCTGTTTCCTTGATGAGCTGGTGATCAAGCCCTGTCCAGGACCTCAAATTCACTAGTGCTTGTAGTTAAGTGTTAGAAAAGTTGATATACACTTATATGGCATTTCAAACAAACAAATAAACAAAAATTGGTACATAAGTTTGAGTTAGGGAGAAGGAGTAAAAAGCAACATTACTATGTTATTCCCATGCAAAACTACTGAATGTGACTGGAAGTGCAGTTATTGTTTAGCTAGTAGAAGTGGTAGAGAAGCAATGAAAGAGAAGGCAAACAAAGCACTCACAAAAGTCATTTAGTTTTTGTACTGCCCAGACATTTTTACTTAACAAATACATTTTTAAAAATTAACATCAAATGGTCCTTCCAAAGTAAAATGGCTGCATTCTTTGATAGTACTGCTATACAGATGGTAAAAGAGCAATTGTTTGGGGCTGATTTTCGCAATGTGCCTGAGGGTGGGCAATTGTCCATTTAAATATTAAAGTATAATTCTCATTATTTTTTTTCCTTTGTCATTATTTTTTTGAGAAAAAATTGGCATCCTTTGGTTCTTTTGTTAAAATATTCTGAAGCAATAATCTTTATCAAACTTTTTTTTTTTTTTTCATATTCTTGAGTGACATCAGTTTTCATTGGATGTAAACAACCATTCTCTGGAACAGTAGCTATTAAATTGGTTTGAAAACTGCTTGACAATGATGAAAAAATTGTTATTTCCCAAAAGATTTCAGTAAGACAGATAATTTTTATGCCAGTGGAAGGCCAGTTTTTACCACAAAAATTTCCCTGTAACCTTTCATGATTGAAAACATATTACTGGCTATTCAAAAACACAGGCAAATTAGTGAGGAGAGTTTCTAAAATAAGCTCAAGGGTTAGACATGTAATTTGTGGATGACATGTCATGATAGTAAAGTGTATTTCCTTCTGCGTTTGTTCTAAATGGTAGAAACACATTTTTATAGCCATATGATGAGCACATTTAATTTTTAAGGGACTTCTCGTCCCAAGTCTATGTCTTACTACATAATGTTTGTTTCCAACAATTTGTTTTTCTCTTACTTCATAAAATATTTTCATATAACTTTTTACAATCTACTTAACTAACTTTTCGCACTGGTACCTAGGAATGCCAGCGAGCTTAGCATTCTCTTTACTACAGGGCTTATTTTATACTTTAATGAACAAATATGAGGTAAAGGACTACTAGATTGAATGAACCCAGCTACATGCCGTGACATTAAAGGAAGAGGAGACTGTGGTTAGATAATCGCTTCACCAGCGATTGAAGCTGGAAGTAGTCACTGATGGATGCCACCCTAAGTAAGAGTGTGTTCCACTCCAGATCCAGCCTCACTGTCAGAGACCTAACGGTGACTCCTCGAGCAAAGTAAAGGCATGTGCAACATTCAGAACTGCCAGTTGTCTTAAACCTACCACAGATCCGAGACTTAAACCTTACTGAGACTTATACCTACCACAGATCAACTTGATTTTTTGATGGAAATGAAAATAGAGAGTTGAATTGACTTTTTTGGGGAACTTTTTATTTTAATATAATTTAAAATTTCAGAAAAGTTACAAGAACTCCCAAATACTTTTCACCCAGATTCACCAATTGTTTGACATTTCCTTTATCAACGCCATCCCCACTGACATTTGACAGTAAGCTGCAGACTTCATGCCGCTTTATCCTTACTACTTCAATGTGTATTTATTAAGAGCAAGGAGATTCTCATATAACCACAGTTCACTTATCAAAGTCAGAAAATCTCACATTGGATTAGATAATAGATTTGTATCAAAGTCCATATTTAAATCCTGCCAGTTGCCTCCAATAATGTTTTTTATAGCTATTTTTTTTTTCCGGGTCCAGGATTCATATCATAGCTCTTTAATCTAGTGTGAATTAATTGCTTTAAGTAAAACGGAGGAGACATATTTTTCATTGCCTGCATTACATGTTTTCATTGCATGCATACCCATTTCAGCATCTTCTCTGAAGCCAAGTGACAGGAGACCTGTATAGCGGATATCATGTAGGAAATATTTGCACTTCAAGACTCATTAGTTAGTGTATTTTTCAGCAGATGAGATACTTTCTCTGAAAGTACCCATGGGACCTTACCAAGTCTTGCTATATAGGTACTGAGATGTGCTGAGTACAATTTTAAGCTTTTTTTGTTTGTGCTTTTTAACATGTAATTGCTGCTATTTCATTCTGTTGTAAAATTTTGTTCCTGATGAGACAATTCCAAAGTCTCCTGTATGTCTACAGCTTATCTTTAGCTGGAGGGAAATGACAAGTGGTCACCATTTTTCCGCTTAAGCCTGGCCATCCCATTTCTTTTCACCGGGCTGTAATTATTCTCTGAAGTATGTGTACAATGCAGTATATGCTTGTGATTCCAGGGTCCCTCATAACATTTAACCATGTTTGTTCCATTGCAAATTACATGATAGTTTTCTGTATTTATATTTCATTCTATAAAAGTTTGGCAGAATTAGCATTCTCCTTCTAATTCATTCCCACAAGATATAAATTCCCGAGTAGGGATTTTACTTAAGGACTCATGGCCCAAATGGAATCAAATAACTAAAAAGTCCAGTATGGTTTTAAAAGATTATTTTGCTTAATGTTATGATTCTACAAATTCTACAAAGATGAGAAATATGCCATCATCTAATCTTTGTATTCTGTCTTGATTATTTAAATTTTTATAAATGTTTGGCTACAAAAGCATATAAGGTTCTTCCCAAAATTTACCTAGCTAATGTGGTTTCTTGATGTTTATAATGTCAGTCTGTTTCCCTGTTTACTAATGATTTTTAGGTTTTTATAGTTATTTTTATACATAAAATTAACAGTTTTCATGTCTATCACTAATTATTGTAATTTACTTTTGCAAGAATATATTTCTATTTTAGGTGACAGAATTCTGACACATAAAACACAAAAGTAAATTTTTACCCCAAGATACATCTATTTACTTTACTATAGATAACCTGCATTCATTAAAACTGAATGACACACTTTGTCCACATTGCTATACATAAACATATACATATATATTAACATCACTTTAAATTTTATTTTATAAAAACTAGATCATACATACTGTTCTGTAACTGGCTTTTTCAATAGCAATATGTTTGATATATTTATTTTATATATACTTAGACAAAATATACATTTATATGTTTATTTTATATATTATTCTAGTCTGTACAAAAGAGTAACCAATCTAGTGGTTAGCTGATTTCAGTTTTTTGCTAATGAAGATGTCATCGTGATGAATATTCTTATATGTATATCTTGGTGGGTTTTTTTCTTAATATATTTTCCTAGAAGTAGAATAGGGGATCAAAGTGTATGCACATTTAACATTTCATTATTTATTCCTGGATTGCCCTATAGAAACGCATAATTAATTTAAAAGAGCATTAGTGTTTCCCAGAACTGGGTATTGCCATAGTCATTTGGCAAAGGAAAAAAAAAGACATCGTTAGTAGATTTCCTTCATGTTATTCCTAGATGGGAACTTGGCTAGATCAGTTTATGTGTATATGTTTTAGGGAACTGTAGATCCTACATTTTGCCTATAGTACTTTGATGAAACCCATTGCCTTTCCTTTAATCCTGATTTTTGGATCAGTAAAGTACATCTTCTTCCCTTATTTCCATTTCTTCTCTTCCTCTAAAAGGTAGAGGAACAGAAAACTCAGTGACTTTGAATTTCCTTGGCATACCACATAGAAAACATGATTTATGACTAAAAAACACAAGACAGTTGTCAGTATTAAGCATTCCATTTGATTCATTCAACATTCCATTACTAATTTGGGCAGGTTATTGTGCAGCTTTGAATACATTTTATATAAACACATTTCTCCATTTTTTCCTTAGTCAGGAGTTTGTTTTTTTTATAGATGCTCAGTATGGTGTATGTGCTTTATGAGAGGTTGGTTGTCTACTTCTTTGGCTGGATGAGTACTTTAAATTGAGGGTATTTCAAAGGTTCCAACTTACCCCCCCACACACACACACACACACTCTTTGGCTTTAAAAAATTGAATTAAAGAACTCTTGTTAAAGAGAAATAGAAATAAAACAAATGACAATATAACTGTGGAATAATATGCCTATGCTTTTAAAGAAATAGTGATTTAGGTTAGGTTGAATTATGGAGACCTTCCTAGAAGAAATTGGGTATTTATCTGGATTTTGAAGTTTGGCACATAGAATGGAGAAGCACGTTCTGAGTGAGAGTGAGGAGGTGGCATGTAAGACATAATGGGTAGAAATTTGGAGGCAATCTTTATCTAGGAAATGGCATGCAGCTTTGTCTGGGGTGGATCACATGAGCTGCAAAATAATGCAGGTAGTTTATAGAAGAACAAAAAAGAGAGTGAGATGGGTACCCATTAAAATATAACGTACATAGATATAAAGAGTTAAAGAATAATTGAATATTTCTGAGCAAGAAAAAATCAGAAAACCCATCAATCCAGTGTGCAGCTGCCTCCTAAGAGGCCTGAGTGACTCCTGTCCTCTGGGCACTGCTGGGATTAAAGACCTTACAACCAGCTAAATTTAGGCTTCGCATCCTCTGTACCCTTGGTTATCTCCCCACATGTACCTCTCCAATCATCTGTATTCCTGTTCTCATATGGCTTTATGTTCCTTCCTTCTGACCCAACCTCCATTGCATCCCTTTTCTCAGCCTTAAACTGCATCACCCACTGTCCTTCTGGGACCCTCAACTAGCAAAACCCCAGCTCTGGACCTACAAACTGCTCTTTTTTTATATGCCTCTATAGAACCGAGATTGGGGCTGCTGAGACTTGCTGGAGAAGGTGGTACATCTATATAGATGGGTGTCAGTAAATTCATTGATGCTATCTTCATTTGGACCTTAAAATTGCCAGGCATTCCTCCTGTGCTTCCCTAGTGAGTTCTCTCTCTTGTTTTACATAGCAGCAATTTCATATTCTTTCCACAATATTGTGTTTTTAATCCTGCTCCATCACCCTCTCTTCTATCACCTTCTCCTCCATCTCAGAGAAATATCTTGGGAGTTTTCAAGCCTGAATGCCTACTTCCTTTGGGCACATCTAAACACCGTGTCTTCACCTATTCTTTCTTCCTTCCCGTCACAGTAGAAGATGTGCTCATAATTCTGGGTTAGGCTAGTCCCACCTACCCTACTGTGGATCCTGTTTCTTCCCAACCCCTCAGGGACACTGATCTGTTGGTTGTCTTTTTGCTCTTTTGAATCTTCGTCCTTGCCTCTTCTCCTGAATCCTTCCCTTCAGCATCAAACTCTTTTAGTGGTCACCTGTCACTAGAGCTGGCTAGCATCTCCCCCTCCAATCTAGTCCAATGATAACTTGGAGAGCCACAATTTAAATACAAGGTAAACTTCCATCCTGACACTGTTGACTAGTCCAGGGGTAGGCACCCAGCTCAAACTGGACCAATCCTTGTTCTTCACTAAGTTTTGATATTTGGAATGGAATCACCTTTCTCTTTCTTTTGGTGGCTCAAGTTCAGAATGTGTATTTTTTTTTTTTTTTTTTTTAAGATTTTATTTATTTATTCATTTATCCCCCCTTGCTGCTTGTGCTCGCTGGGTCAGCTAACCGTGCCGTGTGGGCGGGCTTGCCTTCACCAGGAGGCCCCAGGAACCGAACCCGGGGCCTCCCATATGGTAAACGGGAGCCCCACTGATTGAGCCACAGCCGCTTCACCAGAATGTGTATTCTTTGGAACTCTTGGGAGATGAGTTCTTCATGAGGATCGAAGATTAGAGAAAAACAGTAAGAGAAGAATATGGAGAGGAGAAAGGTTGGGGGAGAGGGAGAGAGAGAAAATGAATGAATTATACTAGAGAGGCAAAAACAGCATTTCCTGAATTCTTTCCAAACAAGGATTCCAAGCCTTTTTCATGTCTTGGCCCTCATGGGAAATGATAATATCAATATTATACATTGGGGGGAAGTGGGTATGGCTGCTAATGGCTGGGAGGCACACCTGTACTGTGAACACCGACTAGGAAGCTGTACTCTCCAGTATTCTAGGAGAGCACATTTGTAATGCACACTCAGGTGGGGAAGCTCTGTTCTGGTATCTGTTCCCAGTTCTTAGCGTGAGTCCCAGCCCTTGGGTCCTGGGAGATACCCACATGCCCTTCCCATAGATGTCCGTTTCTGCAGGAACTCCCCAGATGCCTGTCCCATGTGCTCCAGTAACACTCTGGGCCATGTACTGTAATTATTTAATTATTTGTCTGTATCCCCTGTTGTCCTGTGAGTCCCAGGAGGATAGGGAGCACATCTGTCTTTTCATCATTATACCCCCAGTGCCTCAAGTGCGGTAAACATCTACTGAATGAAAGAATTATGTTTTGCCCACATAAAAAATGTAACAAGAAAATTGTAACTGGAACAAGATCTTATTGTAAATATTCTTTCTTTCTGAAGGAGACAGCTTTGAATAGGAGCACTGGAAAGGAAAGGACACAAGAACTATGACATTATCTACCTCGTAGTTTTGTCAGAACATCAAATCTTTCAGTTTCTTATATTTTGGCTTGAATTTCTTATATTTTGACTTATATTTTGATTCATACTGGAAAATCAGATTCAAACCATTTTTAGAATGAGTCTTTTGTGAAAGAAAATGCATTAAGAAATCCTGAGAATAAATGTAGACATACTACCACCAGACTCTAGACAGTTTTTCTTTTTGTCTACTGTCAGAATTATGTGTCCATTCTTGTTTATCAACAATGAAGAATACAAGGGGAATTAGTTTCTTTCTTATTGGGCCATCCTTCTTCCCCAGGAAATAAAAAATATTTTATAGAGAATATTTGTAGGGAAAAAAATTCACAGCTTTGACTACATGAAAAATTTAAAAGCATAAAGCACATTAAATTCTAGGAAATGATTACAGTAAATAAAATAAATATTATGTAAAAATAAAATAACTCAACAATCTGAGTGGGAAAAAGTCCCAAGCAATAAATGCACAAAAGAAATGAACAGATCATTTGCAAAAGTGGGAATATAAATGGTTAAAAAATATTTTCAATTTTACTAGTGGTCAGAGAACCAAACATTAAGACAATGAAATTCTGATTTTTCTCTTTATCAAACTGGGATGAAGAATTTTAAAAAATAGCCAGAGTCAGTGAGAACATGGTGTTTGGGTAGTAATATCAAGTGATAGAATTATTTTCTGAAGCACTTTGGTTCTGTGTATAGCAATATCAAATGATCCTATACATTGATTCAGTAATTCCACTTCTGCAAATCTATGTTAAGGAAAAATTTTAGGTACAGATAAAGCTTTAAAAGTTGATCATCAGAGTGCTTAATAGCATCAAAAATTAGAAATAATCTAAATTTCCAGCAGTAGCAAAACCCACAGGGTATGAAGGAAACCCAGCAGGAGTCCCTCTGGGTTCTTGCCCAGAACAGGTAAATTAGAGTCACACTGAGATGGTTTCAAGAGTAAGCAGGTTTATTGACGCCAGCAGAAGGCAAGACACAGGGCTCTCAAATCTGCCTTCCCTGAATGAGGGGAGCAGGGGTTTTCATGGATTCAGACAGGAAGGGTGGAGCGGTTACCATCACAACTGTAAGTATACACGAGGGTGAGCCTAGTTTTGAAATAACCATAAACAAGGGTAAGGTCAGTCTAAGGAGTTTCAGTAATTTCAGGTATTAACTTTTTGCTACTCAATATACTGGAAAAGTAAGAAAAAGCATCTGTATATAATGTTTCAGTAAAAAGAATCATTTTTTAATTCTTAGCTCTCCGTTACAGTTTCAGGCTTGTTTTTGCTTCAAAACAAGCTGGGCCTTTTTGTTTATCAACTAAGCAACTAAAACTATTTTATCGTTAAGTTATAGAGGAAAGGACGGCCCCAATCAAGACCCTGGTGTTCGCAGAAACCAAGCTGGGGCTGGATTTAAATTGCTGTGTTTCAGGTACATCTAGTTGATGGAATAATACATAACCATTAAAAATGACATATGAGCCATAGACTGGGGAAAGAGTTTCATAATACGTATATCTGACAAAGGACTCATGTCCACAATATATAAAGAACTCTGGGAGAAGGGAGCAGAGCAGAAACAGCCCAGTTGAAAAAAAAAAAAACCAAAGGGCAGGCACTTAAAAAGATCCAGATGATCAATAAGCATATGAAAAGCCCTCAATATCATTGCCCATCAGGAAAATGCAAGCTAAAACCACAAGGAGATACCATTACATCCTTACCAGAATGGCTAAAATTAAAAAACTGACAAAATCCTGGGGCTTCTCAGGTCTCCTATGGAGCCCAAGAGAAATCTTCACTTGCAGAAAAACTAAGTCAAACTCTAGAACTTGAAAAAACAGTAAGGGCTCCAGAAGTGAACCTGGTAATAAAAGTACTGCCAAAACACACCCACACCCCCCACACACACACACACACAAATCAAATGTTGCTATGGATATGAAGTAAGTAGAACAGATTAATTCAAATTAATTCACTTGCTTTGGAAACTGTTTGGAGCATTTCCTCAGGCTAAATATACATCTGTCCTCTGAGCTAGGAATTCTACTCCTAAGTATTTGCTCAGGAGAAATGTGTTCCTATATCTACCAAAGGACATGAGCAAAGTTGTTCAAAGCAGCTTTAGTCAAACTAGCCCAACACTGGAAACAACCCAAAAATTCATAAACAGAATAGATTAATAAACCGTGGTACCTTCCTATAGGGAGTGCTGTACAGCAATAACAAAAGCACAAACTAGTGATGCGTACAACATGAATGAATCCCATTGGCCTTGTGTGAAGTAGAAGACAGACTAAAAGAATACATACTAAATGGTTCCATTTGTGTTGCGCAAGAACAGGCCAATAATTGATAGTGCTAGAAGTCAGAATAGTGGCTACTCCTGGTGAGAGATTTGACTGGGAATGGGCCCACGGGAACCCTCTGGAGTGATGAAAATGTTTGTAGATTGATCGATCGTGTGGGGTTGCATAGGTCTATACATATGTCCCAATACAACAAACTCTACACTTCAAATTTATGCTCTCCTTTGCAGTCCTCACTGGCCAAAAAACATTGGGAAAGAAATTACATGTGGCTTCCTGCAAATCACTACATTTCCTTAACCTTCAGAATTCTCATCTGTAAATCATGATGATACCTAATTTCTAACTTTGTTGTTGGAATAGCACATGGTCAATGTGCAATAAATGGCACTTTGTTATTATCAACTAGAAATACTTAAAAATGTTTATGATATGTGGAAAATATACAAATTGAATAACTTATGGTTGGACAAATGTAAATCAAAACCAACTTAAGGAAAAAAAAAAAGAACAAAAAAGAAATTTATCAAAACATATGCATTTGAATAGATGTCTTTAGTTGGTGGGATTGATTTTTTTCTTTCTATTTTTAATTTACAAAAATGTTTAATGAGCATGCATTACTTAATGGAAACATATTAATCATATTTTAAGCAGTTAAAAATAGTTTTCATTCAGTAACTCAGTAAGAACAACAATTTGTGTGAACCTCCAAATATTAGTCCTCTTTTAGGTTGGATTAATTAAAGAGTAGTAACTGCAACAAAAGGAGTGGTCATCATTTGGTTTTAGGTGTCACCATTCTAAGAGAATATAAATAACCTAAAATGTGTTGAGAAGTAGCATGACTAGGATGGTAAAGAGACTCAAGGTTGTAACACATGAAGGAAAGCTGAAGGAACTGGTCACGGTTTTCTTAGAGAAGAAATACCCAGAGGGACCTGATGGCTATTTTCAAATTAGAAAGGCTTACATGTGACAAAGAATTTATTGTGTTTTCTATGGTTGCAAGCAGAACCAGTGTCAGCAATTAGAAACCATTCTGGGGAACTGATTTCAGGGCTGTATAAATAAGTTACTTGTGGCAGTGCTATTCATTCACTTATTGAAAATATTTATTTACAAGTACCTATTACCTAGTACCTACTAAGAGTAAGGTAGCAGGAAATAAATAAGACATGGCTATGCAAACAATAACAACTGACGTTTTAAATGCTATAATAAAAGCTTGAACAAAATGTTATGGGAACACAGAGGAAAAAGCATCCTCTTCTGCAGGGAGTTGGCGAGAGCTTCCCAGAGGAGGTAACGTTTTAATCGAGTAGTGAGTGATGGATTAAGAAAGGTTTGCCAAGCAGCCAGACAGGGAAGGGTCTTTAGAGCAAGAAAACAGAGCTGTGAAAACCACAGTGTATCTAATGAACCTCTCAAGGTATATTTGGGATCAGATTGTGCAGGACCTTGTAGGCAATGGGAAGCTATTGGAGAAATATAAGAAAAGGAACAGTGTTTGTCTTGGGAGAGGTAACTCCAGCCATACTGTGTATGACAAACTAGAGAGAGGAGAGCCTGATGGCAGAAATGTAGTTAGGAGAATGCTGTAATTCTTGGGTGGCAGGTGATGAAGGCCAGGCAGTTGATTGACAGTGGAGTTAGAGAGTTTGACTGTATATGAGACTTTCCTAAAGTATGAGAATCAAGAGGTCTTAATGGCGAGGTTGCTAGCTTGGGAAATGAGGCCCGCGGACTTCTGCCTTAGCCGCAGGCACCTCATGAATAGGGCTGTGGGGTGGGCAATGGACACCTTCACTTGACTGTAAGCTTCTTGAGCAGAGCTCCCCTGTCTGCTTGTTCACTGCCCCTTTCCCAGTGCCATTTTCATATAATGAATGAAAGAACGATTTGCCACACCTCCCAAACTGCCCTGCTAGTTTGATGGGAATTTTTAAACTTCTGTCTTTCATGCTTAATTAATATTGATTAGGTTAAACAGAATATAAAAAAATTAAATTCTAGAGAAAGTAGTTCCCAACCAGCATTCAATGAACATTTATTGGGTGCCTACTATGTGCCAGGCACCATTCTCAGCTTTTCAGCTCTGGAGATACAGCAGCAAAAGACAAAAATCCGTGCTTTCATGGAGTTTTTATTCTAGTGAGGGGAGACAGACAATTAAAAAAAATAATAAGTGAAATAATAATATGTTAGATGGAGATAAAAATGCTGTGAAGCAGCAGCAGAATGGAAAGAGGGAGTCTTGGGAGGTGTGGTTTGCAGTTTTATATAGGGTGGTCTGAATTTAAATAAACGCTCGAGGGAAGTGCAGAAGTCAGCCAGGTCACCAGCTCGGGAAGAGAACTGTACGTCGAGAGAACAGCAATTGCAAAGACCTATAGGTGGGAGCATGCTTGGTGTTTTTAGAGGAACAGCAAGGAGGCAAGTGTGGCCAGAGCAGAGTGAGAGAGTAGAAGGAGACGTGGTCGGCACTAACAGTGGGTAGGTCAGAGTCATGAAAGTTCATGGAAAAATTTGGTGTTTATCTGAGGTGGGAACCACTGGAGCATTTGAGCAGAGGAGTGACATGCTCTGACTTGCATGTTAACAGAATCACTCTGGCTGCTGTTTGGAGAATAAACTGAAGAGGAGGCCAGGGCAGAGGCAAGGAAACCTTTAGGAGGCTATGCAATAATCCTGGTGACAGAGGTGATGGTGACAGACCAGGACAGTAGCAGCAGAGGTAGAGGTAGTCAGATTCTGGATATGTTTTGAAGCTAGAACAGACAGAATTTGCTGACAGATCAGATCACAGGTGTAGAGAGCAGGAAGGGCAGGTTAGAAGGGGGAGTATCAGGACATGTCATATTTGAAATGTCCCATAGGCAATCCAATTGGAGATGCTAAGAAGGTAGTAGAAAATATGATTTTGCCGTTCAGGGGAGAAGTCCAGACTGGAGATACAAATGTAATTCTTGTTAGTGTGAGCATAGTTTCTCATTGAAGGCCCAAGACTCAGGGGAGTGCCATATACAACACTACTTTAGAATCGTGGAAAAGTCCCTTGGGAAAATTACAGATTGTGTTTTGTAGGCACAAAAACATTTTGTAGATCAGAGTATCAGATAATTTAAGCTGCTAACTTGTCTAACGTATTTTTAACAATACAAAGTCTTAAATAGTATATAATTTCTATTCTTTTTATCTATTTTTTCATTTTACTTCAAAATTAAAATGTGCCGATTTTTCATGTCAGTAAAATTAGCCATTTTTCATGCAAAACTTTACTCTGAACATCATTCTTTTCTTAATTTGCTTTGCCCTTCTCATTGATGTGTGTTCACAGACTGCAGGTTAATTTTAATTAGGAAATAATGCAGATTATACCCGACTTAATCTCTGAATCATGGAATGATAACTATAAGAAGATTGAGAACTATAAGTCATATTTAAGCATTTCTTATAGATAACACTTCATAATATATAACCATTGATATCCTATTTAATATACCATTACTTTGAAGACCCTGAATATTATTCACTTTAGTAAGAATTTATAGAAAATGGCCATCTTGATATGGTAGTATAAAGTGGGGATTTGTTTATTAGTTATTGAAATCCTTAACTGCTCTTTTCGTATTTAGCCTTACATACGTGATTAATTCACAGTTATTGAGTGTGTATGTCCTGGAGAGCATTTGGCCCTGTCTGGGAAGTTGGAGCATTTGCCCCAGGCACCACCTGAAAAAAATAAATACAGAGATTGTGTTGGTGAAAGGTGAAATTTTATTCATTGTTTCTTCTAAGAAGCATTTATGGAGAGCCTATTGTATTTCAGCCATTTCATTTAATCTAATAGATGTCAGATGAAGAGAAACTAAAGATATTCTGGAAGCCAGACACCCAACTGGAGACTGCAATACAATGTGATAAGTATTCCGATAGAGGACAGTAGAATCAAGAACCATTAGGAGGCAGTGCCAAGGGATCCTACACAGCTCTGCATCATTGACTTAAGGGCAGGAGCAGACACTCATGTAACAGCTACTTTGTGCCAAACATAGTTTATGCCCTTCCTGCATATTGACTGAACAGCAACCCTACTGAGGTGGGTAATCTACTTACACCCACTTTGCACTTGTGGACCCTGAGACAGAGATGTGTAACTTGCTCAAGTTCACATAGCTAATAAGTGGTAGAGGCAGGACTTGACCCCAGGCAGCTATTTCTGTTTTGAGTGCCTCCTTTCTGCCAAGCACTGTGCTGAATAACTTATGCATATTGAGCTAATGAATCCTTATAACCCCATGTAAAAGACAGTAAACCCCATTTTATATATGAGGCTGCAGAGACTTAGTGAGGCGATTACCCCAAATCACACAGCTAGTAAGTGACCTGTGATGAGTGCCCAAGTCTGCCTGACTCCATCGTCTGTACCACTGCATAGTCTTACCTAGAAAAAGGAGATGGTAAAAGGCGCCTTCACTTATGAGTAATGACAATGGCATCCCTGGCTACCTGACCAGGCTATTCAAATTCCAGGAAAAGAAAGCAACAGGTCATTATGAAAGTATCTAAATATTTGCTTAAGAATAATATGTAACCCTAAGTACAAATACCTAAACCCGAATTATGTTTAAGTGTGTAGAAAACTAATCAAGTTCTCTGGGGGTATAAATTGAGTTCATAAATGCAATACAATATTTTTCACAGCACATGATTCCAGTTATTACTTTGTATTGCATCAATAATTAATTACATTGTTTTTTACCTTGTTTATTTGAATTTGATCATATGTTACTTTGTAATTGTAAGCCTTCATTTTAAAAACAAATTAGTGGAAGCAGATGATCACATTCCTTTTTTAAACGGACATTTTAGTGGGATTACTAGATATTTCATTATCTGGAGCACTTAATGCTCTATCAGCATGGGTTCTCCTGAGCTGTGGTCACAAATTAGTAAGAAAATGAAATAAATTCCATCTGTGAGGACTTTACTATCATTAGTAGAGGGTACTTTTAAAAGATTTCCTGCAGTAAAAACTCAGCATGATCTAAAAGAGCAAAAATAAAAAAAGCTGTTTTTCTCCTCCAAGTGAATAGTGTATGCTTAGAAAAAAATATTATTCCCTTTCTCAGCAGAATTTTGAAGGCATTTTCTGATTAGATTAGCACTCTACCAAATTGTTGCTTAGTACTGTGCTGAATTCCATTTTCTTTTTAATCTGCAATACCATTTCTTCTATTTATCTATTGATCACAAATCAGTAATATATTTATAAATACCTTCTCATCTTTTCCAGTTTTTTTGTATTCATGTTAATACCTTTTAAAAACCCTTTTCTTTATTGTAGAATGAGTAGAAAATGTGTTTTAGGGAAAAGCAAAACATCTGTAATTCTTCCATTCAGGAATAACCATTCTTAATAATTTATCTTTAACTGCCCAGACTTTTTCGTATGTGTATATGTGTATATGTATGAAAGATAAATGCCCATATGACTCAAAAATAAAATTAAAATGGGTTCATATCATAAAAAGGTATAAAACTATATCTTTCACTTACTGTATCTTTAACATCTTTTTGTGTCAATAGATAATGTCTCTGTAGCATTATTTTTATCAGCTTTATGCTCTGCGTGATTAATTCACAGTTATTGAGTGTGTATGTCCTGGAGAGCATTTGGCCCTGTCTGGGAAGTTGGAGCATTTGCCCCAGGCACCACCTGAAAAAAATAAATACAGAGATTGTGTTGGTGATGATATGCTAATTTAAGTAGCTAATTTCAGAGCTCTACTTTTGCCTGCTCTGCTTTCAGTCATCCCCATTTTAATCCAATGATAGCAGCTCCTTGTGCACTATGCTGTTATACCTGTTTAGTATTTTCCTATTTTGAATGGTAGTTATATTGTGATAAATGCCATTTCAGGTGTTTTGCATATTTTTACTGCATGGGAAATTTATTTTTAATAACTTTGTATATCTTTAGAAGAATATCTTGATTTAATTGTTATCACTTCCTCTATTTATCCCAGTTATCCAGAGCACAGTTGAGAAGAATTTTTCATTCAAGGCTAAAACAGATATTAAAATCAATTCATTTTATGCATAAGAGACTGCCTTAGGCCTTTACTTGGACCTTTTTTTTCAAAACCTTTTACTTTAGACGTGCTTCTAGAGCTAAGTATCAATTACTGGGAAAATCTGATGATATGCTAATTTAAGTAGCTGTAGACTTATTAAGTCAATTCTTTTTTTCTTAGAAGAAATGCCTGTTTATTGGATTAATGATAACAGGGATGGAGAGACCTTTTTACCATAGGTCCTTTTCTAGTCCCTCTTATTTATGCTTCACAAAAATCTCGGGCATGTATTCCATTGTCTATCTCTCTGATTCTCTGTGTCTCCTTTTTTATCTCAACTGCTTTAGAAAACAAAATGCGACTCAAGGTCCCACTCCTAGCAAGTGATAGAACTGGGGGTACAACCTCAGGATGACTACAAAGCTAGGACTCATACAGAAGTAGTGGAAAAATAGCTTTAGATTTAGGCACATGATCTTATCCATCTATTTTAATATTCTGATAAATATCTGCAAAGAAAAGGAATGAAAATGCCCTGAGAAGACCTTACTCAAGAATGCCCTTAATAGATCTAGTTTCCCTGTTCTAATGCCTGCTTAGCTCCTCCCTGTTAGTTGACTCTTTTTTGCTACTATTTCAGGATCTCATCTGTTTAAAGTAAATGTTTTGTAGTTTATTTTGGCATCTGTTAGAACATATTTTCTTTCTGTTGTTTCCATTTTTGTTCCTAATTTATTTTCTCCTGTCAGAGTGGAACTGAGGCAGGGTAGCTCAGAGATTGAGCCCTGAGCACGAGGACAAGGTCTTACGGCTGCATTACAACTCCATCTACTAATAGTGTGACTTGAGGCAAGTCTACCCACCTTCTGTGTACCTTGGTTTCCATATCTGTAAAACAGGTGTGTAATATTACTGAATCAACCCCACAGGGATGTTGTGAGGTTTACTGAAAAAATGCATGTAAAGTGGCACCTTGCCTCTATGTGCAAAGTGAGAACTCAAAATAGGTTGGCTCTTCCATCCCTTTTACCCCTGTAAATAATATGAAGTAATTGACTCTGCCCTTTAGGAGGCTTTTCCTGCTGGCTTACACCAGTTATTCCCTTTCCTGTACCCCCCTTTGGATCATGGCTGACCACTGTCAAACGCCTACTCAGTCTGTCACTTGTCTGCACATACACCTGTTTCCTTTCTTCTCCTTCCAATAACACAGAAGAATAAAAATGGAATCTGATCAACTTACATAAAACAATTACTTCTTACCCAGGACCTTTCTGGAAAATAATGCCTGCCATTTGTATCATTGGCTTTCATGTTAACTCCATCCTCCGAGGCCTTAACTTGAAGTGTTTTTCAGTGTGCCCTTAGCCTCTCCTGTGGGTTGTCCTCTGCCCGATGTTTATTGGTTAGTGATATGTGCTTTCTCCAGTGGTGTGGCTCTGACTTGGTAAGAGGAATGACCATGTTTCATTGCTTTCCCATGTTATCCCCTTTTCCTTAGTGAACACATAGTTAATGAGGATAGGCATCACATTTTACCTAGTAAGCCAGATTTCTGAAAATATCTTGAAAATATTTGTCAGCTAAAATGAGAGATTTCTTTTTATTTCACTTCTTCCCTAGCACTTTGGCATAAAAGGCAATTCCTCACGTGCATAGTCACTGACCATCTGTTTTATGACCTGTAGATTCTAGAGTTTGTCTTTGGACTTAATGATGTCTCTTTTTATTGTTTGTTTGTTTGGTTTTTTTTTTGGGGGGGGGAGTGCATTGTTGGTTGAATAGATTGAAGATTTAAAATATAGAGAAGTAAAAACTTTTGTTTTTTAAAAATAATGAAATGCTTCCTACTAAATTTATAGAGAAAATTTAATATACAGTTTTGTAAATAAAATTACCTTTCCAACATGGTGGTATCATCATTTAACAGGAAATCAGGAAGCAGTATGAGAGAAATGCACAACAGAATAGCATGTTTTTTCTTATTTTCTCAAGATCATTTTAGGTGCATCAAATTAGTTTACTATTAGTACTAGTTGCCTTTTTTTTTTTTTTTAGTTCTTTTTTGTTTTGTTTTCCACGCCCCCCCCCACACACACACCCTGCTGTTTGCTATCTGTGTCCATTCGCTGAGTGATCTTTTGTATCTGCTTCTTTTTGTCTTCTCTTCTTGTTTTCCTCCTCTAGGCTTCACCAGGATTCAGTCCTGGGGACCTCCGATGTGGGAGAGGTGTTGCTTGCGCCACCTCAGTTCTTGATTTCTGTCATGTCTTGCCTTGACTCGCCCCTGCGTTTCTCTTTTTGTTGCATCATCGTTTTGTTGTGTCGCTCACCACGTGGGCCTGTCACGCCTTTACCAGGAGGCCCCAGGGAGCGAACCTGGGTCCTCCCATATTGTAGAAGGAAGCCCAGTTGCTTGAGCCGCATCCGCTTCCACTCGTTGCCTTTTGTTCAACTAGAAATTTTCTATCACAAGAGTGTAGAGAATCAAGTGTCTACTATGTTCTAAATCAGGACAGGTTTTTTGGTGTGTGGTGCAATTCTATATAGAATGCTTTGTGTTCAGTTTTATTAAATATCAAGTTTTGTTAGAATTCAGGTGTAATAATTGCAAATAGAAATGTCTGAAGAGATGCACATTTTTTCTACTGATAACTTTTCAAGAAATAGATTTACTCATTTACCACTAAATATTTAAGCTCCTCTTCTTGATAAGATATTAAAATAGCCACCGTAGGTAAAGCACCCCTTTAATTTTTTCCACACATATCTTAAAAACATTTATTCATTCATGTCAACACATTTTAATTGATTTCCTTTATGCCAGGCTCAGTACTAAGTGGGTAGGGTTGGGAATGTTGATTACAGACAAGTAAACAGGCAAATCCAATAAAGTATGGTATGTTCTGCAAGAGAGTAAGTCCAGAGGGCTTAGGGAATGCGTGGGAGGGAACATTCTAACCAAGATTGGGCAGGAGGAGAGGATGCGTTATCAAGGTCCCTAAAATGCCTCAGAATCTTCAGGACGTGTATTCTCCCTAGGGTAATTGACTCCCAGCATAAAGTAATAAACATTTTCGTAGCACTTTAACATTTTGTGAAATGAATATAGAAAAGTTAAAGAAGCAGCCTTCAACTTCCATCGTGCCCAGGCAATTTAAAATCCCAACAGTTTCAAAACTCTATGCATATGTACATATTACCTTACTAAGAGAAACTGGATCCTGAAATAAAAAATACCCCGTGTTAAAAAGTCATGTATTATGGAAAGTTTTGTTTTAATAGTACTTAATTTAGGTGTGAAAATGTTCCACAAAAAACTGAACAAGATCGAAAACTATTTGTTACCACAGTTTTCAAATAAGCCGCAGCTGAGATAACAAAGATATGGTATTCTTTGAATAAACCTCTATTCTAATTAAATCTTTTTTCATTTTCATTACTCTTAATTTTGTTTACTTTTTTATCCTTTTTTAATTACTAAAGAAAAGCATGCTTATACATTAAAACAATCAGAAGCAAGTGAAGTGAAATGTGAAATTTCCTCTCCACCCTTCCTTCTACCATCCCTACTACCCCAAAGTAAACACTGATTGTTTGGTGTATCTCTTTTTGGTGCATGCAAGCATTTGGACAGCCACACTTAAAAAGGAAAAGAGCCACACTTAAAAATAAGAGACTATATGATAAGTCTATAGTATTTTTTTTTCAATTAATGCAATATGCCTTTTCCTTCTTTCCATGTCAGTATTTTGCATGCTGCTCAGATTTTCTAATATTTCATTATTTGGATGTAATCATTCTCCTATTCACAAATTTTGCTGCCATTTCTGATTTTTTTTTTTTTTTTTTTCGTATTACTAACATGCTGTAGTGAATATCCTTGCAGATGTATCTTTGCACACTTGGGCTAGTATTTCTCTAGGGTAGATGCCTAAAAATGGGATTGCTGAACCTTTTGCATATGCACATACTCATTTTAAGGCCCTTTGACACATTTACCAAATTGCTCTCTCAAATGCTTGTACCAATTTACCAAAAACCTTATCTCTTTAACACTAGATTTTACAATTTTTAACACTTTTTGCCAACTGAAAGGGTGAAAAGTGATATGTCATGATTTTATGTACATTTCTGAATTGTTAGTAAAGTTAAATAGCTTTTCCTAGATATATTAGGTATTTATATTCTCCAAATTGCTTCTTCATAGCATATTTTTAATTGCACTATTTATCATATTCTTAATGATCTTAATAACTTTATAAATATTGCCCCTTTCTACCATAAAAGTTGGAATTTTCTTTTCATTTTATTGTTTCTTTTTACTTTGTGTATAGTGACTCTTGCTGAATAGGTTTTTAATTTTTATTAAAATTTTTTATAGTTAAATCTGTCAACTTCTTCCTTTATGGCCTCTGGGTTTAGCATAGTATTTATAAAGTCCTTTCCAAATCCAAGATTATGAAAATATTCACCTCTGTATTTTCTTCTATTACTTTTATATTTTTATTATTAAAAATTATGAATACATTTGAAATAGATCTTTGTGTAAGTTACAAGGGTAGGGATCTATTTTTTTTTTTTTTTTTTTAGTATAGAGAGTCACTTGGTCCAAAGCAATTTATTGAATAATCTATCCTTTAATCATGATTTAGAAACACTACCTGCATCATATGTTTTCCATATGAATGGGAGCCTCTGGAATGACTCTTACTCTGTTTCATTGAGTTTGTCTTGTTGGGAAGCAGTTTGTGTGGTGAGTTAGACTAGAGCACTAGCTCTGCATACATCCAGCATTGGCTTCCACTTCTCATCCCATATTCTGTCTCCCACAAACCTACACTCCATAGTCCAACTCCATAAGTCTACTCATCATATTTAGTTCACATCAGTGGGACCATACAATATTCATCCTTTTGTGTCTGGCTTATTTCATTCAACATGATATCTTCAGGGTTTCTCCATGTTGTCATGTGCTTCCCCAATTGATTTCTTCTTAGAGCTGAATAATATTCCATCATATATATATACCACATCTTGTTTATCCATTCATCAGTTGACGGACATCTAAGTTGTTGCCATCTTTTTGCGTTGTGAATAATGCTGCTATAAACATCAGTGTGCAAATATCTGTTCACATCTTGCTTTCAGTTCTTCTGAATGTATTCCTTGTAGCAGGATTGCCAGATCATACATTGTCACTTTTTATATCATTTTTATTTTATGCCTTAATGGACCCAGTATTTGCCTCCAGTCCTTTTGCTACAGCTTCTCTGTTCATCTCTCAGTTGATGTTATTCATCAGAATAGACTCATGTGAATTATTTTGTTCCTTTTCTTGTATGTTTTAAATCACTGCTTGATGCCTTTATACTAAAGTGATAGTTTGGGTATAAAACTCCCGATTGCATTTTCTTTTGTAATCATTGGTCTACTGTTTTCTAAGGTTGAATATTACTGAAAAATCTGAGGCCAGCCAAATTTTTCTCTTATAGGTGGCTTGATTTTTTTTTTTTTCTTAATGGCTGTGGAATTAGTTTTGTGTTTTTGTTTTTAATTTTGAAGCCCAGTAACTTCACTAGGACATGCCTTTGTTGTTGATTCATCTCTATTAATATATCTTAGATTTGCCCTTCCTTTCAATAGCAACATTTTAGATGACATCTTAAATTTCTTGAATTATACCTTGTGATATTTTTTCATCACCATATCTTCTTTACTTCAGAGACACCAATCAGGGATTTGTAGAATCCCCACTATCTCCCCTATATCTATCATTTTCTCTCTAATCCTTTTGTTTTCTCACTTTTGTCAAACTTATCTTCCATGTCCCCAGGTGTATTTTCAAGAAAGTCTTCACTCCTTCCAATGTGACCTTTATTTCTGTGATGACTGAGTTCTGCTAGTTAATTTTTTTAACCTTCAGTTTTCATATCATTTCTTTTTCTGAGCGGTTTTATCTTTGTTTCAAGCTCTTGTTTCATAGAGGCTGTCTTTTCTGTTGCTACTGTAATAAATTACCGCAAATTTAGTGGCTTAAAACAATACAAACTTACCATCTTACCATTCTGTAGGGGGAAGTCTGACATGGCTCTCACTGAGCTAAAACCAAGATGTCATCAGGGCCGGGTTCTTTCTTGGAAGCTCTAGGAGACAGTCTGTTCCTCCCCTTTTTCAGCTTCTGCCCCCATTCCTTGGCTGAGGGTCCTCTTCCTCCCCCTTCAAAGCCAGCAGCAATGGGCCAAGTCCTCACATCTCATCCCTCTGACCTTCCACAGTCGTCTCTCTTAATTCTGACTCTTTTGCCTCCCTCATCCAAACTTTTTAGGACCCTCGTCTTTAGATTGGGTCCACCTGGATTATACATGATAATCTCCCTATTTTAAAGTTGTCTCCTGTGAATATTCTCGCTGTCCTGATTTTGTGATAATCAGGGTAGGCTAAACATTCGCTGTATTAGAAACCATGCATGTGTCCCCAGGCCTAGTTTTTCTCCCTAGGTCTGGTTTTTAGAATGCTGGTGATAAACTAAGCCTGATTTATTATATGACCATCCTTTATGGGAAAAGACTGTAACTCTGGGTATCTTTGGTCAACCTTAAGAGATATAGCAGGGGGGCGGTTGTGGCTCAAATGGTTGGGCGTCTGTCTTCTGTATGGAGGGACCTGGGTTCACCAGACCCCGCAAGCGAGTAAGCACCACGAGGTCCCGTGAGTGGGTGAGCCTCCCAGGCCCCGAAAGCGGGTGCACCACCAGGCCCCAAGAGAGGGTATGCTGCCAGGCCCCATGAGTAGTTGCGCCGTCAGGCCCTGCCGAGCCACGCAGCAAGATGATGACATAACAGGAGAGTGACACAAGGGAGAGCCAAGACGAGATGTGCCAAAAAACCAGGAACTAAGGTGGCGCAGTTGGTAGGATGCCTCTCTCCCACATCGGAGGTTCCCAGGATCGAATCCCAGTGAAGACAGGAGGAGAAGAGAGGGCAGGAAACGGACACAGAGTGTGGCCCAGCAAAAGGATGCAAAAACGGATAAAAGGAAGGAAAGGAAGGAAAGGAAGGAAAGGAAGGAAAGGAAGGAAGGAAGGAAGGAAGGGAGTCTGATTAACAACCTTAATTCCCCTTTGCCACATTAGATTACATATTCATAGGTTCCGGGAGGCCTACCACAGAGGTCAACTTAAAATTAATGTTTTTGGCCATGATTTTTACCTAGTTTGGCAAAAGCATCTTGATTGCATGTTCTTTCTTATTTTCCATATTCATATTCACTGATATTCTTGTGCACATTCTCCCCACCCCCTCATTCACTCTTGCTGTCTCTTATTTTTTTGTGCAGTAATATTAGAAAGAAATTCTATGTTTGTTCATAAGTAGGGGGAGTGCTTCTCTGGTAGACTATTAACGTGAGCTAAGGGTTGGGAGAATAAGCTAAAGCAGTTGGTAGCTTGAGTTTGGGTCGGTCCATGGAAATTCTGTTCCAAACTAGGACTAAGTCTCCGTGGAGCCATAGGGATGCCCCATGCCAGTCAGGGGTATATGTGAATGCTGGTAGGTGATTTAGCTTTGCTTCTCTTCAGCTGATAGCAATCAGTAGGTGTAGGGCTCCTGGCCACCCCTTGTCTTTCTATCACAGTAGTGCTTCTATCTTTCTTGTAATGCTGAAAAATAAGTAAATTTTTTTTTTTCAGTTTTTTGGCATTGAAATATTCCTAGAAATCAAACAATGAAAGATTTGGGTATACTAGACATCCTAATGATGCCCACCCACCACCCACACCATTTGTAAGAGAAATTACTTGCTGTGGCCTTGCTGGGGAGCAGAGGCCGTGTTTTGAGCCACCTGATCCTGCTCTCTCACTGCCATCCACCCTCCCCCTCCCACAGCTGCGATAGGACTTGATCCAAAGATGGACAACCTGTGGGCTGACCCACAACCTGTAGCTTAATTAGAAAGATAAACGTGCCAGTTTTAAGTACTATGCTTATTGTCTAAGTTCCATTTCACACTCAGCCACTTACTAGTTCTGTAACCTCGAGCAAGTTACTTACTTTCAATATGCTTCAATTTCCTTCTTTGTAAAATATGAAGTCCTTTATAATGTTGTTTTGAGAATTTAAGTAGTTAATCCACATAAAGTTCTTAGAACAGTGCCTGGCTCATAGTCAAAGCTCCATAATGATAATGTCATTATTGTTATTATTATTATTATTAGGAATTTGGAATTAGGAAACTAAATGACTAAAAGAGTTATCAGTAAATACTAAAGCTAGAGTATCATGTGATAGAGCAATGTTTCTTATTCTTTGGAAGGGTCATTGTCCCCTTGGGGAATCTGATAGAAGTATGGACATTCCCTGCAGAAAAGTGCATGCACATACCTAAATATACACAAAACCAAATTTAAACACACTTCACGTAGAGAATGGTGGAAGAGGGACTGTGGCAAGTCATAGCCATATATAATGTCAGGTTTAGGAAAGAGAAGAAACAGTCATCAAAGCCGAAGGAGCTGTTTTGTAAAGGGAGGAGAGTGGACTGAATGAGAAGAAACAGAAGCCAAAGTTAGCTGTTTAGGTCCAGGTCCAGCACCTTCTACCCCAGGGTCCCTGAGATATCCCCACTTGTCTCCTCACAGTGAACTTCCCTGGACATGACCTAGCTGGCATAGCTCTCCCTTCTTGCAACCAAATTAGCCATACAAAAACAATGATGAAACTGACTTTTATGTGATAAAGAATTATTGCTTTGTCATTTCAGATTGCTTTTAACCACCATTATGAAGTTTGCCTGTGGTGTGATTATATCAACAGCAAAAGCTTTTAGAATAAAGTGAATAACCAGCTGCAGTTACTTTTCAGTGGCTGCTAGCTTCCTTTTTTTGTAGGTTGAATATTATCCAGACACTTCCTCTTTTTTTAATATTACAGTTGAAGAGAAAAGCAAGGAAGAGGTAATATCAACCTCTCTAACAGAATTCTTTTTTATTTCAGTAAAATTTTTTTTTAAAGGTTTGGAGATGAAAATGAGTCACAACTTTATAGGATTTTACAGCTGGAAAGGATTTTAAAGAATTTTCTAGTCCTACCACCTCATTCAGCAATAAAAGAAACTGGAGCCTAGTATCCTGTTGCATGCTCTTTCTCATTTATGGGCCTTATATGGGATCATGCCCTCACTTTAGATGAGGAAACAGGTTTAAAGAAGTTAACTCCCTGCCCAAGATCAAAGAGCCAGCAAGTGGTGGAACTAGGATTTGAATTCAAGTTTTTCTGGCTACAGAGCCTGTGCTAGAATGCCTCCATAGGCTTTAAAACTCAGGCTAGAGAAGAGTGAGGCTTTTCCTCATTGGTCTTTGTTTCCACATCTTTTCTAGACAAAGTAGGCTGAATACTTATAAGCCCCACTTTTGGTCGCTGAGCTAGAAGGTTCTAGAATCTCGCCTATGCCTCCATAGCAGTATAGGCTTAACCCACTAGCTATTTTCCCACTGAGTGGGAACTACTGTCGGATATTTGGCCAACTCTCCTTCCATACAGTTGTGGTTCTCATGGGACCACAACTTGGTGCTGCCGGGGAGGATGGCCAGAGACCACTCTTCCATTTAATACTTGGATGACCTTGGGCAAGTACCTTCACCTCCTGAAACCACAGTTTTGTTTTGTCTTTTTATCTGTAATAGAAGAGATGAAAGAAAACAGAAGTACCTACCCAGTAGGTGTTGGGAGGATTAAATGTGATAATATACATAAATAAACCACATCCAGGGTCTGACCAGCAGCTGATCTTTGGTGAGAAAGCATCTCTGATGGTGTGATGATTTGGACATTTCATGGCCTCGGAACTATAAACTTTTACCTCATATTAATTCCCATTATAAAAGGGAATGCATTTTTGTTTATTCTTATTGAAATAATGAAAATGCCCTAATAATGGTTGAAGTGATGAATGCACAATTATGTGATTATACCACATACCATTGATTATACACTTTGGATGAACTGTATGCTTTATTAATATGTATCAATAAAATTGTTTTTTTTTTTTTTTTAAATAAACCACAGTGCTTGGTATAGTAAATGCTCATTAAACTTAGGCTATAATACTAGTTGATAATGGCTTGGGGAAAAAGCAACAGAGAGGTACTATCAACCTCTCTCTAAGAATTCTCTCTTATTTTAGTTATTAAAGTTGTAGAACTGAAAACATATTGTAACTTTGTAGGATTTTATAGCTGGAAAGGATTACTTTCCTTGAAAAAGGTTACTTGAAAATGGTGACACCCGTGTTTAACTGACAAAACCAATTTTTAAAACTGCAGTCATTTTATGAGTGTAAAATGTTAGTTTCAAAATGCATAACATGTTATGTATTTTATGACTGTAATGAAAAGAGGTAGAAATATGTTCTTCTTGTTCCAAGTTGTTTTGTTGCTAAGGCATTAAATGTGATGGCTGTTTTTCTGCTTCTTAGCATGATAAAGAAGCTTCAGTTCCCACATATTTTAAGGCTACAAAAAAAGGATAGATTTTTTTTAATGCAGTCTTAAAACATTAATGTAAAGTAGCAAGCGGATAAATACTATTTTTACTTTATTAATAACAACATACCTATATTGAACCTCAAACAACAACTTAGCATTCCATCTAGTTCACTAGCCAGATGAATAATTTTCAAATATTTCTGTTCTCATTGACTATAAGATTTGCTCTAGGACCATATTGATTTTTCACACATTCTAGAAGTTTCCTTGCACAATGAAAATCTTGTTTTGCACAATGTTCTACCAGTTCATATATAAAATGTACCAATGTATTGATTTATTTGGTGTTTGTTTTGATCAGGGTTATGAGTGAATTTTGATAGGCTGGCATTTGAGGGTACAAAAAATAGCATGTACATTTAGAACCATAGTAGATTAGAGCTAGAAGAGATCTTAGAACTCATTCTAGACTAGTAGTTCATTGAACAGAAATTGAGGCACAAATAGTTACTTGCCTAAGTTGCATAGACTTACCGCCCTCTCTTCATTTTAAAATATTAATTTTTAAAGTTTTAAAAATCCCAAAAAGGGACTCTATTTTATTTATTTGCAGAAGAAATACTAGTGCCTGTTTTTAACAGATATGGATTAGGGTTTTGATATTCAATTTGTCATACTTTAAAATAATGTTACATCCAGGAATTTTCCATCATATATGCAATTGAGTGAAGTATATCCATTTATTAGACTTAGGCCACTTTCTAAATCATTCAGGGAGAAACCAAAAGAATTACCAAAACTATTTCAAAGTTCAACACCAAAAGTAATAATTGATACTAGACTACGTCTCCATTCAGTCCCATCACAGCCAATGCTTCCCCTTGGTCTGAAACACTCCCAGCCCTCCCTCTTTCTTTGTCTAACCCCCACTTACCTGTCAGGGCCCTGCTGGCTCATGGAAACCTTCCCTCAACTGGTACTCTGCTCTTCTCCTTCATATCACTAATTTACCTGGATTCTAATGATAAGACAATTGATAATTTTTTAACAACTGTGTCCCTCACTTGACAGTTCTGTCAGGGTAGGAACCAAATGTTGTTGTTTTTCACTGCTGTATCAAGCATCAGAAGTTCTCTGTAAATATGTACTGACTGATGGATGAAAGAATGAATGGATGAATTCTTTTTAGAATTCCTTGTTTAGAATGTTGTAGCTAAGAGATGTTGATAGCAGTCACCTGGCTACTTCAGCTAGGGTTTCAGATCATGCTAGGTTGCTACTAAGCCATCATGGGTAAAGAAAGAATTTGTTTAGATTTACAAATCCAGACATTTAATTTTATCATTTTAATTATCAGGTTTATTGGTACCAGTAAAGAAACTTACAATATACCAATTTACAAATCAGGTTTATTGGTACCAGTAAAGAAACTTACAGTATACCAACTTACAATATACAGAATTTGAACTTTTAAATTTACAGTAGGAAATGCACCTTAGAACTGCGGCTTATGGTCTGTAAAGATGTGGCTGAGTCAGGAATCACTAAATAACCTTGTTCTCCTCTATGTTTCCTAGTCTTGCTGACTGTTAGGTTGGTACCATGTGACTAGTATTCGCCAGTGAACTCTTGCAAAAGTGATATGTGTTCAAGGGGCCAAAGTAGTTCAGAGCCAATGTGCTTTCTTCATTTTTCTGTCCCTGCCATAGCAGCTTTTAGGCCACATATTCTAGTTGGCAAATCTGCAAGATGGAAGAGGGCTGCCTGACCAGGACTGGACTTACTTGGGCAAGAAATAGACCTTTGTTGTGTTTGCCACTGAGATTTCAGGAGTTTGTTACCACAGCATAACCTCATATTACTCTGATTAATAAAATAGGGAACTTTCTCTTGGTTTATAGGTTTCCATTCAGAGAACCACATTACAAATATGGAAGTCGTTTCCTGGGAAAGACATCCACATGTGGAGCTTTTATGTTTCCCTGAGCTTGAACTACCTAAAATAACAACCATGCTTTATATAAAAATTATGAAAGTAAAAGCTAACAAATGAACATTTAATTAGACTCAAATAAGTCCTCTCTGCACATGGTTCACCAGTCCCTTCTATTCAAACCTACATGTGATGCTGGAGTTTCTTAGGTATACTTCCAGAGACTGGAGCCTCCCGCCTACCTATGTGCCAGGTGTGCGTGAAATCTAGGTGGAGCTGCAACTCCTACCCTACAGCTCAATGGACTCATCCAAGTCACCTGGTGAGGAGACAACGATGGGCAATGGCCATCCCAGGGAATGGAGAGGGCCTGCATCTGCAGGCAGGATCATTCCACCCACCATATCCATGGGATATAAGCCCTCTCTCACTTGGAGTTGGAGTGGACATCACCATCCCAGTCGCCTCTGGATTGGGGGAAGAACTATGGACTAGAGTGGACTTGATGGTATTCTCTTGCTCACATATGGTGATTCTTGCAATGCAAGAAATTATAACAATGAGGTGGAGCCAGTGGCCACTTGACAGTTTTTGGGTAGGGAGGGGATGAGCAGTTGAAATACAGGGGCTTCTTTGGGAGTTGGAGGTTGTCCTGAGTACTGTTGTGGCAATGGATGCAGGCCATTTTAAATCAGCACACACCACTCATAACTGAGTGGGAGAGAGTGCGGTTTACAGTGTGAACTGTGGTCTATGGTTGGTGGCAAGGCTCCAGGATGTGTAAGTTCATTGAGGTTGGTGGGCCACACTGTGGGAGATGTTTGTGTTGGATGTGGTGGGAGGTGTGGGAGGTGGGCAACATGGGAATCCCAGTGGGTTCCGTGTAATATTTTAGGTAATCTAAGCACCTCTTAAAATATATGTATATATATATATATAAATAACATTTTTGTAAGCAAATACACATATATGCATATATATTTATATATCATTTTGCAAATGTTTGTATGTAATGTGAGAATTTTGATTTTTACCCATAATAAAAAAAAAAAAAGAAAAAAAAATAAATAAAACATTTAAGTTTTAGTATCTGCAAATTAGGATTTTGCAGCAATTTAGAAATAGTATCTGTGATTCTTATTTAAACACATGTTTAGAGCAGTTTCTTCTACCATATTTTTTTGGTATCTCCCATGGTAAATAAGGAAAATCCAGACTGAAATTAGCGAATTCTACAAATCAATATCTCAGAATATTCTCTTCTTCGGTTTATATATTCCATAATTAATCTTTTTTTGGTGATTAATTTTTTATTATGGAATATTTTTCAATATACACAATAGTAGAGAGAATAATACAATAAATCACCACATACCCATCACCCAAATTCAACAATTATCAATGTTTTGCTTTATTTACTTTATCTCTCTCTTAATTTTTCTTTGCTGAAATATTTTTTTTAGTTTTAGTTGTATTTATTTTATTTTATTTTGGTAAAAATGTATAACAAAAATTGCCATTTTAACCACTTCTAAGTGTGCAATTGAGTGGTATTAATTACCTTCAGAGTGTTGTGCAACCAGCACTATTAATCTGTCTCCAAAACTTTTTAATCATGCCACACAATTAATCTTTTAGCAATAATATGGATCTCTTATAAGATGATTTTTTAAATAGAGTGTTTATTTTTTCAACAGAATTATATTTGAGTACTTAAATACCTATTTTATTCAAGATACTGTTAGGCTCTGCAAAGATGAATGTCATGTATCTTGTCCTTAGAATTTTACCATCTGTAACAGTGACTGCTAACTGATCACCAAAACCTGTTTCCTCTTCTTCTTGTGCATACTTGAGGTTGCTCTTATGTATGTCATGTGTCTGAGTACTAGCCAATTGAATTTTTGAGGTCTAGCCATTTCTATGCCTAGCTCATAAAAGCCTCTCAGGTAAGAACTTCCGTTCTCTGCCCCCTACTGCTGACTTATGATGCCCAGCGTGACCTTGAAGTCATGTGTTGAAGATAGAAGAGTTTTGTCAGACTGGATCACTAAATGATTTCATGAAGCAAATGCCTGCCCCCTCCCCACTGAAATGTTTGTATCAGACTTATGTGTGAGTAACACTTCTTGTGTTACACCACTGAAAGTTTTGGGTTTATTTGTTATAGCACCTAACATTACCTTAACCAAGACAAAACTTTTAATACGTGATTTAACAATTCCAGAGTAAATACTTGAACTTTCAAGAATTATAAATTTATGTATTAATTTAGAATGTGTGCCACTTAAAAAAGCAGTTTCATTTAAACTGTTCTGCTAATTCTTACTTTTCTGATTCTAAACTGCTTGGCTCTTCCTCTGCAGCCAGTGAATGGCCTCTGATTAAGTAGGCCTGTTGTTTATCCTCCTTCTTCCTGCATCAATTTATAAGGTCACATTTCTGTGTTTACAAATCCAGAGAGCATTTATTTTTAAGTGCAGTAGGAAAAAGAGAAGGGATAAATTTAAAACGTCAACATGAAAATATTTTTTATGTGGCTGACCTGGACTCTGGCAGTTTCAAAAAGTGTTGCTGCCTTGAGAAATTTACCAACATATAAAAGCTACTCCATGTTCAACCATACACCCAAAGCCCAAGTCAGAAATCTACTTGTTCTTGATTTCTCACCCTTCACCGTCTCCACTACCATCTAGTCAGTCCCACATAAGGTCAATTCCGTTTCCTAAGTATCATTTGAATATTTTTCCCTGGCTCCTACCTCCATGCTGTAGCCAGAATTAGCTTTCTAAAATGCAAAACTCAGTACTGCATGCCTCTGCTTTGAAATCCTTCAGTGGCTCTCTTGAGATAAAGCCTAAACTTCTTAACATAACTTTCAAGACCCTGCGTCATCCAGATCAGGTCTCCTAGCTTCCCTCTCAATTGCTTTCCTTCCCTTTGTCTCCACTGTCTTTTCTGCAGTCAGTGCTCCAGCTTTCATTAAACATGCCTCGCTCTCTCAGGCTCTCAGCCTTTGCTCCTGCGTGACTCCATTGTGGAACAGTATTCTTTCCTAGTGCCCTTCTACTTTACCTGTCATCTCAACACGTCTTATTCATCCTTTAGTTCTCAACTCAGGTGTTATTTCTTCTGGGACTACTTTCCCAGATCTTCAAGGTCTGGGGTAACAGTCCTTCATGTGTACTCCGATGGCACCCAGTATTTCCTCTTTTACAATAGCTCCTCTGCGGTATTTTCCTGTTTACTTGTCTGAAGGTCTGAAGGATCTTGGATCATCTCTATATTGATCACCATTATATCTAAGCCCTTATATCTAAGCATGTTGCTTGGCATAATAAATATTGGCTGGATAAATGAATAGTAAGACATGTAGGAGCCCAGTCTTTCCAGACTTGTCTGTGGAGTGATGTTGGAGGATATGCTAAGAGAGACTGAAGTGAGTGCCAGAAGAGCTTTCCAAGTGTTGGGGAATGCTCAGTGCCCAAGTCATTTCTCACAGGAGAAATGACTGAATTCTGGATATATTTTAAAGATATAGGGAGGCGGCTGTGGCTCAATCAGTGGGGCTCCCGTTTGCCATGTGGGGGGCCCCGGGTTCGGTTCCCGGGGCCTCCTGGTGAGGGCAGGCCCGCCCGCACGGCGTGGTTGGCTGGCCCGGCGAGCGCAGGCAGCAGGGGGGGGATAAATGAATAAATAAGTGAAATCTTTAAAAAAAAAAAAAAAATAAAGATATAACTAATAAGATTGGCTGATGGGTTGGATGATGGGCATGAATGATTCCACGGTTATAAATTATATTTGGTGAAATTATCTATGAAAAGATAATGTCACAATATTACTAAGGTTATTGTGAGGATTAAATGAGATTCATATAAAGTTCCATCCTAGCCTAGTGCTGGGCATTTTGCAGGTACTCAGTAAAGACTATTTTCCTATTTGTAAGTGACTTGGTATTTTGTTAAAGCAAAAAAGCTGAATGGTTATAACATGCTGTGATTCCTAGACAAAATTATGCAGCAGGTGAAGTTGGTGTCCAGTTGCTGCCTGCGCTTGGGCA
Organism: Tolypeutes matacus; assembly: GCA_026826555.1. NCBI lineage: Eukaryota > Metazoa > Chordata > Mammalia > Cingulata > Chlamyphoridae > Tolypeutes > Tolypeutes matacus. Next base: position 20,192,654 of record JAKSZT010054055.1, read on the forward strand.
ACCCTCTCCCTCTTCCTCCACAGAATCTCTGCAGGCTGTCTCAGCATCAGCACCATTTCCCCTCACCCTGGTACTTTATTTATTTTTTTACTGGGAGGTCCCAGGGATCGAACCCAGGTCCCTCCATATGGAAGACGGATGCCCAACCATTTGAGCCACATCTGTCCCCCTCACCCTGGTACTTTAGATCTCTCCCCAGCACCTTCACTTTCTGTTTATAACTGCCATGCCTCCAATTGAAGTATCTCCCTTATTTTTTTCACATCAGAAATTGTGTGCTTTCTGGGCAGTATATTAATTTATCCTTTCCCATTTCCCCAACTATTGCTATATATGACTCCACTGATTTTTCTTCCTGCGATTGAAGCATAGGTAGCATAACATAGCATGGCGTAGCATTTACTCTGCTGTCAGACTGCTGGGTTTGAATCTTAACACTACCACCTCCTAGCTTTATGACCTTTGGCAAGTTACTAAACCTTTCTGGTCCTAATTTTTGTCATATATAAGGTAGGAATGGAAACTATTTTCTGAGGATAAAAGAGATAATGCTTTAGGACATTTGGAATGGTACCTAGTGTCAAAAACGCTGATAACTGTTGGCCATAATTGGTCATAATCATACCCAGTGACCCAGTCTTTCTTAGGTAACTCTAAATATCACTCCTCTACCAATCCCTGAATCTCTGTTTGCACTCCTCTCCTCTCACCCAACCTTTGATCTTTTTTCTACTTGGACGTCCCACAGTAAATGCACACGCATTATTCTAAACTAAGCTTATCAACTTTCCTCTTACGCCAAGGTCTTCCCCCTTTTATAGTGGAATGCTTTGGCTACACGTAACAGAAACCCCAAATAAAAGTGGCTTAAACAATAAGAAAAGTTTTTTTATCTCCTACAAGAATTCTAGACGTAGGATGAATCCAGGGTTGATAATTCATTTGCTCAGTCATATTCTCAAGGATCTGGGTCATTTCCACTTTTCCTCAGCATTTTGACTTGTCATTTTAGGCTGGCTCCCCTTACCCCAAGATGGAAATTCAGGCAACATGTGCATATGACAACCTGCAAAAAGGAACCAACTGTTTTCCCTCATCATGAAAGTCTTCTTTATGCAATCACTGACAAGTAGGAAAAAGAGAAGGAACCCATTAAAAATGTCAACATGAAAGTATTTTTTCTGTGGACTGGAATTCGCCACTTTAACTTAGACTGAAATCTTTTGTCCTGGAGATAGGATGGATTTCATTCCCTGAGCATATGGCTGGGTAAGGGCTGAACACCTGAACCAAATCAGGGCTCTGCCAGCAAAGAAGGGCTAGGGGTGAATTTGGGTAGAGGGCATACAGTGTCTTCTACAGTGTTTGAAATATTTCATATTTGGAAGGAAAAAATCTAAAAATGAAGACTTGGTCATTACTTTGAAGTCAGGAAAACTACTTACATGGTATTGTAGAAAATCAAGTAAGAACAAGGAGTGGGACTGGAGCAAAGGGGATGCATTTGAGAGAGACAGCTGTGGCATCCTTAGTCACTGGGCATGGAGAGAGCGAAGAAGAGAGGGGAAAAGCCTCATTTGGTTTCCAGTGGGTAGCCATTCATGGAGATGAGGAAGACAACCATATGAGTCAATTTAATCAGTAAGGGTTGAGTTTAGTTTTAGACATATTGAGTTCCAGGTTCCTGTGAGACATCCTAGTAGAACATTTCATAAGCATTGGAAGACATGTCTGAAATGGAAATGTAGATTTTTAAATGTTACCACTTTGCCCTCAAAATTTATCTTCTTTCTCCTTTCCTTCATTCTTTTTTTTTTTTTTTTTAAGATTATTTATCCCCCCTCACCCCGCCTTCCCCGCTGTTGTTTTGTGCTCGCTGTCTGCTCTCTGTGTGTTCTTCTGTGTCTGCTTGTCTTCTCTTTAGGCGGCACCAGGAACCGATCCTGGGACCTTCCAGAGTGAAGAGAGGCTGCTCAATCTCTTGTGCCACCTCAGCAACCTGGTCTGCTGCGTCTCTTATTGTCCCTCTTCTGTGTCTCTTTTTGTTGCATCATCTTGATACACTATGCCAACTTTCCATGTGGGCCAGCACAATGCGTGCCAGCTTGTTTTTCATCAGGAGGCCCCGGAAATTGAACCCTAGACCTCTTCTATGGTAGATGGGAGCCCAATCACTTGAGCCACATCCGCTTCCCATTTCCTTCATTCTTGATGCCATTCCCCAGTCTCCTTCTAGCCTTTCTCTTCTTTTATTGTCTCTCTCAGGTCATGAGCCCCCAGGCTACAGCTTCCTTCCACTCTTCTTAATGAACTCTCTTTGGGTTGAACCATTTCTTCAATCTCCCAGGTGCAAAGGTTTCAGCGCAATAGAGTGAGTCAAGTAACCATCACCCATTAAAAGTAATTCAGAACTTAAAAAGCCAAATAATTTAGTTGATTTACTTTTTAAAGCCCCCCCCCATTATTAAATTACAAAAAACAAACAAACATCCCAAGCAAATATTCCCACCCCCAAGCCCAGGACATTGTAAGTGGACAGAATTATTTAAAGTCATATTAAAATTACAGAGTTACCCTAAAATTATAAACATGAAAAATAGTGATCACTAATACTCATATTTAGTCAGTTGCCTCTTTAGAACCAATTTACCTGGGAAAATTGCCCAGTGCATTTATGTGGGTTTCTGATGTAGGATGACATTGTTTCTCTAAATCCCTGACCACTTTATTCTCTGAGATGAGACTCCCACCATGTACACATTTCCTTCCCTGAACCTGTGAACTCTGGACTTTTAGAGTAGCCCTTGTCAGCTCTTTGTATCTACCCTTCTGTTTCTGTAGTCAGTAGCTCCCCAGCCCTCCCCTCCTCCAGCCTCCCCGTGTGCTATCTGGGTACTCTTCTCTCCAGCCTGCTCACCCTTCACATGCATTCCATTGTCAGTTTTGTTCCTGACAGTGGCGGTTGCTTCCCCCTTTCCTCTCACATCCCCTCAATGTTTACATGCGTCTTTCAGCCCTATTAGTCTCCTCACTGTTTCCTGCTTACATATCTCACGCTCGCCTGCCTGCCATGGCTCTCGCTTTTTCCTGCCTGGAGTCCATTACCTTCATGCTTTGTTCACCCATTTCCACTGCTCTTAGGCATGAGGAGACATTAATTTTGGCCTGTCTTTGGGGACAGCTTGATCCATGTGAATTTGTTTTGCAAATACTACATAGATAGTTCATCTGACAATTATAGTTTAATTTCTTCTAGTAAGATAATGTAAAAGTCTGCCCAAATATTAGAATTTGTTATTATTGCTGAGCACATGTACACAGCATGAATGCTACTTACTTTAAAAATAGTTCCTAGGAGGGTGTGGGGAATCAGGCCCTCTCATACAGTGGGAGTATAAATGAACACAACCTCTTTGAGAGACAATTTAGAATTATTTCTTGAAATCCACCTCATATACACATACATGCACATGTGTATTTATATATGCATGTGCAAACGCATACACATATATACTTTCAGGTATAAAATTTTGGATATATTTGTATAATCTGTGATAGGATTCATGGGAAATTGGTTATAGTCAGGGAAAAGAACTGGTAGGGTATGAGGGAGGTTCACTGCATTCCTTTTGTACCTTTCAAATTTTGAACTGAATCAATGTATTATTTTAAAAAAAAATTTTAATGACCAGCATTTCTACTTCTAGGAGTTTATCTCACACAAATATTTTATATGCATAAGCAAAAATGTGTGTTCAATGATGTTAATGATAGTATTGTTTATAATAACAACAATAATTTAAAGACCTACAAGCAACCTGAAAGTCCACCAGTAGGGACTGGTACTCCAATTATAATATGTCTGTATTATTTTTTAAAATGAGGTATGCAACTATATTGGCATGGAAAGATTGCTAAATTAAGATAGGTTACGTTATACTGCAGGAACAAACAACCCCCACTTCTCAGTGGCTTAACACAACAGAAGTTTCTCACTCACACACTTCTTTGGGTCCAGGAGACTCTCCAGGCAGCCACTAGAACAATCTGGCTCCTTTGATCTTGTGGCTCTGCCATCTCAAACACAGAGCTTCCTCATTCACCAAAGCAGTATATGTGCTAGCTCTTCCATTCTTTGGCCCAGAGGTATGTGTGTCCTATAGCCTATTAGCTAGAACTAATAACATGGCTTGTTTAACCGCAAGGAGGGCTTGGAGATGTGGAAGAACAGATGAAATGTTGGGGTATACCTTTGTCTTTGCCATAGTATTTAAGGCATATAAAATGGAAGAAAAAAAAAAAAAAGCAAGGTATAGATCAGGGTATGCAGTAGTCTCTCATTTTATTTTAAAAATAAATACACATACTCAGAGATATGCATGTAAAATTTTCTGGAAGGTGTTCATAGTAGGAACCTCTGGAGAATGGGACTAGGGTTGGCCTGTTTGACTATTTTACCAGTATTTGTTACATTTCCAAAATAATGAGTAATGTGTTTAAACTGCCTTAAACACTATAGTGTAGTCTTTACCATTTATTAATATATATTTAAGACTGGAGAATTCTTCAATCTAGTTTAAATTGATTCCATGGACTCCTCTGTGGAAAAATAGGCGATTTTGAGAAATCTGAGTTGTATAACTGTTAATTTAGCTTAAATAAAAATAATTTATAGCTTTACTGTGATGCTCTGTATGTATGTAAATAATATGTATGGAGTGGAGGGGGTTGCAAAATTCACCTATATTTGTACTTCCCTGTGTTTTTTAGTTAAATCTTACATGTTGCCAGTTTTATAAAATAGGAAATGCCATTCACCGTTTACTCTACACCACTCCTTTCCTGAATATGCTGGAACGAAAAGAGCAGGCAAAGAAATAAGTAATTCATTCACAGTGAACAAGCAAGGAACTGACTAGCATCGCCTCAGAAAGTCAAACACCCAGTGAGTTATCAAAATATAGTAACAGATGACATAATCCTTTCTCTAAAAGAAATGTTTAAATTGTGTATTAATCTCTTTAGACATTCAAAATAAGAAGGTTCACTTTTACAGGAGAGTGGTTAATGTACTCTTTCCATAGAGCCATACAGTCTAATATACAAATGGGATATATATTAAATATACATTTGAAAAATAAATGCAAACCTGAGTTGAAAAACAAGCAACATAAAACCTTAGGTGTGGTGGAATAAGGTTACTTTTATAATCCTGAATTTCTAGCTCTCATCATACCTTTAGAAGATAGTGTAATCCCTGAAATTGTAAACAGCCTGCAAAGAAGGATGACAAAAGGCCCTGAAAATCTGGTTTGAGCTTAATAGGAATATCAGGGCGAGTTTCTGAACCCAGTTCTTCCAGAAGTAAGGTCCAATGCCAATGCTTCTTTGGACCAGCTCAGTTCCAAACCTGATGCCTCCGTAGGCTGCCTTGACCAGGGTCTGCCTACCCTGTAAATGTCAGCTTTTAAAGTTCTACTTTTCCTTTCAAAGAACTCTTTTGGTTTTGAAGTTGTTTTGTAATGCTGTCTAATTTTGATGGTTTTATTGCTTTATTAGTCATCTCTGCCAAGAACACGCCATCAGTTTTGGCAAAACCAGACTCAATGAGAAATCATACTTCTAGTAAAACTAGTATAAATGGTTTTGGTCTTCATCTCTCTGGAACTGCTTCCATCATCATAATGTAGATGTGTCTTTTCCTGACAAGAGTCTGTGGAGCTCCTTTTACCATCTGTAAATTAGGATTAAAAATATATAATACAAATATTACTTCCCTAATTTAGCTAGCAGTGCTAAACTGTAAATTTTTAAAAAGACTTTATTAAAAATTGAGATAATGGTAAAGAATAAAAATAAGTAAATGAAATTTAAAAATATAAATTGGATAGATTTTATCTTATGAGTAATTGTGCATCTTGACTAATTGATGAATTGTTTTGTAAGCTCCAGAGTAAACTTAAACATTAATGTAGTAGTTGGCAACATAAAAATATTGATTTTACTACATAAATCTTAAGATCAGCCTCTGAATGCAAAAGGAACTTCTTTGTTTGTATTCTCTTCTGAAAGATTAAATTAAAAAGTATTTAAACAAAAGTCTTCTTTTGAATCATTACTAATTTCCTGGTAATTACTGTGTTTGAATTAAATTCATTTTAAGTGGGAATACTCAGTAAGGCTTCTTTAAAAAGCTCTGTTTTGCAGATGTTATTTTGTAGTATGGAATCAATCCTTGCCAGCACAATCTTCCTTTTTTATTTATATTGCATGTAGCTTATATTACATCACTTCCTCTGCAAGAGAACTGACTGCAGGATCCTAGGATATGGCCATTTTTTAATTGTTTTGCACAATGTGTTACCTATTTATGGTGTTAGAACTCTCTGATGAGTCATCACCAGAAATTAACTGGGAATTGTTATTACATCTGACAGTTGGTAACCTGGTGGGCTGTTATACAAGTTATAGATAAATTTATTTTTGCCTAATCAATTGTATAATTTTTAAACATTAGTCCCATTTAAAAATAGAATAATAGCTTTCAAAGATCCATATTTCTAGCTTCTCTTGAAAAATCAGAAGTTCTGGCTAACTCAGTCCCCATTTCAGAATGGGAAACATCTGTGGGATACTTCTCACTGCTCACTTTATATGGGGCATGTGTTTGTCACAGTCCCCACCCCACCCTATTGCTTACTTCCTTTCTGCTTATCTGCCTTGCTGGCTGGGCTTCCATAGCCATCTTTCACTATTCCTTTAGTTTGATTACTGAACTAGTGTGTAATAACATGATTTTCCCACTAAATCCAAAACCAAACCAAAATAAAATCTTCAGCTTTTCAGGTACCATCAGTCACCTTTCTTAACTTGAGTCATGTTTCATTTGAAGAACAAAATTATATATAATTCTGTGATTGAAATCAGTTCTATTTCTGAGCAAATATTTCAGTTCATTTGGGAAAATAAGGAGAATGAATTCCATTGTTGACTGCTTACATTAGCTCCCCATCATGGCTGTGTGGACCACAGCCTTTACCTTACCAGTCTTCCAGGAGACACATGCCATTGATTACAAGGGAGATTAAAGCAAAGTATGGGAATGGATTGGTGCAAATTCATCACTACAAATAAACAAGCAGCTCAAATCTGTGCCTCTTGATAGCATGGTCACTTGTTAAAATAGCTAGTATGTGGGCACCTACACATCAGCATATATGTATATACTTTGCTAATAAGGTCCTTCTTTGGATACAGAGAATTGGTGCATTTATTTATGCCTCAAGTGCTTTGTTTCGTCAAGGTATGAGCAAATAGACACAGAAACAAATTGTTTTGGTTGTTAATGCATACAAAGAATATTTTCCTAAGTTTTGTTCTTAATGTCAACTTGAGGAAAATATTTTCTGGGAAACAACTTGTAAGACATGGTATCAATTAGCATGGCCTTAAACTTTCCTTTACCTCAAATTCTGACTAAAAGATTAATCACTTAGAAATAAAAATCTTTCTTACTGCTGAAACTCTGTGGTTGAAAGTTAGCTTTGACTGTAAAAGAACTTCATTTTGGAATAATTCTAAACTTAAAAGTTGAAAAAAGAGTAAAATATTCCCATGTATCACCTTCACTCATATTCTCCACTTGTAAACGTTTTCACATTTGTCTTATTCTCTGTCCATTTGTGTGTCTACACATACACACAAATATATATATACACATACATAATTTATTTTTCACTTTTTATAAAGGTAATAGTTGTTTCTTATCCCCTGGAGAGTAAATTGCAGACGTGATATTCCATAACCACAGTAATAACCATCAAAACCAGGAAAAAAACATTGGTACAGTTCTTCCAGCTAATCTGCAAATCCCATTCAAATTCCACTAGTTGTCCCAGTAATGTCCTTTATAGGTCCAGGATCCAATCCAGGATTATACATTGCACTGAACTGCCATGTTTCTTTAGTCTCCATCAATATGGAACAGCTCCTTATTCTTTCCTTGTCTTTCATGATCTTGATATTTTTGAGAAGTATAAGCCAGTTACTTAGTAGAATGTGCCTCATTTGGGTTTGCCTAATGTTTCCTCCTGATTAGATTCAGGTGATGCTTTTTTGGCAGAAATACCACCAAAGGGATGCTTGGTCCTTCTCATTGTATCATATTTGGAAGCACACAATGTCAGTTTATCCTGTTACTGGTGATGTTAACTTCATCCCTTGGTTAAGATGCTGCCTTCCAGGTGTCTGCACTGTAACGTTAATAAGTATTTTATGGACAGATACTTTGAGACAAGGTAACTATCCTGTTCAAAGTTTCAATTACTAATTTTAGCGTTCATTGATGAGTCTGCCAAACAATAATTTTCTATTCCATCACTCCTTTTAAATTTATTGACATTAATACATGTAAGGAATGGCTTTTCCTTCTCCCTCATTTCTGTTTTTGTTCATTTATTTATTGCTATCTGTATGAAATTATGAGTTTCTTATTCAGTGTATTATAATTCTTTACTATCAATATTTCTTTTGACGCTCAAAGTGTTCCAGATTTGGACAGTGGAAACTCCTTTCAGTTGATTCCTCTTTCCTCTTGACATGTCCCTATCATTCTTTGAGCATTTACTTTCTGGCACAAAATAGCCCAGGCTCATTTTGTACTTTCCCCGTCCCAGCCCTGCAGTTAGGCATTTTTCCAAGAAGGCTTGGTTCCTTTGCATGGAGAATGGCCTTTAGAAACCAAGAGCTGAGTACCAGGTGTGGTTGTAGCTCCTTCCTGGAGTACGGTGACTTTTAGACTTTCTCAGCACACAGAGCTTGGGGGGTGGAACACACACACATGTCATATCTATTTCTGTGTCGGCCTATATTAAAAATCATGAGTGTATACTGGTATCTCCCACTTCAGTCCAGCATCATGGGATTTATTTTAGCCTTTCTCCCTTTCTATATTTGTAACTATCTTCTGCAGTAGTGAGAAACCTGGCTCCCTTTATCCTCAACATATGTACTTATTGGATCAATCCTCTGGCATGTAACAGTTTCCCCATCATGCCAAACACCTCCTCAACCCCTATCCTCTATCCCGCCTGACACCCCAGCCGCACTGGTCGAACCCTTTCTTTGGCCCCGTTGCACAGACCAGCTAAGCCAGCTGAAGCCTCCACCCTGACTGCCAAATACACTGGCCATGCTGGCCAAACCCTTGACTTTTTAAAACTTAGACTAATTATAAGGAAAAACTTGAGACAGAGTGTTTCCTGAAATTATAAAATAAGAATGTTAAAGTTTTAGTTATTTAATCACGTAGTTTAGTTTCAGTTCTTATTTACAGAGGACTATAGAACTTTAAGATTCGGAAATAATACTATTAATAAATAGGCTTGGCTTTTCTTTTACTCTTTTGAAATGTAATATTATCAGACATTTAGAGACCTGTTTACTGCTTAAATGAGCAAGGTTGAATTAAAGGGCAGCAACTTTCTGACAGCAGCTAAAGTTTTTCTTATTGGCCTATGAAGCTCAGAATGTAGTCAGGGAGGGAGGTGATACTTAAACTGAAAACAAATATTAGAATATTTGTAATAAGTTGGCAATCAATCCACTTACATAAATTCCTTTCTCAGTTTGATCTGGCAAAGAAAAAAAAAAAGATTTAATTTCTACTTTAGGAACTAAGGGAAAATGGGGAAATTATTTGTTTTTTTTCCATTTCCTGATGTGTTTGATCTGTTTTTAGTTTGACTCTTTTCTTTGCCACCACATTCTTATTCTCTTAGTTCACTTCCTGATGTCTGGTATCCCTGAGTATAGACAGCACTTAGTTATTTTCATAAGTGGAGAAGATTGGATAAAAGCAGAGTAGTAGATTCTCCAAATCATATTTGTCTTTGGAATGTGTTGATTTCTTTAATCTGAATGTGGGTCCATTTAAACTTTGAGGTTTCAATAATGACCCTGTTAATGATTTGAAGTCCTTTCTCCCTTAGCAAAAATTCCCTTGGTCCCATGATAATATTCTAGGATTAAGTAAAAATAATTTTTTAAAAAATCTGGCTCATAGTTTCTTAGGAAACTTGATTACAGTATGGGAATAAAGCTGTAAAATGTGGCATTGCAAATACCATTTAAAGATGAAAACTGTTTGCAGTGTGGTCTTTGGCCCTTTATATCTTTTTTTTTAAGATTTATTTTTATTTATTTATTCCCCCCCCCCATTGTTTACACTCGCCATCTGCTCTCTGTCTGTTCATTGTGTGCTCCTCTACTTTTTCAGAGGCACCGGGAACTGAACCAGGGATCTCTCGTGGGAGGGAGGCGCCCAATGGCTTGAGCCACCTCCACTCCCTATATCTTCTTTAAACCCTCAAATGCAGCTCTCCTTCTCCTTACCATAATAACTCTTATCCCAAAATGAACAGTCATTATGGAGGTGCCCCTTTTGATATTTCACTTGGGAATGTCATATTACATTTTTAACTTCCCATTAGGGAGGGCTACTTAGCATCAGAAGAGTTACAGTATTTCCAGATTAGCACTGTAAAACTTCCAGATTCCCCTGGACACTCTCAACATCTGAATAGCAAATTGCCAATTCAGCCTCCTTCCTTCTCCTGAGGCCACTGTCCACAGTCCAAAAGCAAGGCTACCTGCATAATGTAAATCCTACATCTTGCTTCACCTTAGACACAGGAGGATTGTTTAAAAAAAAAAAAAAGCAAGCCAAAAGAAAATGCCACATATAAGAAGTATAAGGGTAATATAAAATATAAGAAGTTTTGGAAGCAGTACATGAGGATGTGTGGCCTTAAGGGTGTTAGAGACTTCTGACAAGTAAAGCCAAGGAGAGCTGCCAGAAAAAGTCTTTGGCCATTCATTCATTTGCTCAGTCAATAAATAGTTTTACTGGTTTCAAAATTCTCTGCCCAGTTCTGTGGTGGCTATTAGTTCACCCCAACAGAAACAATAGCTGAACATATAACTCAGGAGCATCTGGGAAACTTTCCAGTTTTCCTGCTCTGATACTATTCATTCTGTAGTAGAATCAGATCTCTCTTCTAAGCTAATGAAAGCTTTGCTTTGTAATTCTGATTTCTCCAAGCAGAGATGATGGTTAAAAAGGGTTGATTTAAATTTTTGGTTATTTCTTTCTTACCTGTAACTAGACATGTGATGTCAACAGAAGAAGGTTTTGGAAAATTTTATATTAATATTTAATAAACGTAGTTGCCAACGTACATGAAAACATCTAACATAGTTCTTGGCAAAGAGTAGGTATGCAATAAATATTAGTTTAGTGGGGATCTGTTTATTGAACATAAAACAAGTGTTTCGACAGTAAACAGAAATGAAATAATCCATTCACTTGATTACTTAACCATCTATTTCTCTTTGGTGTCTCGGGCCACAACTACTACCCAGCCTGCACACAAAAGATGCCCATCTGGCTGCTAAAGTCTTGCAGTAACACCTGGAAAAACCTTGATCTAAATACATCAAAGCCTTCAAATGCCATGAAATTTGGGGTAGGGCACTACAACTTTAAAAGGTGCTGAAGTATACTGATTAGGTTTTCTGTATATTTTCCAAATTAGATATCATTATTAAAAAGTGACAGGCCTACTGGTTAGGTTTCCTGAAATCCTAAGCCCCATGAGTGTAATACCTAAGTATAGTACAAGGTAGAGAGGCTTCCTACCCCCATAAATTTGATGGTGGGGTGGGAAAAGAAACGTAAGTTTATCCTATTTAAAGTCCTCAGATATTTGTGGGATTTATTTGTTTTTAAAAGAGTGTTTAATACTGTATCTCAAGTGGTTTGTAGAATTATTTTAAATGCATAATGATTATTGGTTCATAGACTTGTGCATTCCTATCAAGGGGTTTCAGATTCGGGTCCAGCTAACCTTCATTTTCCTGAGCAGTGTTGATTTATAAATAGGTTAACTCCTCAGTTAAGGCGAAAGGCAGTTAACTACTTCCCTAAGCATGACAGGTAACCAAATGATTACTGTAATGGCAAATCATTTTTAGATGGAATGGATAAGAAGGAACAAATATTTAAAATTTGAGCCCTGTGTTGGAGAAATCATATTTGTTGATTGGAAGAGAAAATATAGTATCATATTTTTAACAGGAAAATTTCATTCTTATGTTTTGGTCTCCAGCTTCATGCTTATCATTGGACATTCCATTTCATGGCTAAATCATGCTATTGTGATTTATTCATATGCTGGCATTCTGAAATATATAACATCTTCATGATCTGTATTTTTTTTTTTTTAACCAAATGACCTGGGGTCTTAGTAGATAGCCTTTTATGGGGGAAAAGTGCTGTTTCCATTTCTACTAGTTCATAAACCAGGAAGGTGGATTCACTGAGTAACTTGACATGATCAAATACAGTTAGTAAAAGAATTTGTAATAGGACCCAAGTATCTATCTCTTTATTTTATTTTTATTTTAAATATTTATTTATTTATTTACTTTTATCCATTTTTAATCCCCCGCCCCCCCCCCCCCCATCTTTGCTGTTTTTTGTTTTTCGCTGGGCAATTCTCTGTGTTATTTCCTGCCCTCTCTTTTCATCCTTCTCCTCCTGCCATCACTGGGATTCAATCCTGGGAACCTCCGATGTGGGAGAGAGGCATCCTACCATCTGTGCCACCTTAGTTTCTGGTTTTTCTGTGCGTCTCATCTTGGCTTTCCCTTGTGTCACTCTCCTGTTACGTCGTCATCTTGCTGTGTGATTCGGTGGGGCCTGGCATGCCTGCACGCTGGGCCTAGTGGCCTGCACACCTTCTATATTTTTCTTTATTTTACCAGGAGGTCCAGGGGATCGAACCCAGGTCCCTCCATATGGGAGATGGATGCCCAACCATTTGAGCCACATCCACCCCCTCTCCTATCTCTTTAAAAAAAAATTTTTTTTTCTTTGCTTTCAACTTGGGCAGTCAGTGGAGAATGTTGTCTTCTTGCAACATTTGCCCACAGGTAGCAGGTAAGGATTTCTGGCTGCCTCCTTTTGCCCTCGATGCTCTGTGTTTCTTGTCCCGTGTTGTTCACTTTGTGCCCAAGGGATCTCGTTTAATTAGATTATGAGAGAAAGAGTGAGCAACATCTTCACTTGGAGATCTCTCACGTACCTCACACTCAGCATAGCTGGTCTGAACCACAGTTGCTAAACAAAATTTTGCTCTTCCTCAACTGTCCCTATTCTCATTAATAAGCGGCGCCATGGTCTGCACAATTGCTTAGGTGAGAAACCTTGACCCCTCCCTCTTTCTTATCTCTCCCATCCAGTAAGTTATCTAATAAAGTCTGCTTTTACTCTTAAAGTTTGCCCACCTCTCTATTTCTCCACTGCTCCATCCTCACAGCCATCCTTTCCCTGGACTAGTGCAATGGACTCCTAACTGGTTGGTCATCAGGCACTCTAATCCCTCCCACCCTGCAGCTAGAGGTAGCTTCCAAAACAGCAGATGTGATCACATATCTCAAACTCTGCCTTTGGGATAAGTCCCAAACCTCTAAGCTGCTGGCAAGGCCTTGCATCCACTGTCCCTCCCTTCCCACTGCTCTTCCCACCCCCCCACCCCACCCCCACCCTACCCTCCCGTTGTAGTTACAGTGGTCTCCTCTGGAGTCCTCAACACCTTGTACATTATGTTGCCTTTTCCTGGAGCCCCGATTTAGCATCTCTCTACTGATTACCTTGTGTTAAGGGTAGGGGCGGAGTCCCCATCCATGCTGGGGAACATGTATGCTAATAAATATTTACTGAATGATGAGCAAAGGAATACAAATAAAATTAAAGGTAATTTTGACAACCAGCAAGATGGCCGCAGACTAAAGAGCTCCTAGAATCAGCTCCTGCTGATTGGTGATCTAGTTGGTGATCGCCCAGAGCTATCTAGAGCACTTGTTCGGGGGCTCCAGGAAACCAGAAGTGCATCCTGCAACATCCTTGAAAGAATGGAAAGAGGAGATTGCCCATATGCAGAGAAGATTCATAAGTAGAGCACTCCATGCCATGGAGGCCAGTGTCCATCCTCCACTGGAGGCACAAGCTACCCCAGGAGCTATTCTGTGGCAGGAATTGGAAGCTCCATTTCCCAAAAACAGGGGAGGAAGAGATGGTTGGCCACTGATTTCAGCTATTGATTAGTCAATTTGACTGGCTAAAGTATAACCCTAAGAACAGCTAAAATTGGAGCCTGTCCAAGTCAGAAGGAGGCCGGTAGCTGCCATTTTACCTCCACCCCCAGCTTGAGGGGAGGCCGGGCTGACTGAAAATCACAGTGACAGTAGAGACCTGTTTCTTTCACCCAGATTGGGCTGCAGCCATAGCCTAGGCTTCAGCCCCACCTCTGGCAGGGACGAAGCTGGCGGGCCCTGCACCAGCCTTATCCAGGTAACTGCAGGTTCATTTAGCTGGCACATACTGAATAATCGGAAGTGTACCAGGGCAACTGTGGTCATCTTGGACCTGCAGCTCCATCCCTGCCCCCAGCAGGGAGAAAGGGTTTTGAAGCTTCATCAGTCTTTCTGGGTAACTACAGTCTAGGCCTGCATGAATTGGATTGTTCCACACAGCTGTGGCTCTGTCCCTAACCGTGGCAAAGGAGAAAGTTGGCAGAAGCTTCATTGGTCCTTGAGGCAAAGAGGGCAGCTTGAGCCTCCACAGCTTATAGCACCAACTACATCTTCGGCTCCTACTACACAACCAGCAAGGGATAAAGGGCAGGAAGCCCTAAACTAAAGAGAAAAACTGCAACCAGAATAAATACTCTAGTAAGCCAGATGCCAAGACACCAATAAAAAATTTTAATCCAGACCAAGAAACAGTAAGATATGTCCCAGTTAAAGGAATAAGATAAGCCTCCAGATGACATAAAGGAGTTGAGACAACTAATCATAGATGTTCAAACAAATCTCCTTAATAAATTCAATGAGATGGCTAAAGAAATTAAGGATATTAAGACATTGGATGAGCACAAAGAAGAATTTGAAAGCATACATAGAAAAATAGCAGATCTTATGTGCATGAAAGGTGCAATAAATGAAATTAAAAATACACTGGAATCATATAATAGCAGATTTGAGGAGGCAGAAGAAAGGATTGGTGAGCTTGAAGAAATGGCCTCTGAAAGTGAACATACAAAAGAACAGATGAAGAAAAGATTGGAAAAACTTGAACAAGGTCTCAGGGTGCAAACATATGTGCCATGGATGTCCCAGAAGGAGAAGAGAAGGGAAAAGGGGCAGAAGGAATATTTGAAGAAGTAATGGTAGAAAATCTCCCAACCCTACTGAAGGACATAGATATCCATGTCCAAGAAGCACCACGTACTCCCATCCAAAAAAATCCAAATAGACCAACTCCAACACACATACTAATCAGAATGTCAAATGCCAAAGACAGAGAGTTCTGAGAGCAGCAAAAGAAAAGCAATGTATAACATATAAGAGATACCCAATAAGGTTGATTTCTCACCAGAAACCATGGAGGCAAGAAGACAGTGGTATGCTATATTTAAAATACTGCAAGAGAAAAACTTCCAGCCAGGAATCTTATATCCAGTAAAATTGTCTTTCAAAAATGAGGGTGAATTTAGAATATTCACAGATTAACAGAAACTGCCAGAGTTTGTAAGCAAGAGACCGGCTTTGAAGGAAATACTAAAGGGTGTGCTACAGCCTGAAAAGAAAAGACAGGAGAGAGAGGCCTGGAAGACAGTCTAGAAATGAAAATTATATCAATAAAAGTAACTAAAAATGTCAAAAGAGTGGTAAAAATAAAATATAACAGATAAAACCCAAATATTCAGGAATAAACTTAACCAACGATGCAAAGCACTCATATTCAGAAAACTACAACTCATTGTTAAAGAAATTTTAAAAAGACCTAAATAATTGGAAGAACATTCCATGCTCACGGATTGGAAGACTAAATATGATTAAGATATCAATTCTACTCAAATTGATATACAGATTCAATGCTATCCCAATAAAAATTCCACCAGCATTTTAAAAATAAATGGAAAACATGATTACCAAATTTATTTGGAAGGGTAAGGGGTCCTGAATAGCCAGAAACATTTTAAAAAGGAAAAGTAAAGTTGGAAGATTCTCGTTTCTGGACTCTAAGTTGTATTACCCATCTACATTGGTAAAAACAGCATGGTACTGGCGTAAAGACAGACACATAGACCAGTGAAACTGAATTGATGGTTAAAAAACAGACCCTCACATCTATGGTCTATTTTTGACTAGCCTGTCAAACCCATCCAGCTCAGGCAGAATAACCCATTCAACAAATGGTGCTAAAAAAACTGGATATCCATAGCAAAAGAAGGAAAGATGACCCCTATCTCACACCTTATACAAAAATTGACTCAAAATGAATAAAAATCCTAAATATAAAAGCAAGAACCATAAAGCTTTAGAAGAAAATATGGGAAAATATCTTCAAGACCTGGTGGTAGATTCTTAAAGGAGATAAGAGGAGGACTGAGATGGACTACTGGTATTTAATGTATGTAGAAGTTTTAATTAGCTTTACTGTAAAAGTGTGGAAATGTACAGAGTTGATGATAACACATTATAGTGAGCAACAGTTGGTAGTCTAGGGATGTAAATGCCAATTGACAGAAAGCTAGTTAATAATCTAGGGACTGAATAGTACAGTAAACCCAAAAGTGGATGAGAATTGTGGTTGATGGTATGGATGCAAGAGTGTCCTTTGTGAGCTAGAGCAGGTGTACATCACTATTGCAGGGTGGTGGGAATGTGGAGAAGCATGGGAAAAATACAACTGGAGTGACCTATGGACTGTGGTTAACAGTAATAATGTAATATTCTTGCATCTATGCCAAAGATGTACTGTGTTGATAATGGGGGAGTATGGAAAATGTGTGCCAAATGTATGCTATGGACCTGGTAATGACTGGATGATATTATCTCATAATCTGTAACAAATGTTCCACCACAGTGTGGTATTTTGATAGAGGGGTATTGTTTGGGAGTTCTGCACATGTGCATGATTGTTTTGTAAGTTTACAACTTCTGTCATAAAAGTATATTTAAGGGAAGCGGCTGTGGCTCAATCAGTAGGGCTCCCGTTTACCATATGGGAGGCCCTGGGTTCGGTTCCTGGGGCATCCTGGTGAAGGCAAGCCCGCCCGCACGGCATGGTTAGCTGACCCAGCGAGCACAGGCAGCAAGGGGGGGATAAATGAATAAATAAATAAAATCTTAAAAAAAAAAAAAAAAGTATATTTAAAAAATAATAATAGAGTGGGTTGGGGGGAAAATACACCAAATGTAAGATAAGGACTATAATTAGTAGTAAGATTTTTTTTTTTTTTTTTAACCGGGAGGTCCCGGGGATCGAACCCGGGTCTCTCCATATGGGAGACAGATGCCCAACCATTTGAGCCACATCCGTCCCCCAGTAGTAAGATTTTGACAATATTCTTTCATTTTTTGTAACAAATGTCTCACGACAATGCAAGGTGTTGGTGGAGGGTTGATGTATGGGACCCCTGTATGATGTTATGAATGTTTGCTTTGTTAGTTCACAACTTTTATTATACACTTATTGTTTATGTTCATCTGTAAATGATATAAAAATAATAATATGGTGGGTTGGGGGAAAATACTTTGGTTAGTAGTAATATTTTGAGGATGCTCTTTAAGCATTAGTTAAAAATGTTTAACAACAATGCCAGGTATTGGTGGTGGGGTGAGGTATGAGAGCCCTGTATGATGTTATGTATGTATGTTTTGTAAGTTCACAACTATTACTATACACTTATTGTTTATGTATGTTCATGTATGAGTGATATACTTCAATTAAAAAAATTAAAGGTAGCAATAAAACATTTAAACTTAATATTTGTCCACAGGGTATGCCTTAATATGTAATAGAAATGTGTTTTGAGGGTAGCGGCTGTGGCTCAATTAGTGGGGCTCCCGTTTGCCATGTGGGGGGCCCCGGGTTCGGTTCCCGGGGCCTCCTGGTGGAGGCGGGCCCGCCCACACGGTGTGGTTGGCTGACCCGGTGAGTGCGGGCAGCAGGCGGGGGGATGAATGAATAAATAAATAAAATCCTTAAAAAAAAAAAAAAAAAAAAAAGAAAGAAATGTGTTTTGAAAAAGCAAACATTACTGAAAAATGTATAAATCAAAAGAAAAAAAATTTTTCATTGCAAAAAAAATAATTCACCCAGGCATCTCTTGACCACTCCTTCTGCTTAACCACCTTTTGTGCTGCTCACATGAAGAGATGTTGTTCTAGGAGAAAGAAACCAAGACATGAGCTCAGGAAGTCAATAAAACCACTGCCACTGGCCCTGACCAGTTTCCCATGTCCTGTGGAAAACCTAAACATTTTTACGGAGGTTTTTTGGCTTTAGAGGGTCCCTATGAATTACTCTTTCTGGATGTGATGCCAGCTGAATCACATTCACTGAACTAACAAAAGTAACCCTTGCTACAAGGAAAACACAGGCACATCACAGAATGCAACTCACTGGACAAGGGGGCCTGAGTGAAGGAAAAGATGTTTCCTGCCATTCAGATGCCATGTGGTATTGCTCATAGTAAAAATAGGACTTAATATTATTGTGCTCTTCCCATATTCCAGTAGTGTGCCAAGCATTTTATATGGAGTTACTTTTATTTTTTATAACAATCTTGTCAGGTCGGTACTACTATCCTACTTTTTGGAGGAAGACAGAGAGATTAGGAAACTTGCACATAATCATCCAGCTAATAAGTGTTAAACTACAGTCTGATTTCAGAGCCCACTTTCTTAATCAGTATACTGTTTCCTCTTCTATTCGTGGGCCCAATGATAATCATATGCCATACTGGCATTCTCAAGCATTCTTCTTTCAAATAGTGAGTTCTAGGCTTCAGTATGTTAATAAAAGGTCAAAATAAGGCATCCCGTTCCAAATGATCTTAAGGCAGTATAAACCAAGACCTGCCTAGAACTGCCTATATCTAAACTGTATAATCACATAAATAATTCAGATGTCAAACAAGGTAATTTTTAGGAAGTCTTCTTTGAACCCTCCCACTCCAAAAGCTGTGTTAGGCATCCTTCTCTAAGCTTCCGTAGCAGCATCCTTTGTATCTCTGTTACTGCCTTAAATCTTTTCTGAAACAGCGTGATGGTGTGTGTAGGCAAGGGTTGGGGGCGGGAACGGGATGAATACAGGGGCAGAAGAGGAGTTATAAATAATATATATATATAATATATATATATATATATATATAATTTAAAAGCCCTCTATCATTATGCTTACTACGTGGCATTGTCTGTTGCTCTGAATTCTTGAATACAACAATACTAGTTCTTATTCATCTCTGTAGCTCAAGCTCTTGGCATTGTGCCTGGCACGTGGGCACTTATTAGTTGCCCAAGTGTTCATGAATGCACATGATCAATAACTAGCAGGGCCAAGATTCAAATCCAGGACTGCAGCACTGTGTGACTCTAAAGCATATCATCTTTGCAACACTTTGCCCTGCCCATCTCAGGAACTTGGAATCTAACAAAGGGGATAAAACTAATTCACTCCATCAAATGGAGACCACAGTTTTACCAAAAGAAGCAAGAGAAGCTTTGACCTTTGGGAGAAATTCTTATCTGAAAACTGGGGAAGGTGAACTGAACTTTATTGAAAGTTGGCAGTTAGCCAATGAATATTGCATAAGTTTGGTACATCAGTGAAGAAAGGGGTCAAAGTTTTATGTACTTTGAAAATAAAACTCTGCAATATAGACTGCCTTTTTATGGATTGGTATCAGTTTAAAAACCCATATCCAGGAAACAGAAACGCCCATACATTGTAGGTGGAAGTATAAATTGGTACAAACTTTCTGGAGAATAATTTGGCAATTTAACTTGCACATGGCCTTTGAATCAGCAGTTCCAATTCTAGAAGTATGTCCTGCATACACATATGTACAAATAATATATACAGTTACATTTATTGTTGCTTTGCTCATAGTAACAAAAGATTGGTACAAAATATATCTAATAGGAATTTGATTAATTATTGTATGTTCACGTATGAAGTGGAATACTATGCACGCATAGAAAATGAAGCTTCTCTCTTGTACTTATATATGAAGCTACCACCAAGATATGTATTTTAATTAAAGAAAAAAATTGCCATTCATGTAAGAAAAAAAACTGTGTATGCAAATGTTTTTGTATGCATAAACTATTTCTAGACGCACTCATAGCAAACTCATAGCAGTGGTTGCCTTTAAGGAGAGAAATTGTGGGAAAGGTGAGAGAGAACCACTTTTCACTGATTATTCATTTATGAATTTTTTTACTAAGCGTCTGTATTGCTTATGCAAAATTGATTAAAAGCTTTAAACTCACTAGATAGAGACTTAGAAGTTGGGCATTTTTATTGGCAACTCTTAATTTTTATATAATTCCAAATATACAGAAAAGTTGCAATACAAGAAACTCCCTTATATTCATTATCAGTTGTTTACATTTTGCTCCATTTTTTAAGTCAATTACTCTTTATGTATACTTTATAAGTGCGGGTAATTTTTTTTTTTTTTTAACCCTTTGAGAGTAAGTTGTAGATATTGTGCCACTTAACCACTAAATCATTCAGGGTGATTCAAGAGAACAAGGACCTCCTTTTATATAACCACAGTACAATTATCAAAATCGGGCAATGGAATTTTGACACAATTTTAGTATCAAATTCATAGAACATGTTCAGATTTCATCAGTTGTCTGAATAATATCCTTATAGCCCATAGTCCAGGATTCAAACTAGGATCACACCTTGCATTTAGTCATCATGTCTCTTTAATTTCCTATAATCTGGAATATCCCTCAACCTTTCTTTGTTTTTCTTGGTCATATTTTCCAGGTACTTTGTAGAATGTCCTTAAATTTAGATTTGTCTTATGTTTCCTCCTGATTATTTTCAGGTGATGTATTTTTAACAGGATGCCAGAGAAGTGATGATGTGTCCTTCCTATCCAGAGGCATATAATGTCCGTTTGATCCAATACTGGTGATATTAACCTTAACCTTAGGTGTTCACCATGTTTCTCCACTGTGAAGTTATTATTTTTACCTTTGTAATAAATAACTAGTGGGGTAAAATACTTTGAAGCTATAAATATCTTGTTACTTATCCCACTTTGAGCTAATAGTGTTAGTATCCACTGTTAATTTTTTAACTCAATCATTCCTTCTGTATTTAATTGACATTCTACTCAAAAGAAAGGCTCTTCCTTCTTTCTTTATTTACTTATTTATATCCGTAAGGACTCATGTATTCTTATTTTCTTTGTCGGGTTACAGTCTGTTAATACGTTATTTTAATGCTCATACATTCCCAGATTTGGCCAGCGAGAGGCTATTCGAGCAGGCTTCTCTATCCTTTTGACATGCCCCTTATAGCCCATAGTCCAAGATTCATTTAAGTACTTCCTTACTTTCTGACTCTACAAGATATTCTGGGTTCATCTTGTACTTTTCCTGCAAATCTGCTTTTCTCCAAGTTAAGGATGGTATTTACAAGCCGAAATCTGAATATCCTTGCTGCTTATTTCTTTCTGCTAACAGAGTTAGGAAATGTATGTGTACACACATGCATACATCTTCCATCCCCCAACTTTTCCCCGCTTCCCCCATGTACTTGAGTGTGAGCTGACAACTACAATTCCAGCCCAACGCCACATATTTTGTAACTTCTCCAACACTGAAAAACCTGTCTCAGAGTTTGGGTATTTGAGGCAGAGAAAAGACATATAGAATAGGAGTAGGTACCCTTTAATTATATTTTTCTGGAATAAAAATTATTTCTAGATTATGTGAAATTGCTCTCTGGAGGGAAGAGAAGACTGTTTTCTGTCAGGACATGGGAATATGGCCCATCTTATAAAAGTATCTTACTGTGTTTAACTCCCCGCCCCTTCCATTTTTAAAAGTTATGAGTCACTGGAAGGAAAGGTGATTTAAGATTTTTCATATGAGCTGCTATATGGAGAATAGATTGTAAGAGGGTTAAGAATGGTATGAGTAGACCAATTAGGATGTGATATAGAGAAGATGCCTATGACTTCATATATTTGGTAACATTATGTACTATCAAAACTTTTGATCAGGTAGATGATCATTTTTATCTTGTTGATTTGATTTGCATTTTTAAATTGTGAGATTGATACATGTTTTCATATAATTTATTTTGGTGTAATTAACAATCTATCTTTTTTGGTTTTCAGGTGGCTAGCCCATTTTCTAACACTATTGATGACATTTATTATTGTTGTATTTATTTACTGCTTTGAAATGTCACATTTAGCATATACTGAAGTCTTCAGGAACACCAATTATGTGATCTCTGTTATCTTCCACTTTACTCATGAATACATATTACTCATTTATTTTATGAGGGATGTATACTTTCTGAATAGGTGCTGCTTAATCTCATTGGTTTGTCCTGGTTTCCTCCATATTTCAATGCAAATGAAATCATAAGTTGCTATGAACTTCCATATTTCTCAGGAGAGGTGTTCATCTACACATTTTGTTGCCATTTTTTTGCTTCTATTATCTCCTCATCCAGTTCCAATCTGGGTTCCACTCCTGCACTTCAGTAAATCTTGGTCAAACTTCCCAAAGTAAGTTCCCAATGAAATAGCTAAATTCATTGGTTCATTTTCTGTCCTCATCTTACTTAGCTTCTCAGCAGCATTTGACTTTGACTTCCATTTCCATTACCTCCATACACTCTTCTTCTGGCTTCTATGAGGCCACAAGCTCCAGATTTTCCTTCTACTTCTCTGGTTTTTCTTCTCAGTCTCCTTTGCTGTCTCCTGGTCTTCTACTCTAACCATTCAAGTTCTCTAGGATTGGGTCCAGGTTCAACTTCAAATACCATCCAAAGGACTACCATTTAAGAAGGGCAGAGTAATATCTTCGCCCTATTCTGCCCTCTGAAAATAATCGACACTGAGAACCACCACTAAAACCTCCAAACAAAACAGAAGAGAAAACATCATCTATTATGAAACAACAAACTAGCCACAAGTTGGAAGCACCATCTCTGAAGAAAGGTTGCCAAGTGCTATGAAACTAGACCTAGCTGAGAAAGGTTGCTAAGAGTGAACATACACCATGGCAAATCTCAGGCAGTGGAACAGAGCTCTCCAAAAGTCGGTTGCATTTCCTGAGTGGCTGAAAGCAGCAAACTTTTGCTAGCTGGCCAGGCCTCAGAATGCAGAATGCAGTGCCGTCTGACACTTCCGAGTAGCTGAAAGGTGGGGCTAAATGAAGAAATGAGTAGAAATTACTTTTTTGTTGTTGTTGTTGTTGCAAAAAGCAGGCTGTCAGATGGTAAGGTAGAAGAGAAAAAGTTGTTGTAAATTGCTCTGTAACAGAGAATCTTGATAAATAAAAAGGGATATTGCTAAATCGCTCTCCAGAAGTCTCATGACATAATATGGGGCTTTCTTGCTAGTCAGGCAAACTTCTTGTGAATTCAAGGCAGAATGTTGGTGAGAAAAGGTTTAGAGATAACAGATCTCCAACTTGGTGGCCTATTGGCCCTTCCAAACACGCTTTCAAAACCTAACTCAAGAATGCATCACACCTATTCAAAAATGACAATTATCAGAAGTGAATCAGAATGGAGCATATGATAATATGCTACAAGAAAAAAGTAGGCAAGGAACACAATGGACAAAAGGCAGATCAAGAGTAACCACCAAAAAAAGAAAAGTATGTCATGAAGTAGTAAAATTGTGGAGAAACATTTTTGCATGAAAGCAAAGAATGTAAAGAATACATGGTGAACCGTTCGCAGAAAATTTTCTCCTAATTGATTCCATCGATTTCAAGAAGTCAGCTAAGGATAACCCTGAATTTTTAGTGGGTGAACCTAAATTAGAAGCCTCAAGAATCCATTTGAAATCTCATAATCTGAAATAGTTTACTTTTTCTCTTCTGCCCAGCACAAAGTCAAATAGGTTTTCATCCCTCATGTTTAGTCAGTTTTCAAATTTTGTCCACTTTCTCTGAAATAATTCTTATGTCCCTTTCCCTCTTTTCTACTGCCACACTCCCTCATTAAGGGCCTTATTGATCTCTTTAGTTAGAAAAGTCTTCAATGGTTCCTTGTTTCCGTTCACAACAAGTTTGAACTTCTTTAGCCTGGCTCTCAAAGCCTGTCACACAGTGTCAAGTTTTGCTCCAGCGTACTTTTCCAACTGTTCCCTGACATTCCCTGCCACAGCTTTCTGCTCTGATTCCACTAATCTCCTTCCTGTTCTTCTGATCTTGCCACATGGTTCTGCCTTCATTTTTACACTCACATTAGTCCACAGTTAGCACTTAGTTACCTTTGGTATCATTTCCCAAGTGTTGGCTGTGTCCACCCCACCGGTGTCATGTGCTTTTCTGTAGTCATGTGCATGTAGTCTGCCTGAGACTGAGCGGAAGGAGCTGCTAACAGCTTGACTTCCTATTGTAGTTGGTCTTTTATGTAAGTGACATATAAATTAATGAGGCTCCATTTTTAAAAGAAATATTTCAGAATTCATGCACAAAGGGCTGTTGTGCTTCAAAGTCATCATGTATATGTCGTCTCCATTTCTACCCATAAATTCAAAACTTTTTAGAATCTTTGTTTCATTCAGAAGCCAATAAAAATATCATTGTAAGGAGTTTATGGCGAGGATCTTTGCCACCACACTATGTACTTCCATTGTGTTACCTGTCATACTATATTGTTATTATTTATTTAAATACTTACCTGTTCTTTATTCCTTTTTTATTTCCCAGGGTCAGGCCCAGTGTCTGGCACAAAGTACATAATGAATAAATATTTGAAAAATGAATTCTGAAAGTTTGCCATAAGAAGTCCACTCACAGAAGTCATAGAAACGCCTGCCTTGGTTCTCTTGTGAGAGATGGTATCTCTCCACTTGCCCTCTAGGATAATTAGGGCAGTTCTTCCTGGAGGCAAATGGAGCAGGTGACTTCATTACCTAAGTGTTTACTTCATATCCTAAGGCAAATTTTTTTTGAAATCTTCAGGAGGTACTGGGAACAGTGTTAAATTATATACTGGCGTCATCTAGTGGTGTTTTTAAGACTTAACCAAATTAGAACTATCATGCTTGATAACCAAACACCGGGCTTGAGTGGTGAATCTTAGTTTTTTGTTATTTTTGTGGGTCTTTGAAAATGGTTTCTATAAACATTTTGGCTTGTACTTTGTAGTTGACTGACAGCTGAGGCAGGGAACAGGATTATGATTATGGAATTCATTCCTCATGTGTAGATATTGCTGTGATTTAAGTAGCAATGTTAATAAAATAAAAACATTTATTAAAGTCTTCATGTATAATATTTCTGGAAGCATAAGATTAATTGCCATTTTTACTACTTAATGCCACGGGTTTAGAGGGGTATAATTGTTACCATTTTACAGATGAAGGAGCTGAAACACATATAGGTTAAGTAGGTTTTAGAAGGTCTCACTCCTATTAAGTTTGTGGCATGAGTATTCAGACCCAGCTCCAAAGCCAGTGCTTTGAATTAGCACATAAGCTAGCTTTCTGTCTAACAACATGGAAGGTGCATAGGCAAACCATATGAGAAAAATGTGCAGAAAACTTTAAAGTGGTTAATAACTCATTTAAATACAGACTACTTGATAAAAATCCTGGTTTTAATTTATTGTTGCCATTATTAGCATCTGTTTGGTTCCGCTCCTACTTACAGCAGATAGCCTTCATTCCAGCTTCAAGGAAGTTTAAGGTTCTTATTTCTTGGTCCCAAATGCTTAGTTGTGTCCCCTGACCCATTGGCTGGACAGCAGGTATGCTGAGGAACATGACAGCTGATCAGGGACAGTATTTTGTGTCCATCTTGGCCACCTCTGCATTCTGCATTTGGAATATATGTCCTTCTGTGCTGCTCCTCTGACCCCAGCTTGTGTAGAAACGACCATTTGGGTTTCAGCCTAGATCTGCTTCACATGTTAATATGTGTGGGCTACTGTGTAAATAGTGGCTATGTATGGACTTAAACATTTTTATATTTAAATTTTTCTTTATAAACATCTATAAAATTTTTTTTCAAAAATACAGTCATATCATATATGATGGGATTTTTTTTTGAAGATTTATTTTATTTATCCTCACCCCCCTTCCCCCGCTGCCCATTTTTTACGTTTGCTGTCTGCTCTCTATGTCCGTTTTTTTGTGTGTTCATCTTTTTAGGAGGCACCGGGAACCAAACCTAGGACCCCCCATTGTGGGAGGGAGGCATCCAATCACTTGAGCCACCTCTGCTCCCTGCTTGTTGTGTCTCTCAATTGTGTTTCCTCATTGTGTTTCTTTGTTGTGTCATCTCATTACGTCATCTTGTTGTGTCAGCTCGCTGTACCAGCCCGTCACATCAGCTCACTGTCTTGCTTGTCTTCTTTTGGAGGCACCGGGAACCAAACCTGGGATCTCCCATGTGGTAGGTGGGCGCCGAACTGCTTCCCTGAGGGATTTTTTAGACTCTTCTTTTGCTTTTTTCCTGTGGCCTTGCTCCCAACTGCCCATATTATCTCCCTCCTCATTTCCCTCTATCCACATCATTCTACCTTATTTATAAAAGGTTATACAAAAAAAAAAAAAAAAAAAAAAAAAGGTTTTACAAAACATAGCATATATTCTTCCATATTTTTCCATGTTTGTGTAATCACTTATAAAATATATATACAGCTATATGTACAAGTATATATGTAGAATGGGGATTTTAGCCTTTGTTTTATGGGGAAATAATGGGGTTATACTATATATACTTTTAGAAATGCACATACCTTTCAACCAGCTAGCCTACTCTTGGGAATCTGTCCCACAGAAATAAAAGACCTGGTTTATAAGATTGCATGTCTAGAATGTTTTTTTGCAGTATTGTTCATAGAAGCAGGAAGAAAGAAGAATGATTGAGTAAATTATAGTATATCTACACCATGGAATATTATGCAGTCATTTTTGAAAAAATGAATTTGATCTATACCAGAAGCTTCTCCTCTTCCATTCTCTCTGTTATGGTTTTGTACTGTTTTTATTCCTTTACTGGCATTTTAGAGGAGTTTCAAGAAGGAGAGGAAATTAATGTACGTGGACAGTCCTCTTTATAATCGAAACTCTGGCTAAGTGGATTTCAATACCTCCTTTAACTCCTATTTCTTTTCCTCCTATAGCTCCTAGATTGCCTTATATGCACCCCACCTCCCTTACTCTTCTCTATTTTGGAAACAGAAAACCCCCAGCTTCCCACCAGTTAAAGTCTTCCTTCTTTCCTGGCTTTTAATCCCTACTGGTCTTTTCTTCCAGCAGCATCTGACAGGGCACAACCTCAAGCATTGGCTTAAACTCAGAAATCGTTCCTGAATGTGTTTGGAAATAAGAGAATTATGGGAAAGAGCCTTTCTATATAACCACAGCTAGCTTTTCCTTTTATTTTGCTTCTACACAGATTTGAAAAAGGGCGCATCTACACATTTATTGGAGAAGTGGTTGTTTCTGTGAATCCTTACAAGTCAATGAATATCTATGGGAGAGACACGATTGAGCAGTATAAAGGCCGTGAGCTGTATGAGAGACCGCCTCATCTCTTTGCGATTGCTGATGCTGCCTACAAGGCTATGAAGAGGCGATCAAAGGACACTTGTATTGTGATATCAGGTATTTGGAAGGGTCCCCTGTGCTCCTTAGCTCAGACTGTATTTATCTTATTTGGTACTCAAGGATCCAAACAATTCATTAAATCTTTTTGTTGTTGTTGTTGTTATAAACTTAATCAATCTTATAGGGAAAAAAATGCAATGAACATTAAATACCAAATTGTTTGTATCATTTCTGATCACCTTCTAGTCTGGGTTCATTTACAAATACATATTACACTTGGATGGACTTCTTGTCAATTTTCTAGACAGAGCTGACCTGGAAAATACTTCCTCTCATCTCAAACACATGAAAGTACTGAATAAAATATAACAAAACTATTTTAAGTACTAATAGAGTGTAACCAAGAAAACAAAATACTGAGGTACCAAAAATGAATGAACTCAAAGTCATATTTGAGAATGGGAGTTAGAATTGAGGGGTATACAGAGGCATTGGAATGAGAAATAGGCTTCTGGAGCTGGGGACTAGAGTTTTAAACCCTGGTGAGGAGAGAGACAGGCCATGGACTCTGTGTACCCAAGAATGGACCTGAACTATCTGTAAAGTTGAGCTCTTCAGGGAATTTTGTGTAATGAACAGGGGACAAGAAGAATTCTGCCCACTGACCCAGAATGGCCTCCCCCAAACTGTGGGAATTTCCTTTGGTGCTATTAATACCTCACATCTGCATTAGTCAGTTATACTTTTGAAAACACTTTTATGATCATTATCCCATTTTGGTTATCAAAACAACTTTCTTAGTAGTAAGTGGAACAGTTGTTTTCCTACTTTGTAAATGAGAAAGTCAATGGTTAGAGATTTTAAGTAATTTAGTGTTTAGATAAAGAATTATATTCTAGGATTAAATTTTATTTAAATAAATCACAAAAGCAATATCGCCTGATTGTTGAAAAAAATTGCATAAGTAAGTAAAAGCAAAAGGTCACTTCCCCTTGAATACCTCTCTCCCCCCAAAATTCCACAATAGCAGCTGTTAACAGTTTAGTGTTTATCCTTTTATAGTCTCTTTGCATATGCAAATGTATATAGTCATATGTGCGTGTAATTATATTAAAATATATAATTGTGTTATAGAATTATTTTATACCTACTGCTATAGAACATGTTTTTCCATTTGACAGTATATAGTGGATGTGCACTGGAGTACCTATAGAACTAGTGTGTTCTTTTTAACAATTGTGTAGTATTTTATTGAATAGTTGAGTGATAATTTATTTACCCAATCCCCTATTGATGGGCATATTATTTGCAAATTTTAGCTATAACAAATAGCATAGTTTACAGAAATACTCTGAAATCTTTGGCGGTGATGATGCTGATGATAATTTGTTTAAACTAATAATTTTTAGTATTTCTGTAGGATAAATTTCTACAAAGAAGTTGTTGGATAAAACAGCATAAACATTTAAAAATTAGGTACTTCTAAATTGAGGCTTCCGCCTGATTATGCCAATTGTCATGCTTTTTCTACAATATCGTGTCTAGAGCCTACTGTTTATCTCTCTTTTCACTAAAATTACTCTAACTTTCTGAAAGAATTCTATTTCTTCAAGATTAAAAGAAATTTTATATTGGACAATAAGGTTGTATGAATTTAACCTTGGCTACTGTTTGAACCACTAGCTTGTTTCTTTTATTTTTTTTTTTTTTTTAAGATTTTATTTATTTATTCATTTATCTCCCCCCTGCTGCTTGCGCTCACTGGGTCAGCCAACCACGCCACGCGGGCGGGCCTGCCCCCACCAGGAGGCCCCGGGAACCGAACCCGGGGCCTCCCATATGGTAAACGGGAGCCCCACTGATTGAGCCACAGCCGCTTCCCCTAGCTTGTTTCTTTTATGCCAGACTTAGAAGTATCTGCCAAGTACAAGAAATTAGTTTATCACATTTTATCTCTAGATTGTTTTACTAAGTAAATCTTAAGTTGTAGTCTAGTCATTATTTTACTCTACAGAAGTTTTACTTTTTTCCACGTGTTCTAATCTGTTAGAATCAATACCATAACAAAACAAGATGAAATAACTGGGAAAAGCAAAAAATGAACCAATGCAACAAAAGCGATTTTAAATGAATAACTAATGTCAATGTTTTAAATTATTCTATTAAAAATCCATTTGTTCCTGGTTTAAATTATAATGTTAAGCCCTGCGTGATTTTTCTCCCCAGGGGAAAGTGGAGCTGGTAAAACTGAAGCCAGTAAGTACATTATGCAATACATTGCCGCCATCACCAACCCCAGTCAGAGGGCAGAGGTTGAAAGGTAAGAGCAGTAGAAAACAGGCAGAAATTCTGACTAGAGCTTCATTTTCCTTACAGACTTGACTTAGGCCTAAATTCTGATGTAAATTACTTTGATTCTCTTGTTGCATACTGTCTCTGTACGTTTATTTATATCAACATATCTATTTCTGTGCTTGTTTTTAATAGAAAAATATTACTGTGGCAAGCTTTACCCAATTATTTAAAATAATAGTGATGGGGGGAGCAGATGTGGCCCAAATGGTTGGGCGTCCGTCTGCCATATGGAGGGACCTGGGTTCAATCCCCGGGACCTCCCGGTAAAATAAAAAATATATATATGGAAGGCGCATGGGCTGCCAGGCTCTGTGTGCCCGTGAGCTGCCAGGCCTCAGGAGCCATGCAGCGGGATGGTGACGTAGCGGGAGAGAGACGCAGGGGAGAGACAAGACGAGATGCTCCGAAAGCTCCGAAAACCAGGAACCAAGGTGGTGCAGGTGGCAGAACACCTCTTTCCTACATCGGAGGTCTCCAGGATCAAATCCTGGTGAAGACTGGAGGAGGAGGATGAGAAGAGATGGCAGGAAACAGACACAGAGCAGCGAATGGACACAAAACAGCAAATGGGGAAGGAGGGGTTTAAAATGGATAAGGTAAATAAATCTTTAAAATAATAATAATAACAGTGATAATTACCCTGAAACAAATGGAAGTGTCCCCGTTCTAGTTGGTAACTGTTGCCTTAACTGTGGCCAGCAAAGATGTTATAGTGTACACTGGTGGGTTTAGTGTTCAAGCTCTCGCAGGTTCCTTGCTCTTTCTGCCACATCAGAGTTTGTTTTTAAACTCTGTTCTGAGGAGCCCTAGGGTTGCCTTCCCCTCGTGGCAGCTAGAGCCCACTGATAATAGGAGTTCTAAAGAAGATTTCATTTTACAAGGGTTTCATGCCACGTCATGCTACTGCCACAATAAGACGAGTAATACAGCTGGGTCTGGGGCACTTAGCACAGTGCCTGGCACATACTATTTGCTAAGAAATATGTGAGGAAGGAATATATGGATTTTTAAAATATGGCTATCGAGTAATATGACTTGACTTTCTTTTTGGTGTGGACTTTTTGAAGAGAAGAGAGTAGAGTTTTCCAAAGTGCCTACTTCAAAGATTAATACTCATTTTAATATATAAATTCTGATATGTTGGGTTTTTGTTTAAAAAAAATATTGCCTTACTGAAGAGTCACGCCTCATTTATACATCACAGTCTTCAATTTTATAAATAGAAAGCATAGGATACTGGACTGATGGGAAAGAATGAGAATTTAGACTAGCTGCCCCCCCCCCCCGTGCGCTTTCTTCTTGTCATCGTAATTGGGCTGGATTGCCAGGTTGAAAGAGGCATTGTTCTTAATTGTGACATATCTCCACTTTTAATTGTGACTTTACTATCTGATATAACAAAGATATCAGCACGTCTTCTTACTCTCCTGAGTCACCTAAGGAAATTAACATACTGAGAACTGAATTGACTTTGTTTCTCAATTCAGTTGGTAATAGTAGAGTATAAGACATGTGTGACTGTATTAGTCTTTCAAAAGCATGCCTTACCATAGTTTCATAGATGGTTTCCTTTATTTACCATATGTTGTCCTTCTTTCACATAAGCAAGCAATTTCCCCACACATTTTAAAAATATGCCTTCATCTCTGAAGAGATATGGTCACTTGCGTTCATGGTGAGAAGAACCATGGATCTGCTACGTCAAGCTATTTCTGCCAGAATCCCTATATAAGAGGAATTAATGTCAATGAAATAAAAATAAGGACTTGTGGGAGCAGAGGTGGCTCAAGTCATTGGGTGCCTCCCTCCCACATGGGAGGTCCCAGGTTTGGTTCCCAGTGCCTCCTAAAAAAAGAAGACGAGCACACAACGAACAGACACAGAGAGCAGACAGTGAGTGCAAACAATGGGGTAGGGTGAGGATAAGTGAAATAAATCTTAAAAAAAAAAAAAAAAAGGACTTGCATGAAATTCAAATGTATCCTTTGGGAAAGACTACTTTGGAGAAACTTAGTATTCCTTGAGTAAGGTAATGAAATAATTAACTGGTATAAAGGAGAGATTCCATACAGATTGTGAGAAGATAATGAGCAATTTCTAAACTTACTTGTAAAGACCAAATTTTTGATATATACCTAAGTATAGTAAAAGTTATTTTACTATTTCAGGCCTTATAAGCAAGCACTTTAAAAAAAGATATCATTTTCTGTGTCACTCATTCTTTTACTTTTCAAAACTGATCTTTTAAATTTTTTTCTTTGTATAAGTTAAAACATGTTCATTTGAAAAACAAAAATTATTGAATTATGTTGATGGTGAAATTCCCCTGAAATCCCAACCTAGCCACCCTAGCAAGCTTCTGCTTAGATAAAAACAGTGAGGTGTACCGTTCCCTGCAATTACTAACACACGTGCACGCGCCCACTGACGCATGCACTCGCACATGCACACACACACACACACGGACACACAAGGATCCTGCCATACATATTATTTTGTGACTCGATTTTTCATCCATTAGTATATCCTGGACAGCGCTCTATGCCAGTGCATATTAGCATAGTTCATTCTTTGTAGCACCTGTCATTAGACTGAGAAACAAAAATTATTTTTATCCATCCCTATTGTGGGACATTTAGGTTATTTGTAATTTTTTGATATTGCAAACAATGCTGCAGTCAGCATCTTTGTATAAGATTTGGATGTGTTTTAACTAAATCCAGTTTTTTTAAAGGCCCGATCTCTAAAACTTTTTATGACTTTCATTTATCTGTGTTAAAGAGTGAAGAATATGTTGCTTAAGTCCAACTGTGTCTTAGAAGCTTTTGGAAATGCCAAAACCAACCGTAATGACAACTCAAGCAGGTTTGGAAAATACATGGATATCAACTTTGATTTCAAGGGAGACCCTATCGGTGGACACATCAATAACTACTTACTGGAGAAGGTAAAATGTGCTTCATTTCTGAGAGTGATGTTTATACATGCTGAATGTTGAAAAATACTTCATTGTATTTATGGAATTTCTTTTATTGCTTCAAAGTAGTTTTTAATCCTATTCTTCCTCCCTTTCTCTGTGTTCTCTTATTGGAACTTGCAATATCATTTTGGAAAAAGTTATGAGCTTTGCAGATAAATATTTTAAGTGTGTAGTGGTGTAGGGGTGAGTATAAGCATGTGCCAAATTCTAGGTAAGGTTTAACCAAAAACCAGTCTAAGACTAGTCAGTTCTAATCTTTTTACACATCGCCATCTCCCATTTTTAAATTTTTAATTAATTTGAAATCTCATTTTCTTCTGGTTTTGCTCACCACTTACTTATAGTGACAAGATGTATTTTGTGATCTTACAAGCTAATTGTGAAGCTTGCCTAATTTGGTTAGTGAAAACTTAGAATATGTTTTATTTGCCTAGATAAATGTGAAGGCCAGATTTGTAGGAGATTCCAATTAAAATTTTCTTCCTGGGACTGTCCTAACTAATCTTGGTTCCCAATGGACCTGACTGAAAAAATTCATAAAATTTGTTCACATATTTTACAGTTAAGGTTTATAAGTTGTCTCTACTTTGAAATGTACTCAGAACTAACCTGACATGCCTTCTCAGTTAATACATCTTTCTATCGCATTCTCGCTATTGTATCCTCTATGGTAGCATAATCTTTATTTTTGTATAAGTCACAGTCAGACTGTTGGGGCCATAGATGTTTTATCAGAATCAGTTGGGAAAAGAACAAGAAATGCCAGATATTATCATTCTTTTTCCAAATGTTTCATGACTTCACTTTATATTCATCAACAGTCAAAAGGATCTTTTTGAATGAACACACATTTTGAGCCCTCTCTTAATAGCAGTCTTTGTAGAAACCATCTGAGGCACAGATCCCTATGGTCTGATATTGTTCAACTGATTTTATTACAGGATATAAGGCATTGCTCTTTGAACTGCCAGAGACCCTGGGGAAGGGAATATTGAGAATGTTCCTCCCTAAGTATGCCTTCAAATTCTCCCCACTTCCAACCCCCTTCCCTCCCCTCAAAAAACTGCATCTTTAGGCTCCAGGTTTAAAAAAAAAAAAAATCAAAATAACTGCACTCTTCAAAATGTTTAGGGACCTTTGTTTCAAGCAGTATAAAAAATTACCCAAACAAACAAACTAACAAACAAAAACTGCACAGAAAACCCCATGGAGGAGACCAGGTCTTAGATGAGTATTATCCATGAGGCCTTTAGGACACTTAAATGTGCCATAGATACAAGATTCCCTGCAAAAGTGGCTTCCATTTTATTATAGGTGAACATTCTCAGATTAATCATTTTAATGTATTTTTTCTTAGTCTCGGGTGATTGTGCAACAGCCAGGAGAAAGAAGCTTTCACTCTTTCTATCAGGTTAGTAATCACCTGTTATGTAGAGCATTTATTTGTTCAATTGTAGAGGAAATAAATATTTTTATATATTGCCCTCCCCTTCCTGTTCCTCTCCTCTCTGCATTGGCCCACAGTATATTGCAAATGCACACGTGGACATACAGATGTACCACCCCACATGCTTCTTCAGAGATTAGAAGAGCATAAGTCTGTTGTAAAGAGCTGGCAGGCATTTAGCCAGCCTGATGAATGCCTTGGTTGAGCATCCTACATTCCCTTGCAATGTAGATAACAGTTTAATGACTGTAAAAGCTTTTGATATGGTAAATTCTGAATATGTAAAATTAATTATGTTACATTTTGAATTGAAGCCATTGTCCCCCTATTTGGGAGTTCCAGAGATGGAAATACAAATTTAGTTTGTTTTGCTAGTAGAGACTATAAAGCAATATAATTGCTTTTGTAAAATGCCAAGATTTATAAATTTAAATGATAAATCTTTATCCCATCAAAGCTGTGATTGCTTAGAAAAAATTGGAATGCCTCTTTTGGGAGTGCTTTTAAAGTCTAAGGCACAATCTTTTACATAAGCCCTCCTATTAGCAAGTCTTTACACTCAGAAAACAAGTTTGATATGTTGTTACAATTTTTTAAAGCCCAAAGCAATATAACCAAGGCAAATAAATAAGGTGGATGATCAAACCAAGCAAAACTATTTGAGTTTTCAAAAAGTAAAACTAGAAATTAATGAGGTTGATTTTCAACCATCTCTGAAGGTGATTCCAACCAGTTAAAAATGTTGAATGATACTTACCTGGCAGGGGAGATACCATGATCACGAAGGTGGTTTTCCCAGGGCGAGGCTTATCCATTGCACTCCGGATGTGCTGACCCCTGTGATTTCCCCAAATGTGGGAAACTCGACTGCATAATTTGTGGTAGTAGGGGACTGCGTTCGTGCTCTCCCCTGGGGGGAAAAAAAAAGTTGAATGATGACAATAAAATTTCAGTTGAGTTCAGTTACTTCTAAGTAGCTACTTTAATAGATAGTACTCATTTGTATATTTAGGTCTGGCATATATGGTTAAAAATCAATTAAAAAATGTAATAATCATACCTAATGAGTAAAGCAAAGCATACAGTTTAATATAGAGAATTTAAACATGATGCCTTCCAAAGGCATGCTCTGTATAAAAGGGCCATCAGTATTGCATATTTGTTTTTGTTGACAATTACCCATGTTTTGAATAAACTATTTTTCTATCACTATTTTATCTTACTGTTATCAATTACATAAAAGAGTTCTGCCTATTTCAAGGACCTCCAACTTTTTTGCAGTGTTTTTCCCACTTAGATGGAAATGTTAAATTTAACACCACAGCCATGGTTATCCAATTGTCTTCCTTTCCCGAGATATATAGATTAATGAGGAAATGCTGTGTGTTTCCAGTGTCATTCAGCATATAACTGCTGATGCCTCATATTTCCTTGGCAAAGTCAACTTGTTCTAAATTCTCAGACATAACTGTATTTCATCTGGGAATGAGGCTGCTAAGCAGTGACTGCCACAGAGCATAGGATCCTGTTTTCCAAATGATCATATTAGAAATAATATCTTTTTGTACCAGTTATGTTGTAGATGAGCTGAAAGTTTTAGGAACTTTCCTCCATGACTGTGTAACATTCTCCATAACTGATGATACTGAAGTCATTTACCTTCAGGGTTGAAAAATAAATGCTTCAAAGCCATGAACAGGAGAAGCTAAACTAAATGAATTAAGCCCAGAAAATGAGTACATACTAGATTACCACTAAGTTAGAATATCTGGTATCTTTGGCTCGGTATTATATTTTGCCAATTTATTTTTCTTTAAATACTTTTCAGCTGCTCCAAGGTGGTTCCGAACAGATCCTACGCTCTCTCCATCTCCAGAAATCCCTTTCATCCTACAACTATATCCATGTAGGAGCTCAGTTAAAGGTGAGCGTTTGCTCTTTGAGATTGTGGTTCATATACCGAATCAGAGAATCAGAAGGAAGTTAAGTAATTATCTGGTCCATCCTGCTGCCTGGAGGCAAATGAATGTCTCAACAGATTATATCTCTTCTATTCTTAAAACTCTCAGGGGCAGAGATTCAATACGTTATTGAATCAACAACTCCACTTGGTAACTTATTACTATATTTTACCACTCTCTGACAGGAAAGAAGTTTCTTATGTTCAAAGTGTTTTGTTTAATTTTTAATCCTATTCCTTTGATTTTGACTTTATAAAAATATTGATGTGACTAGGAAGTCCACTTCTTAAGAAGATATCATATGACTTGGCCAAAGGCAAGTTGGTAAGACAAAAAGAGAATATAAAAGCACCTTGGTTGAAAATTAGTATCAAAGATTTTCTTCATTTACTGTGTTTTCAAATATTGATTTTTGTTATATCCTAGAAATATTTTTGTGGTCTTAAGACGTTTCTGTTCAGCTTTCAAATTTTCCCATTTCCCTTCTTCCCTCACGTGCATTTGTGTACACACAGAGACACATTTGTGCTCTTTTATTTCTAATTAGTTTTCTGCTAGTCATTTTATAGCTAATCCTAATAATACAATAGTTTATTGATGGTAGCTTATAAAACAATAATTAAAGTATTATCCTATTTTTAGAGGAAGTAAGTGTATTTAAATGCAGATAATAGGATATGGAAGGCTGTATACCAAGGTTTTAATCATTTATTCTTGGTTGGGTGAGAGTATGGGTATATTTATATTTTGCTTTTCTATATTTAAATTTTTTTTTCTATAATAAAAATACATTGCTTTTGTTGTCAGGGAGTCAAAAAAATAAAAGAAGCTATAAAAGAAAAGGATCTAGACTTTGTAAAATGAGGGAGGTGTTTCTTTTCCTTTTAATTTTTCTTATTCTCTTTAAGCTAATTATACCTGCATTTATGGTTTAACTGTATTTTCATTGCTGTGCATAGAATTAATGTTACATTTGTTGCAATTAATTGTCCATTGTTTGAGATTTAGGCTGCACCACCTTTTTACTTTTTGCTTTTATAATCATCTGTGAGCAGGAATATTTGGCTGAAAATTAATTGAAAACAAACAAAACACTCCAGCTTTCTGAGAAATAGGCCAGAGGTACTTAAAGATGTGAAGGATCATAAAATAACCTTAAACAGCCAATGACTGGGAATATTTCCTTTCAATCAAATTATCTTATTGACCAAATTATTTCGACCAGGTCATGTGGAGCTCCTGCAGAAAGCAGGTTTTTAACATTAACATTTAGCCTTTCCTCTAAGCTAAATTTAGCTTAGTTCCTTTTTTATCAGAAATTTCCCATTCCTATTTTTCTACCTTCTTTTGTTCCTCTTTAAAAAAAACAGAAAACAAAACAAAAAAAAACACATGATCATAATTGAAACCTAAAATAAAGGGGAAAAAAATTACCCTTAATCTTACTATTCAGACATAAATTATTGATAACCCCCACACCCCCAGAAGAGTTTCCCTCATGCATTTTTGGCCAGAATGCCATTCTATACCCATCCCTGAACCAGTCACTTAGCAAGGAGAATAAGAATGCAGTGATTAGATTAGACTAATCAAGATTTACCCCACTGAGGCTGGAGGGAAGTTGTCCTGAAGGGCATATGCACTGGGAGAGAGATGAACAATCCAGGGTTCTAGAAGCAAGAAAGAAAAGGGGATGGGGAATGGCTGTTAGGTAAGGAGTCAGCAGTTCCCCATAGTAGGGCACCTAAAGGTTTTTGATCAGTTTCTTTGCAACTCAACTATGGTTGCAGTTTATAATATTAGTAATACCTGGTAGTTGCTGATTGCTTTTTATGTGCCAAGAACTGGAAAGTACTCTATATAAATTTTCATTTAATTCTTACAACAATCCTATAAAAATGTATTATTATCCCCATTCTATCCATGAGCAAATTGAGGCTCAATGAGGTTAAATATCTTGCCCAAGGTCATAGAACTGGTAAGTGGAGGAGCTTACGTGGTTGTCTCCTGGACACGAGAGGAACATGTGCTCATGTGACAAAGAGGAGACCTCTTCCTAGGCCCTTCTCAACAGGGGAGCATTAGGCCAGGTCTCTGGGTGCAGGCAAGGGGAGAAACTGACCAAGGAAAGGATTAGACTCTCCAGAGCTGCTGCTTTGGGAAAATTTCTTAGCTAAGCAGCTATTATTACTTTATTGGGAATTTCTGTGTATACATTTGTATTTCGAACCTAAGGGCTACAGATCCTCAAGGACAGATATCTGATTCATCTTTGAACAACCCTGTACCAGTTAGAAGGCCTTACGAACTGAATAAGTGAAAACATGAAGTATAGTTTCCTACTAATTACCAGCTTGCTGAATGAGGCAGGCCTCTTTGGTTTTGGGGACTGCATTTTCCTCACCTATAAAATAAAATGCCTGACTATACAAGTATGGGAATGTCGTTGCCACCCTTTACAAGATCAATTGCGGAACAAAGAGCCACAAATGACAATAGCCAAAGCACGTGTTTTGGAGGCTCCACATTCAGAGTCTCCCTTTGTGATCCTAGGTTCCAGGCCACTGCCTTTTCTGATTAGGGGGCGGCAGTCAGCATCTCTGAGCCAGCTCAGGACTTGCTCGCTTGCTAAAGGTTCCAGAAAAGTGTGTGGGGCTTATTTTAGGTGATGGCTTCACACTCAAGTGGGCATTGTGGGTGCTAGATGTCATCCCTGAAATCATTTTTACTTTCTCTGGACATTGGTCAGCCCCTCAGATGATTTACTACAAAGGCACCAAGACTTTGGACAAACTTTAATTCAGTTTCATAATTGTTGGCTTTTAACCCTCATATAAAATGTGTGTGACTTAAGTTTTCTGTTTTCGTTCCTAGTCTTGTATCAACGATGCTGCAGAATTCAAAGTAGTAGCGGATGCCATGAAAGTAATTGGCTTCAAACCTGAGGAGATTCAAACAGTGTATAAAATTTTGGCTGCTATTCTTCACTTGGTGAGTAGTAACATCTCTCAAAATGTATTGCCTCCCTGTGGAGATAGGATGCTCTTTCAGAAGATTTTGGGCTTTTCTCTGTAGATTAAAAAAAATATTTTTTTAGAGAAAATTTTTGAAGAAATTACTATACCTGTGGTTCTCCCTATCACTTTATAATATTATGAGGTATTTCCAGGCCTCTGTGGGTTTTGAGACTACAGCTTTAGTTTGCCTTACTGGTAACCTCAAACCTTAAAAGAGGTTAATTTCAAGGATAAAATAATTCAGCAATGATGTGACTACCAACAGAAGAAGCTAAAATCTTTTTAACAGAATAAATTTATAATGGCAATTGAAACATAGAATCATAGATTATTAGAACTGGAATTTTGATCCTCTCATTTCACAAGCGGGGATGGCACGATTAACTTCAAGGGACAGCTAGCTCACTGCAGAGCCAACACTGTAAACCAGCTGGCAGTCTGATGGTCCAGCTGTTCCCCACAATAGGACACCAAACCTGAAAGAAGCGAAAAACCATGTGATGGATTTCTGTCATTACTAGTTACTAGTAATATTTCTAGTTGTTAGAGATGTTTTTTAAGATATAATGAATGTGTAACCTTATAATAAATGAGTGACAACATAAATTCTAGAATAGAAACTACGTTTCACTTTAGAATAGCAAAATTTAACAAAATGAATCAGAAGTGTGCAAGATCTATATGAAAATTATTACGTAACAGTATAAAATTTATCTTAAATAAATGTTCCTGAACAGGTAGACTTTAATAGTATAAATTTTCGCCTCTCCTTGAATTAGGAGAAATACAGTACAACAATCTACTCACGATCCAAACAGGAATTTTATTTTGTTTTTAACTTGACATAACAATTCGAGAATTTCTCTGAAACAATAAACACACAGGAAGAGCAAATAAAATATTTAAAAGAAGAGTAGTAAGGTAAAAAATTAAAAAAAAAAAAAAAAAAAGAGGAGTAAGGTGGCAGGAAGAGAGTAGAGGAGACTGGATTTAAATTCTAACAGGAAGCGGCTCTGGCTCAATCAGTAAGGCTCTCGTTTACCATATGGGAGGCCCCGGGTTCGGTTCCCGGGGCCTCCTGGTGAAGGCAAGCCCGCCCGTACGGCGTGGTTAGCTGACCCAGCGAGCACAAGCAGCAAGGGGGGGATAAATGAATAAATAAATAAATAAAATCTTTAAATAAATAAATAAATAAATAAATAAATAAATAAATAAATAAATTCTGACAGATTTAAATTGATAGTAAAAACTACATTACTTTAAAACTCGTTGCACATTTTCAGCATCAGATTCATCAACAGATTAATTGATATGTTGGATACTTGGTAGATGGTTAATTTATTTCCTTTGAATAAGTGTAAGATATAAATAGACTCAAAGACTTGGGGGAAGTGTTAATATGTAATAATGACATTTCAAATCAGGAGGAAATGCTAGACTTTTTAACAAATAGTGTTGAAACAACTAACCATCTGAAAAAGTAAAATTAGATTCTTATATCAAAATAAATCCTAGGTAGATAAAAATTTCAGTGTAACAAAAAAAAACATGAAAGTCATAGAAGAAAATCTTGAGTATTTGTAATGTCTTTGGAGTAGGATTGGTCTAGGTATGGCATAGAAGAAAGAGAAACCCTAAGTAAGTCATAAAATATACATAAAAATATAAAACTTCTATAGATCAAAACCATATCCTGAAAATCAATAGACAGATGACAGTATCTGGAGAAGAGAAAAAAAAATGGATGAAGTGCTAGGTTTTTATAGAAATGTGCTCTCTGTTTAGAAAAATGGGTGCTACAAACAAGGCCACTTGAATTGTATTGTAGATGAGCAAATATATCCCTGACAGAGTGTTTCAGAAACTCGTTAGAAATGGTGTGTTTTGTTTTTTCCCTTTTGATATAGGGAAACTTAAAATTTGTAGTAGATGGGGACACGCCTCTTATTGAGAATGGCAAGGTTGTGTCTGTGATAGCAGAACTGCTCTCTACCAAGACCGACATGGTGGAGAAAGCCCTTCTCTACCGGACTGTGGCTACAGGCCGAGATGTCATTGACAAGCAGCACACGGAGCAAGAAGCCAGCTACGGCAGAGATGCCTTTGCCAAGGTGAGCTATTTTCACTTACGTGCTGCCGGTCTGGCCTTGGTTTCTGTAGCAATTTCAGTGAAATTCTGTGAGGAGTATTCAGAGGGTCCATGAAAGTTGGTTAAAGCTTTTAGAATGGTGCTTTTTGGTCATCACAGTCTCAGGAAAACACCCTTACTGTGAGCATTATCTCAGAAAAGATTTTGAGAAAAGCAGAATCAGACTTAGTGTGAAGCCAGCGATGTCCCTGCTTGCATGGGACCCTTTCACAGCCCTAATTTTGTATTCCTAAATGCTAAATGCTTTCTCTGACTCTTTAATACACAGTCTTTATATCAAAGATTTTTAAAAAAGATAGTGTGGTAAAGCATAAAAATAAAGGATAATTGCATTGTAATCACTAGAATATTTGACTTCTTAATCCTGCCGTATAACAGCAGTTACCCTTTGGTTGTCCTCTCCTCTGAGCTCAAGGTTTGAAACTTTTTCTAATTGAATCAGTAATGTCATTTACATTATAGCAATGTGAGGTAAATAATCATGTAACAACTGGAAAATTTCAGGTACTTGTGGGATAAAAAAAGGGATGTGTGATGGAAAATTAAGGGTGTAAGTATGATGTGGAATTCCCTTCTTCCCAGATTACAGTGCTTGTCAAGCTTTCCCACTGAAGAATTCTTGAGAGCAGAGAACAGAAGATGAGCATTTGTGGGGGGGGCGAAAAGTCTTGAAACAAAATTGCCCGACCTTTACATTTTTAACAGTTTTCTTAGTTTATCTCAATAATTGCAAATTAGCGTTCTATTCCATAATCCCTTCCTCCTGACATATGCTAACAACCTAATATTATAGGCTTTCATAGCATATATAACACCTACACATATACACAGAAAGTTTTTATTGTTTTCCAAAAATTAAAATTATTTTTCCCATTTTGCTTTTCTCACTGAATAATGCTCTGTGGAAGTCCTCTTCAAGTCAACTGATTAAACTCTGATTCAATCTTTTTAATGCTGCATACCAGTCTGCATAATTTATTTACCCATCCTCCTTTTAAGTCATTCACTTTGTTTCCATTTTTTGCCACTACAAACACTGCTGCACATCTTTGGACATCTATCCTTACACACTGGTACATATATTTCTATTGGATGGGTTCTCAGGAGTAAGCTTGCTAGGTCAAAGGATATGCTGATTTTAAACTTTAAATCTCCTGATTTTATGGGCATAGAGTAATAAATCATTGTTACTTTAATTTTCATAACTAGTGTGTTTCAGCATTTTTATTTCACATTTTTATAAACTATTTAAATATATTCTTCTAAGAATTACCTGGGTATATGCTTTACACTTTTCTCTGGGGTTATCTTTCTATTGTCAATTTTTAAGAGCTCTTTGTATATCATAAGCCTTAACCCTTTGTCTTTTATCTCTGTGCCAAGTGGTTCCCCCACCAGGTCTACCATTTTCTCTTTTTTAACATTTTTGCTGATTGATTAGGTTGCTATCTGTTCCATTTTTTACCCTTTTAAATCTCAGGCTTGATTTTTAGTCTTAGAAGGAATTTGAATTTTATTCTAAGTGCAATCAAAAACTAGTGGAGGATTTTAAGTAAGGGCAGTGATTTTTTTTTTGAACCCAGGACCTCGTACATAGGAAGCAGATGCTCAACCACTGAGCTACATCTGCTCCCTGTATTTTTAAAACAATCACTCTGGCCTTAGTATGGAGACTCTGAAGGGGTGGGGGTGAGGCCAGAGTGGAAACAAAGAGACCAATGAAATGGATATTTCAGTAGTCCAGGAGAGAGATGACAACATCTTGGACTAGGATGGTAACAGTAGAAATGGGGAAAGAAGGTGATTTGAGATAACCTGTATTTGGGAAATAAAATCAACTTCCCTGTTTTGTGCCTGTTGTGGGGGATGAGGGAGTCAAGGATAATTCCTAAACTTGGTCTGGCACCAACCTACCTCTTCCACTTCATTTTACACCATATTCCATACTCCTTGCTTCACTGCAGCCACATTAATCTTCTCTAAGGCCTCACAAATTATCTTTATCCCTTTCTCCTTCCAGCCACAGGGCCTCTGCATATGCTATTTCCTCTGCCTGGATTGCTGTTCTCTCCCCTCTTGCCTAGTTAACTCCTACTCATCCTTCTGATCTCAACCCAAGCACCGCTTTCTCAGAGAAGCCTTCTCTGGCCTGCCTGAATGCTGAGTAGGTGAAATTCCCCTCAGATTCCATATACTCTACTTTGTCGTGTGTGTGTGAATGTTTCCTTCATCTTACTGTAAGCTCCTTGGAGGCTGAGACCATGTTTGTGTTTGCTTACCACTATATCTTCAACAAAGTACACAGCACTCATCAACTATTTGTTGAATGAATGAATAAACTCCTAAGTTTCTGGTGCCATTTATTCCTGGTTAAAACCAGGGTGGGAACAGCTTTGAAGGGTGGGAAGATCAAGAGTCCTGACAGGACATAAGTTTGAGGTGTTGAGGCTTTGCAGGGCATTGCAGGTAGCCATCAGGTGTGTGTCTCTGGAGCTCAGAGAAGAGGTCTCAGTGGGGAAATACATTTGGGAGTTACAGGAGAGAAAAGGGATTGATGTTGGGACATAATGGAGTGTTAGGGTTGGAGTATCAGTATGTATGTGAATGTGTGTTAACATGTGGTGCTTTGTCCATGTCTGTCTTGCTGTGTGCATTAGATGTGTGTTTTGATTCTAAAGGATTTTCAAACCTTTCTGCTCAAATCTTTATTTAGTATTATAAATCAATAATTATATTTTAGAATTCATCGAGCCTTAGTGGAGCATAAATATTAACTCATTGGTTCCCTAGTTTTTGTAGTTGATGAAATTACAGTAGAGCAATGAAGTACCTTATGCAAGAGTTTAAGCAAATTATTGAAATAGCTGAGCATGGAAATAGGCCTGGTGAATGTTGTTGGAATATAATATAGGTAGTGACCAATAATCCTCTATATCCAAACCATTTACATTTTAATTTTGCATGCATTTTTACCAGATAATCTGTATTTCTAATTGTTCTGCCTAGAGTAATAATGGCTATGCTAAACAATAAGGAGAAAGTGGACAGGAATTTTAAACTTTTCACAAATCCAAATAAAGGACTCATTCCCACATGGGCAAGATTTTACAATGTTATTTTC
Organism: Tolypeutes matacus; assembly: GCA_026826555.1. Taxonomy (NCBI): domain Eukaryota; kingdom Metazoa; phylum Chordata; class Mammalia; order Cingulata; family Chlamyphoridae; genus Tolypeutes; species Tolypeutes matacus. Next base: position 20,237,373 of record JAKSZT010054055.1, read on the forward strand.
CTTGCAGGCAATATATGAACGCCTCTTTTGTTGGATTGTTACTCGCATCAATGATGTTATTGAAGTCAAGAACTATGACACCACAATCCATGGGAAAAACACTGTTATTGGTGTTTTGGATATCTATGGCTTTGAAATCTTTGACAACAACAGGTAAACGGAGTAAGATACTTCAAATCTTATTGTTTGTTTTTTATTGGTTTTAAAGTTGATTTATCACTTTTGTTGCAGCTTTGAACAGTTCTGCATCAATTACTGCAATGAGAAGCTGCAGCAGCTGTTTATTCAGCTGGTTCTGAAGCAGGAACAAGAGGAATACCAGCGGGAAGGGATCCCTTGGAAGCACGTGAGTGGACTCCATCCAGAATGTCTTCATGGGTTTCACATCTTAATGATAATGTCAGCTCTTGTCATTTAAACTCCTAAAAGAGAGTGCAGTCAAGTCATATGTACCAAAGAACAAGGGCATTTTCTAGACTAGAAAAATGTCTGTGCTACCACTGATTAGCACACATAGGATATAGCATATACTCATCTTAACTAAATTATATACCCAGATTTCTGGACTTTGTGACCCATATGGTACTCTATAAGTAGATCTTAGCCATCTTTTTCTTTTTTTAGGAGAAAAACTTTGAATTTCAATAAAGACAAGGTTAAAAATACAATTTTAAGTGTTTCTTAATATTCTTGGGTACTTGAAATATCTGAAATTTAGTTTTCCTTTATAGATACATTGTATAAATACAATTTATTTCAGGGTTGATAAGTGGAATTTCATCTCACCAATATTTTCTTTTGATAGAGTCCCTTTTTTCATGCCCGCTTTACAACCAGTAACAACTGTTTACAACCAGTAAACCTAACATTTTCACTTTGTGTATGATACCACATGCGTTTTCTGGTTTGTATTTAGTTTAAATAGCATTTTATCATCTTCAGTTAATGCTGTTCATATTCTATAACCACACATTAAAACACCTGCATTAATTTTCCTCTCTGTTTACTTTCCTTTGTATCACACATCAGTTATCACGCCCCTTCTCGTGACTCTTTGTGAACATTTTATTTTTCAGAGTCAGACTAGTCGGGTAAGATACAGCCAGAAAGTATGACTGGTCCAGGGTACACGCCCAAGAGAGCAAAGCTAAAAAGCGTGACTCATTGTAGGCTTTCCTGTTGCCTACAATTAGACCTTCTGCTCATAAAAAAAAGGAGGACCAGTAATTTTTCCTTTAAATTTGTATTTTTAAACAATTTTGAGAACAGACTGAAAAACACACAAATTTCTGAGTTTCTGTAAGTTTCTGTGTTTATAAAATAGTGTTTATCTTCTTGTCAAGTAGTACAGGCAATAAAAATAACTGAAATTAATATTTGTTTTTTTTAATATCCCACATCAATTATTGTTCAGCAGTAAACAAGTTTTTTGAAATGTTAAATTCAAATTATTTTTGTATTCCTCCCTATCTTCCTACTTTTTAATCTCTCATTCAGAAAAAGGAGATGATATGATACATAGCTTTTCTATCTCAAATTGCATCTTTACTTTCCATCATGTTAAATGAAATTTTGTTCAAGTACATCAGTCTAAATGTTACTCATTTACAAATAAATCAAAGGGTTGTCATTTACTTTATAACAAGATTACCTGCCATTCTGATTTAAATAGTAAACTTTCATAGCACTTTTAAAATGTGATTCAATTCAGTTAAGTTTATATGCAGGTTTCGTAGAATGAATTGGTTGTATAATGTAATACCCAGTTATTACTGAAGCTTAGATTTTTATAGCAAATTCGATCATGAAACTTGTTATTCATATGTGATTCAGAGGTGCTAGTCAAAAATATCATTTAACAATCAGAGTATTAAATTCCATAGGCATAGCTGATAAAGAGAAAAGTCAACATTGCAGTAGGCTATTTTAAACATCTGAAAAAAGATCAACAGAGCTAAATACACCAACAGAAGGTGTCAGAGAGGGAACAGAATGCTAACCCCAATAAAAAGATTATTGACTACAGTGTCAGGTCTCTGTCTGGGCAAGAATTTCCTTTAAAAGAAAAAAAAAAGTAGTCTGAATATAATGATTAGGTTTTTTTTTTTCTTTCAGTTTTTTGTTATGGAAAACTTCTATCATGCATAAGAGCAGAGAGCATATTATAAACTCAGTGTGCCCATCACCCAGGTTTAACAATTATCAGTGGATAGCCAGTTATGTCATCTGTACTTTATCTACCTGCCCCCAGATAATTTGAAGCAAATTCCATACATCACATTAATTCAACTGTGAATATTTCAGTGTGGTTGTCTAAAAGGTAAAGACTTTTACAAAAACCATGACCACAATACTATTAACACACTTAAAAAATTAATAATTAAATTCATCAAATATCCATTCAATGTTCACATTTCCTCAGTTGTCTTAAAGTTTGTTTTTTGTTTCGTTTTGTTTTGTTTTACAGTTTGTTTGAATTGGGATCCAAATAAGGTTCTTGCATTGTGATTGGTTAATAGGTCTCTAGTGTATGTATAGATTTCCCCCTCCACCACTCTCCTTCTCTCTCCTTCCTTCCCTGCCCCTCACTCTTCTTGCAACCTTTTCTGGAAGAGAATGAGTCATTTACTCTGTAGAGTTTCCCACAGTGTGGATTTTACTTAATCGCATTCCCAAAGTATTATTTAATATGTTTCTCTGTTCCTTGTATTTCCAGTATATAGGTTTTTAGAGCTAGAGTCTCGAATATATTCAGGTTCATTGTTTTTCTGTCATTCTACTTCATAGGTGGTGAATGAACTTCTGTGAGGAGATTCATATTGTCCAGTTATCTCTCTGATTTACTCCCTTTTAAAGGCTTCTGATGCTCTAATTTATATACCATTTTTAGCTCTTCAGAACTTGATTCTCAAGCACAAAGCTGCTCTATTTGGAGTCGGAACGGGAGGCCCGAGCTCTATCCCCCTGTTCCAACCTGTCACGTCTCTCCTTTGCCCTCTCTATCCCCTAAGATACCTCTAGAGAATGCCAGGTTGCTGGAAAAGAGAGTATGAAAACCACTGTTTTGAGCAATGTTTGCAGTGGCATTAAACTTCCAAACTAAAAGTTATTGGAATCTTCAGCAAAGACCAATAGCTTTTAGTTATACAATTGGAATTTTTAAAGGGAACTTAATTCCTTTGTCTCTAGGACAAAAGACTTAGCCTTTAAAGTCTAAGATGTCAGCTGTTAATTAATCATAGTGTTCCTGCCTTTTGAATATTTTAAGGATATTTTTCCCAAGATGGAAATGTCTTTTCTCTCTAATTAGAAATGTAATAAATACCCACAATAAAAATAAATCCTCAGTGCCACTGACATTCTGAATCAGGTAATTTGTTGTGAGGGCCTGGTGTGTGCTCTGTAGGGTGTTTAGCTTCATCCCTGGCCTCTACCCACTAGATACCAAGCAGCACTTCTCTAGTCATGACCATAAAAAATGTCTCCAGATGTTGCCAACTATTCCCTGGGGGGAGTGAATCACCCCCAATTGAGAACCACTTGTGTAGACAAACCAGAAAAGTATAAAACAAGAAAGTAGAAGTCACCCAGGGGGAGCAGATGTAGCTCAGTGGTTGAGCACCTGTTTCCCATGAACGAGGTCCTGGGTTCATCCCCAGTACCTCCTAAAAAAAAGAAGGGAAAAAAAAGTCACCCTGTTTGCAGGCTTTCAGTTCATGGAATACAGAAGAGACCACGGAAGATTAGGAATGGAGCGGAAAGCCATAGTCAAATAAATGGTGTAGGTTCTTCGATTTTAAATAGCATGGAACAGGAATACATGATCTAAAGAAGGTAATGGAGACAACTTTCAGTTTAGGGACCATCTAAATAAGATGGAAGATCTCAACGCAAAGCCTTAAAATGTATGATCTTTAAGCTACCCATCTTCAAATGACATACAGCTTGCCTGAGTTAGGACTGTGTGTGCTCTGTGTATGGTGACAGCCATACTGCAGGCTATCAAAATAAACGGAGGTAGAAAAGGATTTTCCCACAAACCTCTTAATGTATTGAAGTTGCTAAAACACCAGAGGTTATTTATAACTGCTTTCAGCCATTGAAAGTAAATGAAAAGCTTATTCTTATCTTTTATAGATATTTATATCTCAGAATTACATTTTTTATATTATACCCAGAAAATGTCAAAACTATTAGGGCCATATATGCTCTTTAACTTTGAGGAAATTGGAGAAGGGGATGCTCTTTTGGATTTTAGTCATCCAGAGTCACATAACTAAAACGCAAGTTCTATGTAACACCTTAACCTCATTTTCAAGTAATAGACCAAATAACACCTAAAGATTATTTGCTGGCACTTACTGAGTGGAAACTGGGTTTTGTGGTTAATGGCAAACAGATTAAGGTATGAAGGACTAGGGCCGGGTGTGGGATCTGAAAACAGGATTAAAAGCAAGAATTGGTGATGGAGGAAACCTTGTCTCCCTTATAATTTTTGCCTTGGGCCATCTAATAACAAGTGTTCCATGATATAAAGTCCACAAAGAAATGAAAAAATAAACCTCTGTTAGAATGTGTGCACATCTTAATGTTATGCCTCATCAATGTTATTAACACATTTGAGATCAAGGTCACCTAAACTCCTGCTGCAGATGGAGGCGTTGGTGTTTGACCTATCCTAGCCTCTGTTCCTTTTTAAATTGCTTACCTGTGCGTGTCCTACAGATTGATTACTTCAACAACCAGATCATCGTGGACCTGGTGGAGCAGCAGCACAAAGGGATCATTGCCATCCTGGATGACGCCTGCATGAATGTCGGCAGAGTCACTGATGAAATGTTCCTCGAAGCACTTAACAGTAAACTGGGCAAACATGGTCATTTCTCCAGCCGCAAGGTAAAATGCTTGGGAATTTTCTCTCATTTTGATGTGTAATATTTTCCTCATTGTTTGACAGAGTTAAATGACTTTATATGTTAAGTTAAAAGAAAGAAAGGCCTTACATATCCATTAAAGGATTTATTGCTGTGAATAAATTCTGCCTCTCTGGGTTATAGGAAGATGAGATTGATAAAAATCATGATATCCAGGAGAGGGAGCTCCAGACCATCCAATTTGCTAGAAATAGGAAAAATGAACGATCCTTTAGAAACCATGATGTCATTTATAACCAATAGGTACAGAGTCCTTGTTCATGTGCTAGAATTTTACTCCTGCATCTGATAACTCCAGCACTGAAAATAGCTTTTGTCCTTGACTTTTTACTGTTCACCCCCAGTTGTTGCAAAAGGTGATGTGTGCCCTGCCATGATCCTTCAGACTATGTGACCTTCTTGAAACCAGAAATTTCAGGTATTGTTTTGCCATACAGGGAAACACATTCCTTAAATGAATGGGTGTCCTCTTCATTCATTTTTTCACATTCTAAAATCATTCCACGAAGAGGTCACATTTCTGTAATAACTGGTAGCAGTTGTGATTTCAGACCCCTGTGCTGTGCCTTGAGCGCAGTGTGCTTGCCATCAGTATTTGTTAAAGGAATCCGTGTCAGAGAAGGGGCACACCATCTCACCCCGAGTCGTCCCGACAAATATAGGTTTGTCTAGCAGCCACAAGCTGAAATAAACACAGGCCCTGTCCTCCTTCACTTCAGTAAAGGGGTAGACATTTCCACTTTTCTGTAATTCCATGTGAATCTGTGATACACTGCCATTTTTAGCATGAATAAATCTATTTTATAATGCTTTCTCCTTTAAAATTATATAATAAGAATAGGGAGATTCCACAACTAACTAGATAAAGCACAAATCACCAAGAAATCGATTACTGGCTGATATTTATTTTAGGCCAGTTTATTTCTAAAATATTCTCATCAGTCTGTTACTGAAGATTGGCTTGTAGCCCTGCTACAAGTTGATTTCAGGATACTAGTTCTGATCTTTGACATTAGGGCTCCAGTTAGAGATAGTCTGTCTGTTGTTCCCCATTTATACCACACATTCTTAATGAGTGCCTCTTATTTGCGAGGTGCAATCTTTAGATGCTGGGGACAGAACAGTGAGCAAAGTTGGAAGCAACCTAAATAATGAAGAGTAATGCTCTTAAAGATGATATTATTCCTTGGGCAAATTTCCTGTCTTTGATGGGATAGTTTATGAAGGTCTTTTATAAGCATAATTCAGGTTAGAGACTCACCTGGTACCATGCCTACCAGATGGTAGGCACTCAGTATTAAACTGAATTGAATTGGTCAAGATCATACCAAATAAACCTCATGGAATACTGAATTTTAAACTAACACATTCAAGGCTCCCACATAAGACATCACATTCATCTCATTTGGATACCTTTTACTATGGTCGTTTATACATCTGAGTTAAATTTGCCAACCAAATATTTTGAAAGCTTCTTAAGGTAGCAACTCTACATAATACTTTTAAGTAGTTGCTACTGATTTGATAGGGAATACTAAACAGTAATTTATTTGCAGAAATGGGCATGTTTAAAGTGTGTGTTTTTTCCCCTGGGATCTTTGCCTAATAAAGGAAAGAAATGAAATAACCAAACCATCAGAATATTTTAATCACTATGAAACTTTCTGTTAAACAGTACTATTATCCTGTATGTTGAGCCAGGTACCATCATTTGCTACTGGTAACTGATTAATCCAAGTTATTGACATGTGGGGAAAAAAGAGATTTCTGGCTTGTAATAGTAATTTCATTTAGGGCCTAAACTGTTTCTTTCTGCATTAAAGTTTTCATGGGGAGATGTGTAAATGATCCAATAACCATTAAAGAAAAAAACACCTTTCATGGTTCAGATCAGTTGAGACTGCAGTATTCAAATATAAAAATATTCAATTAGTGTGAGATGTCTCTTGAGTCTTTCCCTTTGGGGTTTTTTTAATGAAAAGTTTTGAAAAGGTGGTTAATACAAGAGAAAGAAGGAAAAAGGAATTAAATATTTTGGAGACCCTTCTGTCCATTAGACACTTTGACCTACGTAGTTCATTTATTCCTCAAAAGAATTATTTGAGATGAATAGTTATTAAAGGAGACAGAGTGGGTAGATAGATGGTAGAGCCAAGATTTGAACTTCAAAATCTGATTCTAATTTCCTATAATTATCTACTTGTTGAATTAGTAGACTAATGATTCCATTAAGAATCTAGTTGCCTGTGTAGAGCCCACCATCCTGGTTGGGGTTATTTGTTACCTAACAATAGAACCTAACTGGTTTTGGGATGTAACTGTACTCAGTGTTTCATGGCTCCTTAGAGGTCTGCTTTAGAACCTATAGGATAGCAGGTGATTCTTCACAGGGCTCACCTGTGACAAGATTATAGGCAAATTTTCTGTAATTTTCCTATAACAAGTGATAGTTACGGAGACCACCAGGACTATACAAACCTGTCTTTTCATAAACTAACTCCCTTTAGTGAGAAAGAGTTGCAGAAGATTGGTCTGTGAAATGATAGACTTGAGCTGCATGGCCAGCTAGCAGAAGACAGGTGAGTCAGGCTGTTTGTTCATAGGAACACAGACATCGCAGTCAGTCCCAAGAACCTTTCTCAGGGCTTCCACTGACTACCCGTGTGATTGTGGGCCACTCGCCTAACCTTTTGAGCCTTAAGTCTCGTGTGTAAAAGACCGATCATAATACTTACCATAAATGTCAGGTGTGAGGATCGAATGACATGTATTGCCTAGGTATTCAATAATAATAGTAATGGTCCTCCTTAAGTGTAACATGGAGGAGAAAGAAACCATGTTAGTCAGGATAGGCTGGGCTGCATTAAAAAGACAGCAGCCAATTCAGAAAATAGATGGGATAGGTGGGCAGATAGATAAATGGCTCAATCGAATAATATGGCAAATGTGGGAAAATGTTAAAATTGGTTGATCTGAGTATCAGGGGGGTATGTTGGAGTTCTTTGGGTTTTGTATAATTTTTGCAGCTGTCCTTTAAGTTTGAAATTATTACAAAATAAGTTTAAGGAAAAAAGATAACAACCAAGATTTAAGTGTTAAAAGACAATAGAAGTCTCTCTCAGGGATCTGGACTTCTGTCTTCTGACTCGTCCATTCCCTAGGGACTGTCCTTCTCTATATCCAGCCAGCAGAATGGATGAAAGAGAGTACAGAGGAGGATCACCCACTTCTTGCCAGCTTTGGCCTGGAACAGACACTCTTCACTTCTGCTCACCAGTGGTCACTTGGCCATATCCAACTGCAAGGGTGGCCAGGAAATGTAGTCTAACTGTGTGCCCTGGAAGGAGAGGAAATGAATTTCGGGTGAAAGCTCACAGTCTTTACCACAGAAGCCATGTATGAAAATCAAGCCCATCAATATGATTTCATTCCTAATGATATCATTGCTTGTGACATCATCATCTTATTTTAAGTTGGAATGTATTTTTAGAGCTAAAATCTGTTTCTGAAATAATCGCCTTCTTGGTTTCTTAGCTCTGTGCCTCAGACAAAATCCTGGAGTTTGATCGAGATTTTCGAATTCGACATTATGCAGGTGATGTAGTGTGAGTATCATGTTTTGGTACCTGATATAATGTGCATGCAACCTCACTTCAGAAAATGTAACTAGGGCACATATGTTTTCCCATGCATGTACATTTTTCAGTCATTTTTATGTGAATATGTTTTAAACTCTTGGTTTTTTTTTTTTTTTAATTGGCATAGCTTGTTTTTCAAACACTTACTTAGCACATACTATGTGCCCAGGTTTAGTTTTTGGCACAGCTGGTACTCAATAAAAATTGATTGGTGGATAAATAAATCATGTGAGTCTGTTGTTAAGAAGTAGGATAGAGAGATGAATAAGATGGGTCTTGCCCAGAAGATGCTAAAAATTTAGTGGTGAATACAGGCAGACGCATCCTAAGTCATTATAATGAAGAATGGAAAGGGTTAAACTAGAGATGCACATGGTATCATGGGAGCACTGAGAAGGGATAATTAACCCAGTGTGAGGAGAGTAGAGAAGTCTTGCTTGAGGAAGTGATACCTAAGTTGTGTCTTTTTTTTCCTTTTCTCTTTTTATCATACTATTAACAGTTTTTAATGTATGAAATCTGAGTTCTGTTAGTTACATGTACATACTTGAATCAGTTTCTTATATCAAGGTTGTGTCACTTTTAGCTACAAGATAGCAAGTAGTTGGGCCTTTGCTTTTTACAAAGTGGTTCTCTGTGTGTTCTCCCGAGATAAGAATCACTACAACAGTTTGTGCTAATTCATCATAACATTGCACTGTATTTTAATTACCTGATCAGCCTCCCATTAGTCTGGGAACTCCTGAGTGCAGGGACTGTCTCACCTCCCCTTGTAGACTGTCTGGTACACATAGCTACCAAATTATTAGCTAAATGGGTAACGAATAATATTTCTATTCAAATGGTCTGAGTACATTTATCTATCATTAATAACCTCCAAATATCCTAGTCTATAGTATGATTTAAAATTCTCAAATTTAAACAATTATAACAAGGCTTTGTGCCAAATCATTTCTTAAAAATTACAGCTTTGAGGCATTTTATTATAAAAAGTTGGTAATCATATACATAAATTTATATGAACTTAAAATTCATCATACATTTACTTCATTTCTTGCTTGACCTTCTAGTAAATCTTTAGCATCATTGATTTTGGCTGCTAAATAAGGATATCCTCCCTTGTCTAGGTGATTTAAGAGCATAATTCGTCAATGAGCATCTCTTATTTTTCCTTTATTAGCAGTAGGGCTTACATGTAGTATTAATGCTGCCTCCCATTTTGTCATTTTGGGCTCAAACCCACCTCTGTAATAGCCACCACTGAAGGCAGATTTTGGGAGACTTTGAAAAACTTGTTTTACTTGAGGCTCCATATGCTTCGTGGCTTGCAAAAACATAATGGCCTGCAAATCCTGCAGCAGCAGTAGTCAGTCCAACTGCTACCACTGTACTGGCCATAGCTCCGGCTTGGCTCCCCTGCCTCCAGCAGGAGCGCCGTTCATCCCAACCCAAAGGCTGCGGCCACCCATGCTTCTACCCCCAAAGTTGAGTCTTAAAAGTAAAAGAAGTTAGTCAGGGGAAGGAATCAGGGAGAAGGCTGGGAGAAGAGAGGGCATTCCTAGCAGAAGAGATAGCCGGCAGAAGGCACAGAGGCGAGAAATGACTGCTGTTTGTGAAAAGCTCCAAGTAGGTGGGTAACTGCATCAACAAAAACCAGTTTTACCATATCATTTTTCAACTGACAAAGCAAAAGTCTTACAAACCCTATTTTATGATTATAGTACAATAAAACCAGACAGAAGAAAATACAACCAAAAAATATAATTACCTGAGCATATTAGTTTTCTAGAACTGCTATAATAACAAATTACCACAAACTGGTGCCTTAAAAAAACAGAAATTTCTTTCTTCACAGTTCTGAAGGTCAGAGTTTGAAATAAAGGGGTCAATAGGGCCACACTCCCTCTGGAGCCTCTGGAGAAGAATCCTTCCTTGCCTTTTCCAGTTTCTAGTGACTCCAGACTTGTGGTCACATCCCTCCAAAGTCTGCCTCCATGGTCGCATTGCCTCCTCTGCTTCTTTGTGTCTGTGTCAAATCTCCCTTAGCCTCTGTTTTATAAGGCTTGTAATGGCATTTAATGCCTTCTCAGATAATCCAGGATAAGTTTCTCCTTTCAAGATCCCTAACTTATTTACATCTTTTACCATATAAGTTAATATTCACAGGTTACAGGGATTTGATGTCATTATCTTTTTGGGGGGGCGGGGGGGAGGCATATTTTTCAACTTAGCATATTTAGTTTTGAACACTCTTCCTCAACTTATTATTATTGTTTAAAGTTCTCTTCTCTCCTTTTTCCTTATTTTTTACATTAGGTATTCTATCCATGTCACCTATTACATGAAGAGATTAAGCAAACAAAAGCAAATAATCATCTCCATAAATGCTGAAAAGACATTTGAAGAAATTTTAATAGCTGTTCCTGATTTAAATTAAAACTCTAGAAGCATAAAATAATATGGCTTGAAATTATTATCCTGTATTAGTCAGCCAAAGGGGTGCTGATGCAAAGTACCAGAAATCTGTTGGCTTTTATAAGGGGTACTTAATTGGAGTAAAAGCTTACAGTTTTTCAAAGAGTCCAACTCAAGGTACTATAAGAGGTACTTTCTCACCCAAGTCAGTTGCCACGAGTTGACAGCAAGATCATTGCTGATCTCTGTGAGAGTTTAGCCTTCCTCTCAGCTCCAGGTTGACAAAGGGCTTACATCTTTCTGGGCTTTCTCAGCACTGCAAACTATCAGGCGAATGGCTCGTCTCTCTTCCCGGGACTGCAGTTTCCCCTCTTCCATGTCATGACAAAGTTCTCTTCTTTGGTATCTATGGAACTCTCTCTTCCCATGTATCTTCTTCTGTGTCTTCTTGAGTGAGTGTCCATTTATATCAACCCACCAAGGGGGCGAGGAGTTAACCTGAGTTACACCCTACTAATGCAGTTGACTCAAAGCCTTAATCTTAACATCATTTAATCAAAGACATCTCAGCTGAATCTAATACAATCAAAGGGTATTATGCCCAGAGGAAGAGACCAGTTTACAAACATAATCTCTTTTTTGGAATTCATAAATAATCTCAAGCTGCCACATATCCCATTTGCCAAACTAGCTGTTGGTACTGGTGGAATGGCACTACTTTCTACTTTTTCTGGACCTGTTCCCAGGTTTCAGTATACTGAGGAGGGAAGATCTACACCATACAGATCAATCCCACTAAAAATCTGTCCCATTAAAGCACGGTACTGTCATTCAGCTCAGAATGACATAAACACAGAACTGGACAGGTGTTCCAGAGACCACTAGACCAGCCCCCTTGTTTTACAGATGAGGAAATTTACGGATATGTGTAAAATTCTTGCCCTTTGAGGTATACTTAATGCTCAGATTTTCCCTTCTCTCCTTAGGCCCTTCAATCCTTTTCTAGACTTTCACTGGATATCTTGTGTGTGCATAATACTTTATAAGGTATGGTCCCTGCCCACAAACAGCTTTCCATGTAAGATATGTACATATATGGTTGTGTGTGTGTGTTGATTTATATTTATTTATATACATACACATATATACATGCTCATATACATATATACATATATATACACAATAGAAAGTAATCTAGAATCATTGCTACATGGTTAATAATAAGTGCTGTCATAATGCAGAGTAAAGAAATGGTATATTTCTGGCCGTGTGTGATAAACTGGGAAGACTGATCCTGGTCCTTGAATGCTAGGAATTATTCTTCTAGGAAGAAATGGGAAGGGTGTTAAAATAATCAGGAAATAGCAACTAAATCCTTTTTACCGGAATGTATCCTTTTTGAAGTGGAAAGAAATAGAGATGCCTGGAAAAATATATTGAGTTCAAATTACAAATTTTGAGGGCTAAAATAAGGAGTTTGAAGTTTGACTTTTATAGGTTAGGCAATAGATTAAAAGTCAGATGACTTCAGGGTTCAGTGAAAGGTGGCTTGAAATATTAGAAGACCTAGGATGGAGTAGACAGAGATAATTTTGAACCAGATGACCTTGATGTACCTATAAGCAGCCTGAAGGAATGTTCTTGTAGAATTAAATATGTAAGGCTGAAACATTGGAGAGGTACCAGAGTTTGAGATCTGGAATCATCTATATAGATATGATTGTGAAGGAAGAAAATATAGATAAGCAAGAAAGCAGCACTCTAAGGAGCAGCTGCATCTAGAGTGATTATTTGCTCAACCTCCTAGGGCTTTGTCTTAATACTGGAGAATCCCCGTTTATTTTTATAGCCTACTTTGGTCCCTTCATTCAGTTTGTTTCCATGTGATTTGCTTTCCTTTCTCTTCTCTGCTTATCCAAATCTTAATGTCCTTCACAGTTCCTCCTTGGTTCTTTTATCCCACACTGAACACACTAGGCAAGTCACTTGACCTCCCTACAAATGAGACTATAATTGCTTCTGTATAGTGCTGTATTGTTTTTAGAAATACTGGATGTTAAATACTGCTCTCTTTTTAAAAGTCATCTTCTTAGGGTAAGCAGTAAACCAGTAGAAATTGATAATCTTCATCAGAATGATGGTACCAATGTTTGCTCTCCTTTTGAGTAATAGAAACAAAATCACTTTTATTTAGTAGGTAAATTTGGTATCCTTTAACATAGAACAAGGTGGACAATATAAACTTTATAGATGATTAATTGCATAATTAACTATGAAAAGACTTACAGACTTCTAGTAAGCTTAAATGCAGCTCTTGCTTGGTAAGTAATGTATGTTTTCTTTTTTTATTAGCTACTCTGTCACTGGTTTTATTGACAAAAATAAAGATACTTTATTTCAAGATTTCAAGCGCCTCATGTATAACAGGTAAAACTGAAATTTTGTTAATTAACTTTACATTAAACTCTTTAACATTCGCTGTATAATATACTTGCACAAAATTTTTATGTGACAATTTAAGAGTTTCTGGCAAATTTTCTAGTTCTGTTTGAATATACTTAATGAAATAGTACATGACTTTATGATTATATAGTCTATAAACTTACTGCTACTAATATGATTTTCCTTGATTCCCCTTGGATTGTCTCAGTTTCTGTGTTCACTGCTGCCACTCCTCTGACGCCTCTACCGGTATACTCAGTGGTCCCCAGACTAGGCTAGTGGAGATGGGAGAAGTGGCACAGCTGAAAGCTTTAAGACTCAGAGTCTCATGATAGTGTCACTGCCCCCAACTAAGAGACCATTCTGATATCAAAGTGGTATCAAGTGTCAGTGATGATAAATCCAGACTGCAGATGGAATCTTTGCAAGAAGGAAGAAAATGTGAAAAAAAGCTGTGGTGAAATAAAAATAAGCACATGATAGCAAGTTCAAACCCAGTATGTATACTTTGAAAAGAAGGTCCATGAAGAACAAAGAGTAGTCTTGGTGAGCTTCTTCTTACAGTTTAAAGACTATATTCACATATTTATTTAGTCTTTTCAGTCAGTTGACCATCAGAAGTTATTGAGAGGTGACATCACTAAAAATGGTGGAATAGGGAACTCTAAAAGCCCATCCTCCACAAAAGGAACAAATAATCACACAGTTGGACATTTATCTCAGAGCAGTGAAAACTTATGCCAACACAAAAACCTATACACATTTGTATTCAGAGCAGCTTTATTTTGTAATCACCCAAAACTGGAAACAACCCAAATGTCCTTCAGTAGGTGAATGGTTAAATAAACTGTGATGAATCAATACCATGGAATACTAAGCAATAAAAAGGAACGAACTATTAATGCATGCAACAACTTGGATGGATCTCAAGGGAATTATATTGAGTGGAAAAAGCCAATCTCAAAACATCACATATTGTATGATTCTAATTACTTAATATTCTTTAAATAACAAAATTATAGAGATGAAGGACAGATTAGTAGTTGCCAGAGGTTAGAGGTAGAATGATGGGGGTAGAGGAGGCTATAAAGAGATAGCACAGCAGAGCCTTGTGGTGTTGGAACAGTTTTGTATTTTTATTTTGTTGGTGAATAGATCATCTACACATGTGATAAAATTGAAACTATATACATATTCACACATAAATGAGTACATATAATCTGAATAAACTCCAGAGAATTGTGGGTATTTGTCTTGACCTGTCTACTGGCTCCCAAAAGGACTGGCTCAAAGGGCTTGCCCTTATTTTGCCTAACTCAGAACTCTCCCAGAGCTAAAGTGGCTATGTGGGGAGGAGGGTGGCATTTGTCAAAAACATTTAAAGGCAAATGTATTATTTGTTCCCATCTGGAGCAAGGGATAACAAGTGGGGCAAACAATAGTCTCATCAGAAAGCTTGGGAGGAAAGTCTGGGAAATGAGAGGCTTTGGGGAATAAAGATGTTGACAAGCTCTTACATATTCATAGACATCTAGAAGTTCATGTGCATGGTTGGGCACATGCTCAGAAAAGATTGGAAAGATTGGAGAAGGGCCTAAGCTCTCACCTCTAGCTGAACTTCAGGCTCTGCACAAGCAGAAAGTGAAGACTAAAGCAGAGTTGTAAACTTCCTGGCTGAGTGTTTAAAGGCATGCCTAACACACATACAGAGCCAATTGGAAAGATTGAGAAGTGATTTTTTTAAATTTTGTTTTTGGGGTTTTGTTTTTGTTTTTTTTTTTATTCCGGGCATTTAAGGAAATCTCTACCAAATCACTAACTGACCACCAGCCTAATGGAACCGAGAGTTCAGTGGCCACACATGACAAAGAATACAAACTTTGCAAAATTAGTTTAGAAAAGTTACTAAACAGATGACAACTACAACAAGCAGCAACAACAGACACTGGGGAAGGGGAAAGAATCTTATTTCCAGAATTGCACATTATAATATTCAAAATGTCCAATTTTCATCAACAACAAAAAGTTAAAGAATGCAAAGATACAAGAAAGTTTAGCCCATTTATAAGAAAAAAAATTTCTCAGAAACTTTCACTGAGAAAGCCCAGACATTGAACTTACTAGACAAAGATTTTAAACTAACTGTCTTAAGTTAGCTTAAAGAGCTAAAGGAAACCATGGACAAAGAACTAAAGAAAACCAGGTAAACAATGTCTCAAGAAACAGAGAATATCAATAAAGAGAAATGATAAACAGAAACCAAATAGAAATTCTGGAGTTGAAAGTTACACTTAACAGAAATGAATGATTCACTAGAGGCATTACAACTGATTTGAGCAGATTTGAATCAGCAAATTTGAATCAGCAAATTTAAAGGTTGATCAGTTGAGATTATCCAATCTGAGAAGCAGAAAGAAAAAAGAATGAAGAAAAATGAGCAGAGCCTAAAGATCACTAGTGCTGCTGTATAAAACACAGCTGTAAAGGGAAAGTATTGAAATAGGGAGACCAGTTAAGAGGAGACAAGTTCAGTAATCCAGACAAGAGACTGTGGTGGCTGCGATTTGGGTGGTAGTGAAAGAGAAGATGAAACAGTCAGATTGAGATATGTTTTGAAGGTAGAGCCAACAAGATTTGCTGTTGGATAGGATGTGCTATGTGAGAGAAAAACATAAATAAAAAATACCTGAGCAATGGGGAAGGGATGCTTGACGTGAGAAAAACAAGAGAAGGGGAAATCAATAGTTTTGTTTTGGATACATTATGTCCAAGGCACATATTGGACAGCCAGTTGAAAATGTCAAATAGGCAATTGCAAAATTTCCCTGGAACTTAGGGGAAAGGTGATACTGGAGCTATAAATTCATTATTGATAGTATTTAAAGCCATAAGACTGGATAACATCATCTAGGGAATAAGCATAGATAAAAAATAAGAGAGAGAAGAGGTGTAAGAACTAATCCCTGAGACAATCCAGCATTTAAAGATAAACAAGTAGGTGAGCGCCTGCTGGTCCCAGCTTTCATCCCCTGTACTTCCTAGAAACAAAACAAACAAACAAATGAACGATAAAGACCAATTCTCATTAGTGAGCAGATGTGGCTCAGTGGTGGAGTGCCTGCTTCCCATGTGTGAGATGCTGAGTTTAATCCCTGGTACCTCCTAAAAAAAAAAAAAACAAAAATAAAGATGAGCAAAAGAGGAAGAACTAGCAAAGGAGACTGAGAGAGTGCTAGTGAGATAGTGAGATAGGAAGGAAACCAGGACTCTGGTGTCAGTCAAGGAAAAAAAATGCTTTAAGAAGAAAAAAAAAGTGGTAGTAATATGAGGACCAAGATTGACTGTTGGATTCAGTACCGTGAAGGTCATGGGGCCCTTGACTACATTGATTTCAGTGGAGTGGTGAAGATAAAGTCTGACTGAAATGGGCTCGAGAGAATACAGGAGGTGAGAATGTAGAGAAAATGTGTTTAAACAATTCTTTCAAGAAGTTTTACTACAAGATGGTTTTTCTGTGTGGATGTTAAAGCCACCAAGAATGATGATGGAGGTATCAATAGAAAGTTATAGAGACATAGTAATGGGAGAAGAGATTCATCCAAGAGCATTGGCCATGGGGAAAAGGGATTTTTGGAAAGGAATTTCAGTGCTTGAGAAATAAATGATAGTTTGGCATTGCTGTGTGTAGAAAACATTTAAAACCCAAACTGGAAAAAAAAAAAAGCTCAGTTGGTCAGTGGCAATGTCAGGGCCTGCTGCCTGAGGAAGGAAGTCTGGCTGTGTATCATGAGACTGCACAAGGGGGCATCATTACCTTTGTGGATTTATTATGGCCCAGAGGTTTGGCACAAAGAGAGCAGCTCCACCTTTTAGTGGTAGACTCATAAAATCAAAGCTCATGGGACCAATGCAGAAACAAAGCAGCATGTGGATTTATTTCCAGTGAAAAATCTAACAGTCACATGGAATAGAATACTGGAGTTGACATGACAGAGCCTATTTTTTACCTAGGAAAGGAAATTCTGCATGGGAAGTCAAGTGGCAGTGAGAGTTCCAGTTTATGATTTGACAATGAAAAATATTTCCCATAGAATTCAGAATGCTTAGCTGCTTTGTAAGCATGGAATCAGAACAAGGGAACATAGATTAATGCAACAATTAGCGGCATCAGGTTAAGATGAGCCCACTTCACAATAGGGTTGGTCTTCCCAAAGGGGCAGAAAGATTGAAAGTCTGTTGACTGCACCTTATTGCATTTATCTCTATAATAGGAAAGACCTTGCCAGTGGGACAAGAAGTCTTGAAATTTTTTTGACTAACACCATCCTCCTAGATGGGCCACTTTTTCCTTTTGGACACTTTTGTTCGTTTCCATGGCTTACCAGCCTCCATAAAATGAATCCATTCTTTCTTGGTATATGCTAATACAGTGGTTTTTAAACAGTGATCCTTGGACCTCTAGTTCTTGGGCTTTTAGAGTATGCACACATGTATGCATGTGTACTCCTGTGTGTGTGTGCTCATCATATGTGTCAGTGGAGGGAGAAAGGAAGCGAACAGGTGACTTGCCAGGCCCACAGGCCTTCACTCTTTACCACTTCCTTGTTAGCAGATGTGCTCTGGCTTATCTATTACACATAATGGGTTTCTGGATACGCTTTCCTTTTAAGAAAAGGGTCCTGGTATTTAATATATTTGAAAGCTATTTTGTTAGTATTACATTCATGACTTGCTGACCTGAAATTTCTTTGTCTTTAAAACGACTGCATGTATTTGTTACAATTCATTATGTTTTGGTTTTACTGTTTAACATATGGCCTTATTTCCCTCATTTCTAGCCTTTTCCCTCCTCATTTACAAGGTAGTATGGGAATAGTCTCCAAATATGCTCAATAGTGAGATGGAAGAAGAATTGGGGGTAGATAACTGCTTAGAGTCAAAGCCAGTGATTCTCAGTTTTTTTGCATGCATCAGAATTTTCAAAGTATACATGCTCTACCCTCTGCAGATTCTATTCAGTAACTGTTAGGAAGGCATCCCAGGCATCATATGCACGAAAGGTTGAGAACCATTCCTTAAATTACCTCTTTGCTAAATATAAGAACGAAAAGTTCAGGAAAAACAATATACATTTATATGATCATTTTTATTCATATGTGTACCATTGGAAAAATATGGAATAAGGTTGTAAAGTAATAAAGCTGATTTCATAAACCACAGATCACTGCATTGTTATAGCCACTTTTGATGGTAGTTGGCACTGCTTGCTGGTGATAGGAAGGTTTAGGAGTATCACTGTGTCTTTTTTTTTTTTTTTTTTAAAGATTTTATTTATTTATTCATTTATCCCCCCCTTGCTGCTTGTGCTCGCTGGGTCAGCTAACCACGCCGTGCGGGCGGGCTTTGCCTTCACCAGGAGGCCCTGGGAACCGAACCCGGGGCCTCCCATATGGTAAACGGGAGCCCTACTAATTGAGCCACAGCCGCTTCCCCTCACTGTGTCTTAATTAACATTTTTTTCTTCGCCTTTTTCTCATCTATTATTTCATTTCGCAGCTATTATTTTGACCGCTTAGGTACAGAACTTTACTTGGTGCTTTGGGAAACCAACTCAATTTTCTGTTTTTATCGGGGAAAGAAAAGTGGACAAAATGATGGCAGTTCTAAGCACAATTAGCAATAAGTGTCCATGTTAAACCTTTTCTCTTTTCAACCTCTATTTCTTAAAATAAAAATTCCAGCAAGGGAAAAGTTTCCAAGAAGCAAGCAACATTTCAAATTCCAATTACTCTGAAATCAAAAGCTCCCAAAATGAAACAGGAAGAAAATCAGAGTTGGGACCACTACATGTTTTTAAAAAATATTTTCACAAAGCCAAATAATTAGTTTTTAGCATGAAAATTAGCCTAAAGTATGTGTTTAGAATTAGACTGCAAAAGCCTTTGTGCCATATCAATAAAATATTCTAACTACCAATGCTATATGTGTTTATAAATTCAACTGCCATAAGGGGGTTTACCAGAAGACAATGTGTAAAATTCACTATTATGTATTCCGATCTGTATTTTTAGAAAGAGCTGGGTTTTTGTAGTGCTACCTATTCTGTATGTTCATTTGTTTGAATTAGATGTTCTGCATGTTTTCTGCCATGATACTGAGGATCATTTTCCTACTCGTGCTTTTTCCTCATTCTATAACCACCACAAAAAACAGTTTTATATGTTTGTTGTAAAAGTCATGTTAATCATTTGAGATTTCTAGGTAACAATAATACGCCATGCTAAAGAAATTTAAGTATTTTTTAATGTGCTATATAGTTTGGACAAATCTTCTAAATCTGTGGTGCAGTATCCATCTTTATACTTTCAGTAAATTTCCTGGGTGGAATCATTTTTGCAGTTAGGCCTTATGACTTCCATCTATAGTACTATTATGAATCCCAGAATCCAGTTTAGCAGAATTGTTTAGCAACTCTCGTTCCCCTTATTTGAATGTAACGTTTGAATTGCTCTTTCTATGGTTCTCAGTTCAAATCCTGTGCTGAAGAATATGTGGCCCGAAGGCAAACTGAGCATTACAGAGGTGACCAAGCGACCTCTGACTGCTGCCACCTTGTTTAAGAATTCTATGATTGCTTTAGTAGACAACCTTGCATCAAAGGTAACCACTTTCTCTTACAAATACCATTTTAGCTTAGGTTCCCTCTTGAATACATGTTTCAGAGACTGTATGTATGATTTTCTTTTTAGATACTGATGATCAAATCGAAGAATATATATTTAAAGTGAATATTATAATAGAATCTTTACTCCTGGTTTTGTTTTGTTTTTTTGCATTTACTTAGGTGAAACAATTGTTTGTGTCCTAGATAAATGCCTTTCTTTGGATTTTTCTGTCTATTTTGGTCAAAGGGAGAGGTTTAGTGAGTTTTTTTAATATATATACTCTAAAGTATAGCCCTCTCTTGAAGACAGAACCTAGCAAAAAGAACTTCACTAAATTGAATTGTAATGTACCATCTATATATTTTATTTGAATACAGATTTATCAAAGAGCGAGTTTCAAGAGGAAATTTAGTGTTTAAGCATTGTCCTCAGGCTGGGTCTTAAGTAGACCAGAAAGTGTATTATTGACAATTATTTCTGCTTTTTATTGTTCCTTTAGGGCGTAATACTATCTGTTTGGTAACTTAAGTCTGTTTTTTTTCCCCTAAAGAACAGCTTCCTACTCTTAACTGCTGCTGTTGACAAGTTTGATAAATTACACAGCATTCTGGGACTCATTATTTTTAGTTCCTTCATTTTTATCTTTCTCTTCTGGTGCTTTCACTGTGTATTTTCTTATCTTTTTTTTTTTTTTTTTTTAATCAACTTCCTCTCTAAGAATTTAAATCTTAGATTGTGTTTCTGGTTCCTTCACAGTGTATAAATTAGGAAAATGTCACAAGAACTCATCTCTTCATTAGATTTCTATTTCTTTTAGTCAGGATTCTTTGGCCTCAAGTGACAGCAAGTAAGTGGAATTTGTTGGCTTGTATAATCAAACCTCCAGAAGGTCAGGGGTAAGGACACTGGAACTGAAGACTGGAACATTAGAATTCTTGCTCTTTTATTTTGGCTTCTCTCTGCATATTAGCTTAAACTTGCTTCATTCAAAAAGAAGAAAAGTAGACCTAGGAAAAAAACATGAAACACAAGAAACAGAGTTGAAACTGAATTATATAAAATGTTTATTTATAAAAGGTATTAGACTTATTTAATTAGCCTTGTTTGTTTTTAAAAATTGATAATTAAACGTGTCTTTTAAAAAATTAAAATTAGAGAAGTACCTATAAATTACATATAGCTGTTAATAAAAGAGACCACCAAATTAGTGACTTAAACAAAAGAGAGAGAGCAGATGTGGCTCAAGCAGTTGAGCACCCGCCTCCCACATGGGTGGCCCCAGGTTTGGTTCCTGGTGCCTCCTAAAGAAGACAAAGAAACAATGAGCAGATGTTGAGCAAAAACAAGCAGACAACAGGCAAAAAACAATGAGCAGACAGCGAGCAAAAACAATGAGCAGACAATGAGTGCAAACAATGAGCAAAAACTGAGCAAACAGATGAGGGAGCCATCTTGGGGGGGGGATTAAAAAAAAAACAAAAAAAAAACATGAGTTTATTTCTCTCTCCTGTAAAAGTAGTATAGGAGAAGGCATCCCAAGGCTAGTATGGCAGCTCCAAGGTTATCAGAGACCAAGGTTCCTTCTGTCTTCTGCTCTGCCATCCTAGTGCTTGGCATCTGTTCTCCTAGTCTAAAATAGCAGCTGGAACTTCTTCCTTTTTCAAGAGACTCCCTGGAAGTTTCACAGAGCACCTCAGCTACACCCAGTTGCCAAGGAAACTGGGGAGTGCATTTTTATTCTGGTCAGGAGTATACCCAGCTAGAAATAAAGATTTAGTTTCAAAGTAGGAAAAGATACTGGATATGGGGTAGGCAGCTAGCCTATAGCAGTCTCTGCTACAGCTTCCCATGTATGTGGGCATGGGGGGAAGGGCACAGAGGATGGCTGGAGGGGACACAGAGATGAGCAAGGAGTAAGAATATAGAAAGCTTTATCAATCCAATAGAAGGCAGGAAGGGCGGTGGGAAGAGAAGCAACAGGAAAATATTATTTTTAGAGAATACTAAATAATATGGTAGAAATAAATCTAAATAATTGGTACTCACCACAAATGTAAATAGATTAACAGATTAGGTAGGGGGAAAATCCAGCTACATGCTGCTTACAGGCAACACACCTAAATAACACTATGCAGAAAGATTAAAAAACAAAGAGCTAAAAAAAGATTAGCCCCCCCCCCCAAAAAAAAAAAACCTGGATAAAAGCAATATTAATATTGGATAAAATAAAATTTAAGGCAAAAAAGTATTAATACTCAGGGTTGAAGTCAAGGTCTCGTCAGGGTCTCGCAGCCATGTTGTCTGTCTGCCATGCTGTGGCTCGTCTTCTCCTCGTTTCCCTGTACTAGCCTGCCTCACCTCCCCCTCAGAGAGTTCACACCCTTATTCTTAAGGGGGTAATGAGGGGTGATGGTCATTCTTCTGTAGTTACTGTATCAAAAAAAAAAAAAAATACTGAAGAAAATAAAACCATTTTGAACTAGTACCTAACAACACAGTCATGATTATACATGAATTCCATAAAGCAAAAAAGAACCTGAAAATAAATTAAAGGAAAAACTGACAAGTCCACAATCATAGTGGGAGATTTTCACTCAGTTCCACCAGAAATTGATAGATTGAGCAAACAAAAATATTAGTAAGAATACAAAAGCTTTGAAAATCAAATTTAAACTTTGTCTCATAGATCAAAAGAACCTCTACCCAGGAAATAGAGAATACGTATTTCTTTCAAGTTCACATGGACCATTTACAAGAACTGACCACATAATAAATCACAAAGGAAATCTCAGCCAGGTCTCCATCCTCAGTGAAGGTAAAATAAAAATCAGCATTAAAAAAGTTTTTAAAAATGTGCTTGGGAACTTTAAAATGCTTTCCTGATAACTCTCAGGTAAAAGAGAAAATCACAATGGAAATTACAAAATATTTGGAACTGCACAACAAAGAACTTATCAGAACCTATAGCATACTGCTAAAGTGATGCATTCTTTATGCCTTTATTTTTTAAAAAAGGAAAACTGAAAGTAAATAAGTTCAACTCAGGAAGCTAGAAAAGAAACCCCAAAGTAAACCTAAAGAAAGAAGTAAGAAATAATTTTTAAATGGCAAAATCTTAAAATAATAGAAAGATCAAAAAGTTAATCAGGCAAGCCTAATAAACCTAATCAAGAAAGAAAAGAAAAAGAAACAATATTATTAATGAAAACAGGAATATAACTTCAGATATAATGGAGACATTCAAAAGCATCAGAATATTATGAACAACCATATGCCCATGTAGTTGAAAATTTAGCCGAATAGTTTTCTAGAAAAATACATTATCAAAATTAACTCAAGAAGAAATAGAAAAACCTTGGTTTTACAGGTGAAGCCAGGGAAGTGTTGGATTCCTCTAGGTTCTTGGCTATGTCGTATAAAGGAATTTAAGAACATGACAATTTAATTAGGCCAGTGAAAAGAATTTTATTGGGAAATAGGGGGAAAGAACAGAGCTTGCTGGGAAATGGGAGAGAAGGATGGAAACACACGCCGAGATTTGATGAGGCCTCCTCTAGGCAGAGAGAGCGATATTGGGCTTGTGTGGTCACCTTTTAAGCTATTAATTATTACTCCCCTTGCTAATGCTAAGGGGAGGGGCCCTATCTGTTATTGGTGGGGGCCAATGGTGGGGCCTGCTTGGAATATCCGGGGTCCCCCCAAGGCCCCGGAAAAACTCCCAACTGGGACCTCAAAGTTGAGGTCAAGGTCTTGGCAGGGTCTTGTGGCCATGTTGTCTGTCAGCCATGTTGTGGCTCATCTTCTCCTTGTTTCCCTGTACTAACCTGCCATAACTCCCCTCTCAGAGAGCTCATGCCCTTAATCTTAAGGGGGGTGTTGAAGGGTGATGGTCATTCTTTTGTAGTTACTTCCTGCTGGTTAGGGCATTAGTCCCTGCCTGACAGGGCATAAACCTCTCTGGCTATTCTAAAAAGGTTGAGGAAAGACTGGTCTGACACTGTGGTTGGAACTGGATGAAATCCCCTCATAACTAAGCTTTGATTCTGTAAGAAATAACTTAATTAAAATTTTGAAGATTCATGGTCCTGTTAAAAGGATAAAGAAGATGGTGGTAAGCTGGCCCAAAAAGGGGGCCAACCATGACATACTGGACCATAAGAGGGAGAAAGGCCAGGTGCCTTCAGAGGCTGCATCCTCCCAAAGTTGATGGGAAACAACATTCTTCCTTGAGTTCTTTTACGCTGTTGGGTAACTATAGGGAGAGATTGTGGTAGACCTGCTCTGCTGGGTTTGGGTATAAATTGCCAACCCCAGTTCCCACAGCAGTGGTTATGCCTAGGACAGCTAGGAGAGGTATGAAGAGAGACACTGCCCTAGACATAAACTCACAAAGACAGTATAGGCAAAAACCAGACAAGCATATGGCAAACAAAATAAAGACAGTACTTGAGAGAGCCATTCCTTTATCTTATAGGCATGTTCATTAGCTACTTAGAAAATGAATTAAGTTTACCAGGACTTAATGTTTTGTATTCCTCTGCATATGATCTAGAAGAGATATATCATAATCATCAGGCATATAGGTACAGTACTTAACACTAGTCAATGCACAAGCTCTTCTTTGAGCTGCAGTTAATAGATCTAAGCTCCAGGTTTGCAATACCATATATGTTCTCTTTCCATAGGAGCAGGCCATAATACCAGTTGTGTTTAAGTTCTACTCACAGTACTCTGGTAATTGTTGCTCTACTTGGTATGCCCTTCACACGCCAGTATGCTGCAGCACCATTGACCCTAGAGAGAGACTAGTGTGTTTCACTGGCCTGGTGCTTAGTACCCTTTGGCACTATGAAACAGAGCCAGTCTGGAGGCAGTGTCAATTGTTCATCTGGCCATATCGAACCATCGCCAGCTGCTGCAGGAGTCCAAAACTGCAACATACTCTCCATCCACTTCAGGAGCATAACCAGAGATGCAGTAGATACCTTTATTGTTTTAGGGGTCAGTGACCAACCTAGCCAGTAACTCAAATGGAGAGACACCATGCAAGGTATTTGGGCCTGGCTTGAATGCTTGAGTTGGACAATACTGTAGTCTATCTCTCTTGATTTTTATACACTTTCTAAACTCTACCAATGCAGTTTATAACACATCAAATGGACTTAACTTTTTAGTACACTGCTTTTTACTTCTATACCTTTACCATGATGATGTTATTTAACAGGTATTTTACTTTAGCAGTACAGAAAAAACTACTTTCTCAAATATTTTATGAAAATTGATTCCAATGGAATCAAGATTATCTTTCCTTCCCACCACTTTAGCATGCAGATTGAGGTAGCCTCTGACAGGTTTCCCTGTTATGAAGTTACTTTTTGTTATTAATATCAGTTTAGTTTTTAATTAATAATGGATTCCTGGAATTAGCTATTCAAATGCTTCAGTTTAGAAGATGCTTTCACAAACTTCTTATAACTAGAAATAACTTTACCTTTAAACAAGCTTATTAATTATAATTAGCAACCAATGAAGTTTACTTTATCCATTTAAGAGAGGGCAGATCTGCATTTCCTTCTTTAATTTAATTTCATTAAATATGAACTTATAATTTTCATCATCTTAAAGATTTAATATATATAATGTTAATTTATTTAATTGATATTCTATAAACCTAGGGAGATTACACTCAAGCTAAATAAAATTGAGTCCCTTATAGTTTATGCAGGGAATGTTTTTTTTCCTTCCTTTACAGGAGGTTAAAACCTCTTTTCTTTAATGAAATTCTATAACTATGAATAATCTTAAAAGCATACTGACTGCTAGGTTCTGGACTACATTATAATTGTTTAATTAATTTTAATTATAATTTAGAAAGGATCTTTCCATAGCTTTCAAGGACTTTTCCTTTACTTACTGAAATTTGACAATTAGGTTATTAGTCACCCTTATTTTAAGGCTAGTAAAAAGTTTAAATTGGGGGATTACAGGGAAAACTGCTTTTTTTTTTTCTTAAGATTTTTATTAATTTATTTCTCCCACTCCTCATTGCTTTTGCACTCACTGTCTGCTCTCTGTGTTCTTCTGTGTCTGCTTGTCTTCTCTTTAGTTGACACCGGGAACCCATCCTGGGACCTTCCAGAGTGGGAGAGAGGCGCTCAATCTCTTGTGCCACCTCAGCTCCCTGATCTGCTGTGTCTCCTATTGTCTCTCCTATGTCTCTTTTTGTTGCGTCATCTTGCTGCACCAGCTGTCCATGTGGGTCAGCACTCCCGCGGGGGCCAGCACACCTGTGCAGGCCAGCACTCTGGGTGGGCCAGCTTGCCACACAGCCCAGCTTGCCTTTCACCAGAAGGCCCCGGGAATTAAACCCTGGACCTCCTATATGGTAGACGGGAGCCCAATCGCTTAAGCCACATCCATTTTCCCCAAACTGATTCTTAATTCCCCAGCCTTGAAGGTAGTTTTAATCTACAACACCTACCACCTCACTCAGAGCTCTTGCAAAGAGAAGGCCCTGGGGCTGGGTAGGTCAAAGAGCTCAGGAAAATCTTTTCCCCTTTCCCAATAGTTTCTGTATTCAGATTTCTATATGACCTTTCCATCCTGATTCGCCTTATTTGGGCTCCGGGAATACTCATTCACATATATAACTGAATATTTAATTTTTAACAATTTGAATAGAGCTGTTTTAAGAATTTTCATTTGTTAATTTGATATTACCATTCCAATGTATGAAGATATACACTCAGCAAATAGGCAGACACAAAAACACAACTCACTAAAGTTACTTAAAACTTTTATTCTTTTACGAAATATGTTTAACGGTAAAATCATATTTAAATGATTTCTTTGAAGGCTATTTCTAATTACTCTAATTTGCACTATGACTATGCAGTTTTGCATAAGAATTTCATTCATTTTAATTATTGGCTCATAACCAAATTGTCCCCAATGCTTTAAAATACAATTTTCCTTTACTTCAGAGCTTTGCTTATTTCCCATTTTGTCTTTGGCAGACCTTGGATGAAAAATACTAATTCCAGTGTAAACTCACTGGGGTCATTGAAGTCTCAGGGACCCCTGGTTTTCTCATGACTTATTGCTTTTAGGAACATCAACACTCGAGGTGGGAGGGTCCCCTCCTCAGTCCTCAGCTGCTGGACTGGAAGAGTGGACGTCCAACCCTGAGGGTCTAGAATTCCATCAGGCAGCAAACACCTGGAGTCACTAGAGAAAGCAGGGTCACTAATAACCAGTGGAAGGACAGGAAACAGGGGTGTCTTAAATTTGCCTTTCCCTGAACCATGGAGGGCAGAAGTTGTCATGAAATAACCATAAGCGAAGGCAAGGGGTGCTGTTAGACCTGATGTAACCATGAACAAAAACAAACTTAGTTTATAGTTACCATCACAGTAGCTGAAGGCTAAGGGTGAGGTGAAACTAATGAGCTAAAGCAAGGGTGTGACTAGACCTGGAGTAACCATAAGCAAAGGTAAGTTAGTCTAAGATTACGCTTACAATAGTAGCTCTAGGCAAAATCCACCAAGTTATAGCAATTTCAGATACTATCCTTCTGCTGTTCTATAATATAAAGGCATCTATATAATGATCTTAACTCTTAGTTACAGTTTCTGGTAAGTTTCTGCTTAAAAATAAATTGAGCGCTTTTGTTTATTAACTAAACAACTAAAACAGTTTTATTAGTGACAACTTTGCTAAGTTTTCCTGCTTTTCTAACAGCTGAACTAATTCCAAGTGATTTCTTTTATACCTCAAATTCAATTGCAAGACAGTATTGACATATAAAGACTCATTTTTAGGTTACCTTTCACCGTTAGCCAATTTGTAACAGGTGAACCCCAAATCTGATTTACAAATTCCTAGGCATGATCAGACTAACAAAGTTAGAGCAAGCACAGATTAGAACAGGAGAGACTTATACGCACTTAGCTTAGCTTAGGGAAAGATTTGGCTTTAGAATAACCTAGACACAAAGCTCCCAGTGTCTGTCCACAGCAGAAACTTTGTGTGGGACCCTCCAGCTTAGTTCCTTCAGGAAAATCCCTGGGCAGCTGCTAAGTACAGAGCTAAGGGTCCAGAGAAGCCCTGCCCCCTGACAAGACATGAATTGGGGCTGCATCCCATTAGTTACTTCCCACAATGGGTAAAACCCTGCAAGTCTTTTTCGCTGGTAAGATTGGAAATGTTACAAGGAAATAGGCAGAGAGCTAGGAAAGCCAGGAACCCTTTCATCTTAATTGATGGCACATGAGGAGGTTCCTTATTCTACAGGGGAGAGGTTTAGTAAATGGAGTGCATTTCCTCATCACTTTAAGAAGACATGGCCACATGATTTCTGGCCCTCAGATCTGTCTGTCCTCTTCTTTCT
This sequence comes from Tolypeutes matacus, assembly GCA_026826555.1. Taxonomy (NCBI): domain Eukaryota; kingdom Metazoa; phylum Chordata; class Mammalia; order Cingulata; family Chlamyphoridae; genus Tolypeutes; species Tolypeutes matacus. The sequence goes on from JAKSZT010054055.1 coordinate 20,265,856, forward strand.
TACACAGGTTTAACTGGAATTCAGGGTCCCACACCCAGCCCACTCTTGGTCATACTGTGACCATGTGGTATGGCAGGAAAAGATTAGCCTCTTTCTTTTTAGACTATCAGTAGGCAGGTTGTCCCAATTTCTGAGAAGACACCCCAATAGGGAGTCTGTGGGAATGCTGGAAGAGCCACCAATTATCCTAGGGGAGGATAAAATGTGTTTGTCAGCCTGGATGGCATCCCACTGCTAGACCTGACCGAATGGATTGCTCACCAAGCCAGCATCCTGGAAATCATGGAGCCTTGCTCACAGTCTCCACGTTCTAAGGATCAGGACCTTTACGTCTCTGGGCGTCCCCAGAGCCTTAGAAGTCTTGGGGGTGTCTGGGTCCAGTTCCCAGACTGAACACCCACCCGGGCTGACCCTAGGAAAGGGGCTGGCTTGGGACCTTTCTTTTGCCTACTTTGCAGATGGCTATGAGCGAGCTCACCTCATGGCGACTCCCAGGGTCCAAGTTCCTCAGTTAAACCCAACATTAAAAACCTATTTTAAAAAAAACTAGAGACTAACTGGACTGTGACTTGCCAGCAAACAGCCTCAGGGGACCCCGAGACAATCTCAGGGTCTACCCAGGGCTGAGAAGGAGCAAAGCCTCAGGATACTACTGAGGGTGGGGCTCATGCCTTGCTAGCAAATGCATTTTCAGTTTCTAAGGCATTCTGAAGCATCTCACAGATCCAAAATGAGGACAGCAGGAATTGGAAGATTAAAGGCACTTCTAATTGACTAGGTGCCCACTAAAGCCACCTCAAAACAACTAAAACGTTAGGTAAAATATATAAATAAACTTCTTTAATTTCTGAAAAAATAAATGTTTACTTCAAGTATGAAAAGTAATGCTTATGCCATGTGGCCCTGCAACACCACTACTGGGTATATACCCAGAAGAAATGAGAACAGTGGTATGAACAGACATCTGCACACCAATGTTTATAGCAACATTATTCACCTTTGCCAAAAGTTGGAAACAACCCAGGTGTCCATCAACAGATGAATGGATAAACAAACTGTGGTCTATTCACACGATGGAATATTATGCAGCTTTAAGAAGAAATGAAGTCATAAAGCATATGACAACATGGATGAACCTGGAGGACATTATGTTGAGTGAAGCAAGCCAGACACAAAAGGACAAATACTGTATGAATGTGTTATTATGAACCAAATATATTGTGTATGTGTTTAATTTTTAGTTTTCAATTGTTTATATTTTCAATTATTAAATGTACAAAATAAAGTGTAAAAAAAAAAAAAAGTAACTCTTAAACATCCAAAAATTATGTTCAGTTTAACAAGTAAAAAAAGACTTCTGGAAAAAAAGTTTATAATTAGGTATAAAATACATGAGGACACTTTAACATTTACAGTGTGTGGTTTTTTAAAATTAATTTTGCTAATGCAGCCCCAAAATATATATACAGTTATACCTTGGCACTTGATTGCTTTGAAACTTGTCAAATTTGGTACGCATTGCATTTTGACATGAAAATTTTGTCCCGGTACTCGTCATTTGTTTGGTACTCGATGTGCCAACTAGAACTTGTCAGTGTCAGTTGCCTCATGACTCACTACCCTTTCCGTCCGAAAAAAAGGGTCATATGTTAGTCACATGGTAGCTCTTGCCCTGTGCACATCCCATTGTGGTCTTGTCTTAGCTTCTGTGGTCACTTTGTATATTTTTGTGTTTTTTTTTTTTTTCCTCATCATGGGTCCTAAAAAAATGAGCATTGATAGCACTGAGTAGAAAAGAAAATTACTTTACGTTACCATTGAGCAAAGAAAAGAAATAATAGGTAAATATGAGAGCAGTATTTGTATTACTGATCTTGCTAGGGAATATGTAATGCCTAGAACAATGGTCTCCACCATCATTAAGAATAAAGAAGCGATAAAGACTGATGTTGTGAAAGGAGTTAAAGCAGTAACAAAGCAGTATTCCCAAACACTCAAGAAGTTGAAAAGCTGTTATTAATTTGAGTAAGTGAGAAGCTGTTAGGGGGCGACTGTGTATTTGAAGCCATGATATGTGAAAAAGTGAGTGTTGCATGCCGATCTTTTGAAAAACAAACCAGAACCAACTGATGAGAGTGTTGAAGTTTTTAAGGCCAGCCATTGTTGGGTTTGATAATTTTAAAAAGAGGACCAGCATCCATAGTGTCATGAGGCATGGTGAAGCAGCAAGTGCTAATAAAAAGGCTGCAGATGAGTTTGTTAGTGAATTTCAAGGCTACATAGAGGGAAACGGATGTGGCTCAAGTGATTGGGCTCCCATCTACCATATAGGAGGTCCAGGGTTCAATTCCCAGGGCTTCCTGGTGAAAGGCAAGCTGGCCCACGCGGAGCACTGGCTCATGCAGGAGTGCTGGCCCATGTGGAGAGCTGGCACGGCAAGATGACGCAACAAAAAGAGACAAAGAGGAGAGACAGTAAGAGAGGCAGCAGACCAGGGAGCTGAGGTGGCACAAGAGATTGAGCACCTCTCTCCCACTCCAGAAGGTCCCAGGATCAGTTCCCGCTGCCACCTAAAGAGAAGACAAGCAGAGAAGGAACCCACAGAGAGCACACAGCGAGCGCAAAACAATGTGGGGGGGGTAAATAAATCTTTAAAAAATAATAATAATAATAATACATAGAGGCTGAGAGTTTTATTCCCCACCAAGTTTTTAACTTTGGTGAGACCAGAGTTTTTGGGGAAAAAATGCTGAGTAGGACCTATATCACAAAAGAGAAGGCATTACCAAGCCACAAACCAATGAAGGACAGGCTCACTCTATTGTTATGTGGGAATGCTAGTGGGGACTTAAAACTCAAGCCTCTACTAGTCTGTCATAGTGAAAACCTGTGAGTTTTTAAGAAGTTTAATGTTATAAACCGCAAACTCCATGTGATATAGAGGGCAAACAGCAAGGCTTTGGTCACGAGGCAATTTTTCACCAAGTGGATAAATGAAGAGTTTGGTCCCTCAGTGAAAAAATATTTCTGGAGAAAGATTTGTCTCTGAAAGCTCTCCTACTTTTGGACAATGTGCCTATGCACCTCTAGGCTTGGAGGATGACTTACTGGAGGAGTTCAGCTTCATCACTGTAAGGTTCCTGCCCCCCAATACTACTCCTCTCATCCAGCCCATGGGCCAGCAGGTCATTTCAAACTTCAAAAAGTTGTGCACCAAGGTGCTTTTCCAGAGGTGCTTTGAGATAACCTCTGACACACAGTTCACCCTCACAAAATTCTGGAAGGAACATTTCAATATCCTACACTGCCTTAACCATATTGATAAGGCCTGGAACGAAGTCTCTTATAGGACAATGAATTTGGCATGGAAGAATTTGTGGCCAGAGGCTGTAACACAGAGAGACTTCAAAGAGTTTGAGACTCCCAAGCCTGCTGGTACAGAGGGTACAATTGTGCAGGATGTTGTGTCTTTGGGCCAGTCCTGAGTCTGGAGGTCGATGCTGCTGATGTTGAGGAGTTAGTGGAGGAATATCGTGATGAGCTCAGCACTAAGGAGCTGCAGGATTTACAGAAGGAGTAGCAACAAGAGGTGGCTGAAAAGATTTCTAAAGGTGAGGAAGAGAGAAGGGAGGATGTCCTCAGTTCCTTGATAAAAGAAGTGTGTGCAATATGGGCAGAAGTTCAAAACTTTGTGGAGAAGTACCATCTGGACAAAGCTCTGACAAGCAGAAATGTGAATTTATTGAATGACCAAACAATTTCACACTTTTGAGGAATTCTGAAAAGAAGACAGAAGCAGTCCTCATTGAGTAAATTTTCAGTGAAGGTGACAAAGAGTGTGTCAGAGTCTGTGGTGCAAGTTGAAAAAAGGCAGAAAAGAGAAAGATCACCTGAAGTGCAAGTGCCTGATGTTGTATTGGAGGGGAACTCTCCTTCCAAGCAACACTCCATGTAACCTCTCCTCCTCACCACTCTCCTCCCGCCATCCTCTTAGGCCATGGACTCTTCTCAGTACAGGTAAACTAAAGTTTTTATTTTATTTAATCTAAGCATTAATTTTTAGGTTTATTTCTCATGTAAAGTAATGATATACAAACCAATCTTTTTATATATTGCCTTAAAAATGTGCATTGTCTTTGGTTTGGGAATGCATTAAATTTATTTACATTATTCCTTACTGGAAAAATTTGTTTGGTACTCATCATTTTTGGTATTCACCGTGCCTCCCGGAATCAATTAACAATGAGTACCAGGTACCACCATATATTTACAGTCCCAGTTAAAATAAACAAGTCCTTACTTAGTGAGTCTGTCCTCCCTCAGGATGGATAGTTAGCATTTCAAAATAATATTTCATATAAGAATTCCTTTTAATAAATGGTGAAGTTCAATAATGTAGAAGTCTGAAAAATAAACTTCTTGACTATATCCATAAACTAACAAGAAAGTAAGAAATATGCAAGCCAGGTCCTGAGTGAAGATAGAAGTTAACTGAATGAAGGGAGAAATAAACAGAGGGCTAAAGCTGTCTTTCACCCTGTGGAAATGTGTTGTACTAGATAACTTTGAGTATAGTTATTCAAGGCTGGGTTCTTGAAGTAAAGCCCAGAGACTGCCCAAAGTAGAGTGTCTAATAAGAAATTCCATATACACACCCCCACAACAGCAGGCTTCCAAAGAGCTACATTCTCAATGTAAGGGTGAGCTAGAAATAATACCCCATTATCTGTGAGGAAAACTATCTGTCTTAGATCTTGGCACTAAGGCAAAGGTGGGGACTGGGATTCTTCCTTGACAATTTCTAATCATAAGCTAGCCCAAATTCATACTACTTGGGTGGCATGAGAAGTCAACAGTTTGGTTTAAAGTGGTTTAGGAATGGTATTGCCCCCAGACAGCTGATAGAAGCAAGCACAAAATTTTTTGTAAGGAAACCACCCTCATGCCACATCTTAAAGAATCCACAAGGTTCCAGAGAAAATGAGCTCACATTAAAGAAGCACTAAACACATAAAGAAACAAGGTACTATACATGAGAATCAGCCTAAACAACAAAACAGCAGATTCAGATCCATAAAAATTTCTAATATTGGAATTATCTGAGACATTATAAAATAAGCATGATTTGAGAAATGAAAGGTCTAAAAATATAACGAGCAAGGAACCATACAATTGACAAAAATAACTAAATAAAATTAAAGGCTCAATGGACAGGTGTAATTTAGACAAAACTGAAGAGAAAATTAGTGAAATGAAAGAACCAAAAAAATTGCCCAGAATTCCACCCAGAGAGACCAAGAAATGCAAAATAAAAAAGAAACATTAAGAGACATGGAAGATAAAATGAAAAGGTCTGACATGCTTCTAATCATAGTTATAGAAATAGAGGAGTGAATGGAGTAGAAGCAATATTTGCATTTGCTGAGAATTTCAAGAATAATAAGACATCAGTGTACAGATTCAAGAAGCCTAGTATATGCCAAGTTGGAAAAATTAAAAGAAATCTGTGTCTGGCACCTAATGAGACTCCAGAACTTAAAGACAAAATACCTGAAAAGCAGCCAGAGAAAAAAGATTGCCTTCAAAGGAGTAGCAATTATGCAGAGAGATTATAACTATAAACCAAAATTCCATACCCTGAGAATCTTTTTCAAGAACAAGGACACAATAAAGAATCTTCAAAAAAACAAAAACCGATAATTTACCAAAATAGGAGCCTCACTATAGGGAATGCTAAAGGATATATGTCAAGACAGGAGGAAGAGGATATCAAATGAAAGTCTGAGGTACATAAAGGAAAAAACAAAGAAATTGATAAATATCTAGACACATACAAATAAACTGAATATAAAGTAATAAATTGTGGGATTAAAATACAGATTAGAATTAAAAAGCATGATAATAGCATGTAAATTAGAAGGATGAGTGATTGTAATTCAAGTGTTTAAAGTTCTTATTTGTTTAAGAAGACGATAAAATATTGCTTAACTTTGAAATCTGATGAGTTACAAATATGTTAAAATTTCTAGGGTAACCACTAAAAGAAAGAGTCCATAACTTCCCAACTAGTAGAGGAGGTAAAAACTGAGAAAAACAGTCAATCTCAAAAACTTAGGAAAGAAGAAACAAAAGAACATAGAAAACTTGAGATAAATAGAAAACACAAAATAAAGATGGTAGCAATAAATCCAAATATATTAGTAATTACATTGAATATAGATGGATAAAAATGATCAAACCAGATTTAAGAAAGAATCCAGATATATCTGAACACAAGGAAATAGAAAAATTGCAAGTAAAAGTTTAAAAAGATATAGCATACAAATTATGACAATCTGAGGTCACCATTTCAAAACCTATAGTGGCTCAGGGACAGGCTACTGTCCCTGCAAGGGCTGAGTTGTTTTCCACTGACCTTTAACATCGCATTTAGCTATGCAGAATTCCAGGCCAAAGCACAATCCTTCATCCAAGGTGGGCCTAGGGTTTCAACTTTTATCCCACTTGTCCCACATGGCTGTCAGAAGCTATGCTCAGCCTCCTGACTGCCTTTTCCAGATCAGCAGAAGCCTCTAAGACCAAAGAAGCCTTGAATACTGGGCTCACCCCTCTGGATTTTAGTCTTCTTCTGACCTTATTCAGTTATTTCTTCACTATCTTGTTAGCTTTTTGAGGCATTTAAGATTTTTCCCCCATATTTTGTCTAGCTTTTTTTTTTTTTTTAGTGACTTCAGCAGAAACGTTGATATGAAGTACTTATTTCTCCATTACCAGACTGAGAGACCACACATTGTTTTAAGTGTATGTGTTTTATTCCCGCCTAGATTATAAGTCTTTTGAGTATAGGAAAAGGGTTCTATTAATTTTATATACCTCTTGGTACCTAGTAAAGTATTTTAAACAAATGATTGATAAATTATTAAATGAAATTGAATTTAACTCTATTTACAGTTCAAAGCAGGCTAAATAGATGTCTGTCTAAATACAACATCTTCTAACTAATACACAGCAAGGATGATTTTCACATAAAATATAGGGAGAAACAGGTTTAAAAGGAAAGGAGAATAAGATCACTAATAACTTTTGCAAGTTAACCTTTATAAGACACTCAGAATATGTCAAATTTAGGATTTCTTGGGCTGAGTCAGTCTGGGTATTTATAAATGTGAGGAGGTGGCATTTATAAATTGAAACAGAATGCTGATTAAATATAGAGAAAGTATTTCCACTAGATTCCTTATCTGAAGATTTTTGTATTACTAAACAGGATGAAAAGGCCTCCACCCGCTCCTTATTGCTCATTAATTAGTGTCTAATCTCATGTTCCTACTTCCCGTGTATAATTAGTCAATACTGGTAAAATTCCATTCAATGGGTTTCTGTTTAATCAAATTACATGTACTACTTAAATAATGCCATACAGAAAGATTGTGTTGATGACATGATTTTATAAATTATCAAGGTCAAAATATTTTCTAATTCCCATTGTAATTTTCTCTTTGACCGAAGATCACGTAGAAGTGTATTTCTTAATTTCCAAACACATGGGGATTTTCTAATCTTTTTGCTCTTGATTTCTATCTAGCTGGATTTCATTTGGTTAGACCCTAGAAACTTGTTGAATTTCATTATGCATATATTTTGTTTCTATATAAAAATAGTTAGCTTTCAGTATTCTATTCAATTCCATTAGGTCAAGTTTACTAATTGTATTATCGTTCACCTTTTCTTCATCCTCACTGATTTTTTTTTTTTTTTTTTTGTCTATTTTGTCGATGCTGACAGATTTTTTTAAATCTACTTTGATTTGAATTTGTCTGTTTCCAGCTTTAAATATTTTGAGAATTTATTAGGTTCACTCAAGTTAAAAATGTTATACTTCCTGGTGTTCGAATCATTTATCATTATGAAATTTCCCTCTTTATTTCAGTATTGCTTTTTGCCTTAAGTCTATTTTGCATGATATTAATATAGCTAGACCAGCTTTTCTTTGGCTAGGGTTTGCATGGTATATTTTTTCCATCCTTTTACTTTCAATCTGTCTGTATCATTCTGTTTCAACTGTGTCTCTTCTAAATAGCATATAATTTTGTTTTTATCCATTCTGACCATCTTTGTCTTTTGAATAAATCATTTAGTCTGTTAACTTTTCCTTTAAACTTTCATTTTGAAATACTTGAAAACTTATAGGACAGTTGCAAAAATAATGCAAAACCCTTACATAGAACTCCAACATACCTCTTCTCTACCCACCCATACCCAGATCCACCAATTTTAGCATTTTGCCACATTAGCCTTATCATGTTATTTACCCATCTATTTTCTATCAGTCTATCAATCCATCTATTAATCCATCTCCCATCTATCTATCCATCTATCTATCTATCTTCATTTACTTTTAATATAGTTACTGTATGTTGCATTTTAAACCAGCCATCTCATTAGTGCTTTCTACTTCACTTGCCCCTCTCACGTTTCTTTTTCTTTCCTTGCTTGATTAATGTGGGTAAAAGGTTAACAAAACTCTTTTCCTTCTGCATGAGAATTTAAGCTCGGTTAAATTTCCAGCTCTGTTCCCTGGTAGTTTAATAAGATGTGTATCAAATTCCCCCAGGATAAAGGTAGTCCCAGTCTGGGCTCACCTCCATATGTGGCCTGGTTGGATGGCTGAAATGGATGGAATGACTGGGTGCCTTTCTTCATGTGTTCTTTCCTCCCGGGCTTCTTCACATGATGGAGGAAGTGCTCCGAGAGAACAAGGCCTCTTGAGGATCAGTCTCCAGGAGTAACCCACTGTCAATTCTGCCACATTCTGTTGGTCAAAGCAAACCACAAGGCCAGCCCAAATTCAAGGGGTGGGAAACAAACCCCACCTCTTGCTGGGAGGCACTGCAAAATGTTGTGGTGATGTTTTTCAATCTAAAACAGATGACAAAACAAAACAAAAAAAGAATGAAAAAACAAAAAAGTTAAAAAATTTAAAAAAATAGATAAGATAAAAATGGGCAGGTATGGTAGGCAGAATAATATCTTCCCCCCACCAACATGTCCATGGCCTAATCTCCAAAACCTGTGAATGTGTTGTTACACAGCAAGGGGAATTAAGATTGCAGATGGAGCTGAAGTTTCTAATCAGCTGACCTTAAGATAAAGTGATTTGCTGGACTCTCCAGGTTGGTCCAAAGTAAACACAAGTGTTCTTAAATAAGGAAGAGGGAGGCAGAAGAGTCACTGGCTTTGAAGACAAAGGAAGGAGGCCAGGAGCTGAGCTCACTAGAAGCCGGAAAAGGCAAGAAAGCAAATTCTCCTCTAGAGCTTCCTGAAAGGAATAGCCCTGCTGACATTTTGAATTAAGCCCCATGAGACTCATTTTAGAACTTCTGCTCTCTAGAACCATAAGATAATAAGTTAGTGTTGTCTTAAGCCACTAAATTTATGCTAATCTGCTACTGCAGCAATAGGGAGCTAATATAGGGCTTAGCAAAAGGAAGAAAGCTACATTTCTTTTCATGTAAGACAGCATGATAGACATACACTAGGAGTTTCCTGTTTAGACATGTTCTTCAAATCCCTCCTGTTTCTTATTTACTACTCCTTTCTTCCTCTCTTCCTCAGTGGAGTTCATAGCTGCCTAATTTAACTACAGAGGACTCCCCATTAATTAAAATGTGTCCTTGTGTCCAGTGGGTAATAGATTTAGAGAAGAGAAAAGCTCTTTACACAGATGAGTAGGATACTTTTGACCTCATTGATTCATTCAGAGAAAATTCATTGGTTATCACCTGTGTGCCAGGATCTACGCCAACCATGTTTTATATTTAGAAGGAGTTGTGATCTGATGCAGGGTACAAAACTTAATTGACACGGGGAAGGAGTTCTAGCTCAGCTCTTTTGTAGGGTAACTGATGCCTCCAGGTGGTTTTGCAACTTCTCTATTCAGCCATAAACTTTAATCTCTTTTTCAGAAGTACAAACTTAAACAATAATAACAAAATTAATAATGACTGACACTTCTTGAGTACTTACTATGTACCAGGGATGTGCTTACTACTTTATATTTTTCATCTTGTTCGATCTTTACCACAGCAACTGCCTCTTTTTTAAAATTAGCCCTTAGTGATTTTAACTGTTTCCATAAATGCACAAAAACATATTTACATATCTAAATTTATTTACTCTTTAGTTTTATCCTCTATCTACCATTCTTGAGGAATCCTAAAATCTAATAAAACAATTTTAGCTGACTGCATGGGAGCTTCTAACCTTGAATTGGGGGAGAAAGGAAGAATGACTACTTTATTCCTCAAGTATATGCCTGAGAAATAAGGGGCACAGAGCTTAATTTGGCACAGTTAGCACCAATTATGTGTTAATGTCTATGTAGAGCCTTTTTTCCTCCAGTGAAACTTATTTGCTGATTTCTTTCTTTAGGAACCATATTACGTACGTTGCATCAAGCCCAACGACAAGAAATCCCCACAGCTATTTGATGATGAGCGCTGCCGGCATCAAGTGGAATATCTTGGACTACTAGAAAATGTGAGGGTGCGTCGGGCAGGATTTGCCTACCGCCAGACATATGAGAAGTTTCTTCACAGGTGAGAATAGGCAGAGCAGGAAAACTGAAAGCACACTTCCCATTGGAGACAATGTACCAGCACAGGTTAGGAAATCTATACCGTAAATATTTGTTGAATGAACAAAAGACTTGAGGAAATTGCAAACATGAAAGACTTTCCCAGAACCAACAGAAGTCCCTGAGTTAATGGTTTCTGAACTCATAATATGTTAATGTTAATTCTTTTGGGGGGAAATGTGGGCACTATGTAGTATAAAGAACATGGATTTGGAGTCCTGTCTGGGATGCAGTCCTGACTGAGCCACACATTTGCTATGTCATCTTAAGCCAGAAATTTAACTTTTTTTAAAAAAAACAATTTATTGAAGTATATCATTCATACATGAACATACATAAACTATAAGTGTTCAGTAAACATTGTGAACTTACAAAACAAACATGCATAACATCATACAGGGCTCCCACACATCACCCCACTGCAAATACTTTGCATTGTTGTGAAACATTTGTTAACAAATTATGAAAGAGCATCGTCAAAATATTACTACTAACTATAGTCCATATCTTACTCCCCTATACATTTTTTAAGGATTTTTTAGTTTATTTACTTTTATCCATTTTTACGCCCCCCCCCCTTCTGTTTTTGCTGTTTCTGTGTCCATTCACTGGGCAACTCTCTGTGACCATTTCCTGCCCTCTCTTCTCATCCTTCTCCTCCTGTCTTCACTGGGATTCAATCCTCGGAACCTCCGATGTGGGAGAGAGGTGTCCTACCACTTGTGCCACCTTGGTTCCTGGATTTTCGGCACGTCTCATCTTGGCTCTCCCTTGTGTCATCTTGCTGCATGGCTCGCGGGAACTGGAGGGCTCACCCGCTTGCAGGGCCTGGTGGCCTGTGCGCCTTCTATATTTTTCTTTTTTAAATTTTTACCAGGAGGTCCCGGGGATCGAACCCAGGTCCCTCCATATGGGAGACAGGTGCCCAACCATTCGAGCCACATTTGTCCCCCTGCTATATCTCTTAAGGTTGATCAAAGATACCTAGAGATACAGTCATTTCCCATACAGGATGGTCATATAATAAATCAGGCTTAGTGTATCACCAGCATTCTAAAAACCAGATCTAGAGAGAAAAACTAGGTCTGGGGACACATGCACGGTTTCTAATATAGCGAATGTTTAGCCTACCCTGACTACCACAAAATCAAGACAGCGAGAATATTCGCAAGAAATTTAACTTTTGACCCTCTGTCTGCATCTGTAAAATGAGTATAATAATACCTACCTCACAGGGCTCTTGTAAGGGTTAAATGAACCTAAGTAAAAAACCTAGGTGCTTGGTACTTAATAGATTATTAGTTTAATGCTGCTTATTTATTGACATTAGTAATTATAATAAAATATTAAGTAGTTAAGCATGGAGGCTCTGAAATTAGTCTACCTGGTTTGAATCCTGGCTTTACTATGTATTAGCTTTGTGATCTTGGGCAAATCACATAACCTCTCCATGCCTCAGTTTCTTCACATCTGAAATGGGGATAATAATAGTAACTACCTCATAGGATTATTGGAGGATTAAGTGAAATAATATATTTAAAGCACTTAGAGTAGCTGGTCTATGGTAAGCACTCAATAAATATTAAATATATTGCTATTAATTTATTTGTAAAAATGATAATTAACTGGGAATCAGAAGTATTATGTTTTAAATTCCGTTTATTTGTTTATTAAAAAATATCAATTGGACTTCCGGGAAGATGGCGTGCTAGTAAGACATGGGAATCTCTTCTCCAGAGAAATGGCTAGAGGGCAGGCTGAAACAGCCCTGAAAAAGATCTTCTAGGGTTTAGGACAGCATGTAAAGGCCACACACCATCCAGAGGAGAGAGGGACAAAAGAGGGAAATCACGAGGCCAGAACCGTGAGTTGGACCCTCCCTCGCAATCTCCCTGTCTTCTAGCCTGGACTAATTGTTGAGGACTCCACAGGAGGGGGGAGAGAGAGCCTGGGGCTGACTTGGCTTTTGACTCCCAGGTTTGGTCTGCCTACCTGAGAGCCCTACCAGGCCAGGTGGGGCTGTGCCATTGTTTGCCTTGGAGCCTGCAAGGGGCTAAGGATATACAAACCTCCCAATCTCCTCCTCTACTAACAGGGACTGATTGTTGAGGACTCAGAGGGAAGTGGAAATATTTCCTAGCTGGAGAAAGGGAGGGGGCTGCCAGAGAAGACTGGAGAACTGTCTCAGAAAGTTTGAATTACAAGGCTCTTAGCCTCCAGACAGGAAGTTCTATCACATCGATCTGGTCTGTGTCACAACAAATACACTCCGACCAGGCATTGAATTGAACGCTGCCAAAGAGCACCCTCTCATGGCAGACCAAGGAAGTGCACATAAGAAAATAAAAAATAAGTAGGAGTAGGCTTTTCCTGGCCTCCATAGTCTCCCTGCCCAAGGCCCTAGGAAGTGACTCTACAACCAATTACTGGGTCCAGTGCCCAGTTTTGAGCAACCAGCAGGACAATCCTAACAATACAGGTCGAGCCAAAAATCAAAGAGCTGTGGTAACTCACAGCCTCCTGCCACTAAATCCCTATAAAAGAGAAAGAGATTGAGCATCTGAGTAAACTACATCCTAACCAGATGCCTAAACACCAGCAAAAAATTATGAACCATACTAAGAAAATAGAAGACATGGCCCAAGAAAAGGAATACATCCAAGTCCCAGAAGAGATGCAGAATTTGAGAGAACTAATCAGCGAGATGAGCACAAATTTCCAAAATCAAATTAATGAGTTGAAAGACAATATAGTTAAAGAGATAAATGACATCAAGAAGACATTGCGCGAACGCAAAGAAGAATTTGAAAATCCTGAACAGAAAAATAATGGAGATCGTGGGAATGAAAGACACAATAGGTGAGGTCAAAAACACACTTGAGGCATACAACAGTAGACTTGAAATGATAGATGAAAGAATAAGTGATGCCAAAGACAGAGCAGCTAAAATTGAAGAGAGAAAAAAACAGAGAGAGAAAAGAATTGAAAAAATTGAGCAGGGGCTCAGAGAGTTGAATGACAACACAAAACGCAAAAACATACGTGTCATGGGAGTTCCAGAAGGGGAAGAGAAGGGAAAAGGGGCAGAAAGAGTATTTGAGGAAATAATAGCTGAAAATTTCCCAACCCTCATGACAGAAATGAACTTAACATGTCCAAGAAGCACACTGTACCCCAACCAGAATAAATCCAAATAGACCTATGCCAAGACACATACTACTCAGGATGCCAAATGTCAAAGATAAAGAGAAAATTCTCAGAGCAGCAAGAGAAAAGCAAACGATCACATACAAGGGATGTCCAGTAAGACTTAGTGTAGATTTCTCTTCAGAAACCATGGAGGTGAGAAGACAGTGGTATGATACAATTAGGAAACTGAAAGAGAAAAACTGCCAGCCAAGAATTCTTTATCCAACAAAACTGTCCTTCAAATATGAAGGTGAGTATAAAATATTTGCAAACAGAGACTAAGAGAGTTTGCAAAAAAGAATCCACCTTTGCAAGAAATATTAAAGGAAGCCTTAGAACCTGAAAGAAAAAGACAGGAGAGAGAGGCTTGGAGGAGAGCATAGAAGAAAGAATATCAGAAAGGATAACCAAAAGAGTAAAAAGAGAGACAAAAACAAGATGACATATGAAAACCAAAGAATAAAATGGAGAAAGTAAATACTGCATTTACAGTAATATTATTGAATGTGAATAGATTAAACTCCCCAATCAAAAGATACAGGCTGATAGAGATTAAAAAACATGAGCCATCCATATGCTGCTTACAAGAAACTCACCTTAGACCCAGGGATACAAACCGGCTGAAAGTGAAAGGTTGGGAAAAGATACTCCATGTGAATAGTAACCAGAAAAGAGCAGGGGTAGCTATACTAATATCAGACAAAACAGACTTCAAATGCAAAAAAGTTATAAGAGATACAGAAGGCCATTGTATATTAATAAAAGGGATGATCCACCAGGAAGATATAACAGTCATAAATATCTATGCACCTAACCAGGGTGCCCCAAAATATATGAGACAAACTCTGGCAAAACAGAAGGGAGAAATAGACATTTCTACAATAATCATTGGAGACTTCAACACCCCACTCACATCATTAGATAGAACAACTAGACAGAAGATCAGCAAGAAAACAGAGAACTTGAATAATATGATAAACAAGTTAGACCTAACAGACATATACAGAACACTGCATCCAAACTTAGCGGGTGCCCATGGATCTTTCTCCAGGATAGACCACGTGTTAGGTCACAATTCAGCTCTCAATAAATACAAAAAGAAATTATACAAAGCACCTTCTCAGATCATAATGGAATGAAACTAGAAATCAATAATAGGAAAAAAGTAAATTTGCAAACGTGTGGAGACTGAACAATACACTCCTAAATAATCAGTGGGTCAAAGAAGAAATTGCAAGTGATATCAGTAAATATATTGAGACAAATGTAAATGAGAACACAATGTATCAAAACATATGGGATACAGAGAAGGCAGTCTTGAGAGGGAAATTTATAGCCCTAAATGCCTATATTAAAAGACAAGAAAGAACTAAACTCAAAGATTTAACTGAACAACTAGAGAAACTAGAAAAAGAACAGCAAACCAATCCCAAAGCAAGCAGAAGGAAAGAGCAGAAATAAATAAAAATGAGAACAGAAAAACAATAGAGAAAATCAACAAAACCAAAAGCTGGTTCTTTGAGAAGATCAATAAAATTGACAAACCCCTCGCTAGACTAACAAAGAAAAAAAGAGAGAAGATGCAAATAAATACTATCAGAAATGAAAGGGGGGAAGTTACAAATGACCTCGCAGAAATAAAAAGAATCATAAGAGGATATTATGAGAAACTATGCCAACAAAGTAGACAACCTAGATGAAATGGACAAATGTCTAGAAACACACAACCAACCTACACTGACGCTACAAGAAATACAAGAACTTAACAAACCAATCACATTTAAGGAGATTGAATCCGTCATAAAAAATCTCCCAGCAAAGGAAAATCCAGGACCAGATAGCTTCACAGGTGAATTCTACCAAGCATTTCAAAAGGTATTAAGACCAATCCTGTTAAAACTCTTCCAAAAAATTGAAGAGGAGGGAAAATTACCCAACACATTTTATGAAGCCAACATCATCCTAATACCAAAGCCAAATAAAGATTCTACAAGAAAAGAAAATTACAGACCAATTTCTCTAATGAACATAGATGCAAAAATTCTAAACAAAATACTTACAAATTGAATCCAACAGCATATCAAAAGACTTCTACATCACGACCAAGTGGGATTTATTCCTGGTATGCAAGGCTGGTTCAACATAAGAAAAATCAATCAATGCACTATACCACATTAACAAATTGAACAAAAAAAAAACAAAACACGATCATCTCAATAGATGCGGAAAAGGCATTCGACAAAATCCAGCATCTTTTTTGATAAAAACACTTCAAAAGATAGAAATAAAAGGAAAATTCCTCAATATGATAAAAGGCATATATGAAAAACCAATAGCTAACATCACACTCAATGGGGAAAGGTTGAAAGCTTTCCCTCTAAGATCGGGAACAAGACAAGGATACCCACTGTCACCATTGTTATTCAACATTGTACTAGAAGTTCTAGCTAGGGCAATTAGACAAGGAGAAAAAAAATTAAAGGCATCCAAATAGGAAAAGAGGAAGTAAAACTCTCACTGTTTGCAGATGACATGGTCCTCTACTTAGAAAATCCTGAAGTATCCACAACAAAGCTACTTGAACTATTGAGTTCAGCAAAGTGGCAGGATACAAGATCAACACACAAAAATCAGTAATGTTTTTATACACTAGTACTGAACAACTTGAGGAGGAAATCAGGGGAAAAATTCCATTTTCAATAGCAACAAAAGTACCTAGGAGTTAATTTAACGAAAGAGGTACAGGACCTATATGCAGAAAACTACAAAACAATGCTAAAAGAAATTTTAAAAGACCTAAACAAATGGAAAAACATTCCGTGTTCATGGATTGGAAGAATAAATATCATGAAAATGTCAATCTTGCCCAAACTGATTTATAGATTCAATGCAATACCAATCAAAATCCCAACAGCTTACTTTACAGAATTAGAGAAGGCAATTACCAAATTCATCTGGAAGGGTAAGTGCACCCGAATAGCCAAAAGCATTCTAAAAAAGAAGAGTGACGTGGGAGGAATTTCACTGCCTGACCTTGAAACATATTACAAAGCTACAGTGGTCAAAACAGCATGGTACTGGCATAAAGACAGACACATCACTCAGTGGAACAGAATTGAGAACCCAGAAATAAACCCTCATCTATACAGTCAACTGGTTTTTGAGAAACCTACCAAGCGCCCACGCTAATGGGAAAAAAAGTCTCTTCAACAATTGGTGTTGGGAGAACTGGATATCTATAACCAAAAGAATGAAAGAGGACCCCTATCTCACCCTCTATACAAGAATCAACTCAAAATGGATCAAAGATCTAAATATAAAAGCCAGGACCATAAAACTAGTAGAAGAAAATGTAGGGAAACATCTTCAAGACCTTGTAGTAGGTGGTGGTTTCTTGGACCTTACACCCAAAGCATGTGCAACAAAAGAAAAAGTAGATAAATGGGACCTCCTCAAAATTAAACACTTTTGCACCTCACAGGACTTTGTCAGAAGAGTGAAAAGGCAGCCAACTCAATGGGAAAAAATATTTGGAAATCACATATCTGATAAGGGTTTAATATCCAGGATATATAAAGAGATGTTACAACTCACCAATAAAAAGACAAACGACCCAATTAAAAAATGGGCGAAAGACTTGAATACACATTTCTCCAAAGAAGAAATACAAATGGCAAAAAAAACACATGAAGAAATGCTCAACATCACTCATGATTAGGGAAATGCAAATAAAAACTACAATGAGTCTTACATTGTAAAGACAAATGAGTTCAAGTGGCTAAGAGACTTCAAAGAGAGTCGGGAGGTCATCCCAGAGGTAACTCTTACGCACACCTCAGTAGGAGCTCATAGAACATCTAAGTGCCTATCACCCCACTCAGTGGGGTTCCTGAGAGCTCCAGAGACACCCTGGTCTTATATAAGGGGGGATAGCCCCAGAGACTGATGCCTTATCAGTGGGTTCTATTTTGGAATCTGTGCTCCTGAGAGTGACAGAATTAGACTCAAATAAGTCCTCTCTGCACATGGTTCACCAGTCCCTTCTATTCAAACCTACATGTGATGCTGGAGTTTCTTAGGTATACTTCCAGAGACTGGAGCCCCCCGCCTACCTATGTGCCAGGTGTGCGTGAAATCTAGGTGGAGCTGCAACTCCTACCCTACAGCTCAATGGACTCATCCAAGTCACCTGGTGAGGAAACAACGATGGGAAATGGCCATCCCAGGGAATGGAGAGGGCCTGCATCTGCAGGCAGGATCATCGCACCCACCATATCCATGGGATATAAGCCCTCTCTCACTTGGAGTTGGAGTGGACATCACCATCCCAGTCGCCTCTGGATTGGGGGAAGAGCTATGGACTAGAGTGGACTTGATGGTATTCTCTTGCTCACATATGGTGATTCTTGCAATGCAAGAAATTATAACAATGAGGTGGAGCCAGTGGCCACTTGACAGTTTTTGGGTAGGGAGGGGATGAGCAGTTGAAATACAGGGGCTTCTTTGGGAGTTGGAGGTTGTCCTGAGTACTGTTGTGGCAATGGATGTAGGCCATTTTAATTCAGCACACACCACTCAGAACTGAGTGGGAGAGAGTGTGGTCTACAGTGTGAACTGTGGTCTATGGTTGGTGGCAAGGCTCCAGGATGTGTAAGTTCATTGAGGTTGGTGGGCCACACTGTGGGAGATGTTTGTGTGGGATGTGGTGGGAGGTGTGGGAGGTGGGCAACATGGGAATCCCAGTGGGTTCCGTGTAATATTTTAGGTAATCTAAGCACCTCTTAAAATATATGTATATATATATATATATAAATAACATTTTTGTAAGCAAATACACATATATGCATATATATTTATATATCATTTTATAAATGTTTGTATGTATTGTGAAAAAAAAAAAAGTTATAAATGCCAAAAAAATAAATAAATAAATAAATAAATAAATAAATAAACTACAATGAGATATCATTTCACACCTATCAGAATGGCCACTATTAAAAAGACAAGTGTTGGAGAAGATGTGGAAAGATAGGAACACTTCTTCACTGTTGGTAAGAATGCAGAATGGTACACTATGGAGGACTGTTTGGCAGTTCCTAAAGAAGTTGAATATAGACTTGCCACATGATCCGGCAATACCACTACTGGGTATATACCCAGAAGAAATGAGAAGAGTGATACGAACAGACATCTGCACAGTGATGTTCATAGCAACATTATTCACCATTGCTAAAAGTGGGAAACAACCCAGGTGTCCATCAACAGATGAATGGATAAACAAACTGTGGTCTATTCACACGATGGAATATTATGCAGCTTTAAGAAGAAATGAAGTTGTAAAGCATATGACAACATGGATGAACCTGGAAGACATTATGTTGAGCGAAGCAAGCCATACACAAAAGGACAAATACTATATGAATGCGTTACTGTGAATCAAATATGTTGTGTATGTGTTTACTTTTTAGTTTTTAATTGTTTCTATTTTCAATTATTAAATGTACAAAATAAAGTAAAAAACAAAAATCAATTGACCATTTCCTATGTTCTAGATTTTGTAGATTCCACAAAAAATCAATGAGTAAATAAATACATAAAATATAAACCAGAAAAGTGCACAAAGTTAAAATCCTTTAGACTGGTTGTTCAGAAAAAGAGTCTTTAAGGAGATTTCATTGACAGGAAGGAGCTAGCCATACAAAGATCAGGGAAAACAGCATGTGGGGCAAGGGAACAGCCCGGGAGGAGATTCTGTTCCAGTAATATCTGTGGCATTTTAGGTTCCAAAAGTAGTCCAGTGTGGTTGGAGGATGGTGAGTGGCAGGGAAGTGGTGTGAGGTAAGATCAGAGAGGTGAACAGAGGCCCAATCGTGTCAGTTTGTCATCAGATTAGACCATTTAGAGTGTGGCTAAGTGGGATAGAAAACCACTGGAAGGTTTTAATAAGGGAGTGACATGATCTTATGAACGTTTAAGAGAAACTAACGTGGCTGCTGTATGGAGAGGAAGCAGGGAGGTGTTTAGGTTGCCATTGTGGGGGTCCAGGAGAGAGGGCTTAATGATTGTGCCTTGATCTAGGTGAATTGTGCTACATGGAAAAGTAGTGGACAGATCTGGGTTAAATTTTGGGGATAGAGTTGGCAAGATTTGCTCACAGATTGGATATTAAGAAAGCTATTAGGTATATCTGGAGTTCTGGGAAGAAGTTTTAGATATTTTGTAGTCATTAATTTGTAGATTATATATTAAGTCTTGGGGCTGGACAGAGAAGAGGAAGAAGTCCAAGTCAGTGTTTGGATTTGTGATCTAACATGAAGGAACCAGCAAAGAAAAAAGAGGAATGACCAATGAGATAGATGGAAAAACAGAAGAGGGTTATGGCACAGAAGCCAAGAGAAGATAACATTTCAAGAAGAAAAGTATGCTCACCATATCACCTGTTGCTATGAGATCAAGTAAGGTAGAAGCAGAAGCTTAACTTTTAGGCTTGCCTATCTGGAGGTCAAAGGAGAAAGGATGGGGTAATGCCTTATTGGAACAGGATGGAAAAGTAAAGTGAGGAGTTGAATATGTGTAGGTAATGCAAGAACTTCTCTGTGAGTGAGAGCAGAGAAAAATGGAAGTAGTGCCTAGTGTGGGATGTGAGGTCAGGAGAGATACTAGAAAATGTTTGTATGCAAGGCAGGATGATCCAGACAGAGAGAGAAAGCAATGATGCAGGAGAGAGAGGCAGAAAATTTTGATAAGAGGGAGATAATTGTAATAATTATAATAAGATGGCGATGATCCTGTCAGGTTGCTTATGTTTTCTCAATGAAATATGAGGTAAGATCATGAGCTGAGACTAAGAGTTGGCATAGGAGGTATAATAGTTTGAGGGGAAGTAAGAACACTTATTTTGGAGAGTGGAAAACCATAGATGAGTATAACAGGATTTCCAGGAAGAGCTGGGTGCCCATTTGAGATTTGTGGTTACAAATCTCAAATGGGCACTTTTTGGTTGTTTTTCTCTACCAGTTTTCATCTACTTGTGTGAGAAGTGAAAAGGATTGCAACATGAAAATTATGGAAGTATCCAAGTGGTTTTGTTGTTGTTGTTGTTGTTGTTTTTAAGATTTATTTTATGTATTTATTTCTCCCCATCCCCTCATTGTTTGTCCTTGCTGTGTCTGTTTGTCTTCCTTGTTTCTTTAGGAGGCACTGGGAACCGAAACTGGGGCCTCCGATATGGGAGGGAGGCACCTAATCACTTGAGCCACCTCCGTTGCCTGCTTTGTTGTGTCTCTCATTGTGTTTTTCTTCTTGTGTCTCTTGTTGCATCATCATATTGCACCAGCTTGCTGCACATGCCCATCATGTCAGCTTCCTGTCTTGCTCGTCCTCTTTAGGAGGCATGGGGAACCTCCACTCCCTGCTTTGTTGTGTCTCTTATTATGTTTTTCTTCTTGCGTCTCTTATTGTATCAGCTTGCCATGCCTGCCATCATGCCAGCTCACTGTCTTCTTTAGGAGGTACTGGGAACTGATCCAGGGACCTCCCATGTGGTAGGCAGGAGTTCAATTGCTTCAGCCACATCTCCTTCCCTCCAAGTATTTTTTAAACTTACTAAATGGAAATTCTTGAAATGAATAAAACTGTAAAATACTAGCCTGGAAACTTGAAACTTAATTTTATGTTTTATTAAAAGGTTATGCTCAAAACTGACATCTTATGAATAGAAATCACATAATTCTTTAAAATTGGTTTTCCTTTTTTATTGAGGCTGTATAGTAGGAATGTTTTCATGAGTAGAGATGTATTCATTCTGAGTCTTGTTTTCAGTGTCAAATTATATTAGATTTCTAGTCCATTGTCAGCACCTGTATAATTGACTATAGCAGTGTTTAAATCATTAATTGTTTTTGTGTTATCACCTATAGAAAATCAGCAGAAGTTAAATATTAGAATGAGCAAAGTGGGACTGGGTAACTATAAGATGGGAATTAACTGAGAATATATAATCATGAGGTAAAATGGAAGCAATGGGGAGTAGTTGAGGTAAGAGGACAGTAATAAAAGCTTGATTTGGAGGGGTACAAGAAATTTTGCTAGCGCATATCTCTACACTATTAATCTCTTTTTGTTCATATTTTACTTTCACCTAAAAGATTTTGGCTATGTTTATGTTGTTTTTTGTATGTTTGTTTTTTGACATGGCACACCTGACATAGGAACTAGAATATGGTGAAAATATTCCTGTAAAAATAGAATAGAAAAGAGTAAAAATCATGTATATATTTCAAAATATAGACAAGCTTAAATCTCCCATTCCCATTTTGAAACACCCCAAATAATATAAAATGTGGATATATAAGCCAACTAAATGCACAGCTACATTATGAAATCAAGAAGAGGGATTCTCAGGGAAACTTGAAGATGCAAGTCACTCCAAAATTTAGAGGCAGATATGAAGATGCAGATCACAGTGATTTGCAAAGACTGCCTTGCACAGCTTAAGCTGCCATTCAGGAAACCACCCCACCTGCTCTGCTGGGGTTTATCACACCTGAAGCACCAGGACAAGTAAACTCATCAGCAGCTGCAAGGAAAAAACTATAGGCCTAATGGCCAAAATCCAGGAAGCAAAAGTAGCCACTTTGCAAGAGGCTAACAAGGGCCAAGATGTACACAGAAAGATTCTGCCATAGGCAATGAGAGAATAACCAAGTATCATCAAACATCTGAGAAAGATCTGAACTATGAAACGGAGACAATGATGCAACAAAGAAAAACCTTACCCCTAAGGAATTAGAGCTGGGACTAAAGAACATTAGAATAAGCCTATTTAAAATTTTCTGAGGTAAAGGATGGAATTTTAGCTCTAAAATAGGAATATGATGTTATAACAGGTAATTATTAAAAAGAACTAATTTGGGAAGCGGCTGTGGCTCAATCAGTAGGGCTCCCGTTTACCATATGGGAGGCCCCGGGTTCGGTTCCCGGGGCCTCCTGGTGAAGGCAAGCCCGCCCGCACGGTGTGGTTAGCTGACCCAGCGAGCACAAGCAGCAAGGGGGGGATAAATGAATAAATAAATAAAATCTTTAAAAAATAAAAATAAAAAAATAAAATAAAAAGAACTAATTTGAGATTTAGAAATTGAAAAACATATTAAACACAACTAAAGCATGAATTGCCTGTCAATCTGAGAATGGGTAAACAAATTGTCTTCTTCCAGATCTCATCACATGAAAAGAGATGGGAAGTATTAAAGTCAAGCAGCATGCAAAGTTGATCCCTACATGTATTAAGTCACTGAAGCTCACAACTATATGAGGAGGGTACATTACCCCCTGTTTTATGCAGGTGAGGAAACTAGAGCACAGAAAGGTTAGATAATTTGCCCCAGGTCACACAGCTAAGAAGTAGTGCAACTATATTGGAACTCGGGCACTTGGCTCCCGAGCAAACACTCTTAGATAAGTACACTGCCTCACAATCAAATGTATAGCTTTCAAATCAGGGAGGAAATAAAATGGAAAACTCAAAGTCTATTCAAGAGAAAACAGGGTAAAAAGCAAGAAAGACCTATGTAGACACCAGATATATGAATCTGAGGGCTGCGCTAGGGATAAACATTCATGAAAAGAGAATGGAATAGATGAGGTGATGTGGAGAAAGTGAACATAGAAGAAGGCCTGATCAGAGCCCTGGGGCACCCCAATATTTAGGGGCCCAGTGGTAGAAGAGGAATAGCAAGAAAATGAGGTTGATAAAGAATATCCAGGGGGACAAAAGGAAACCTGGAAGACTGTGCTTCCATGGGAACTAAGAAGAGAGAGAGGTGTCAAGGAGGAAGCCTGCTGTTTAGGTCTCCATTATCTTAAGTGATATGGAAAACCCTATGAGGTAAACTTTTAAAGACTGCTGAAAGGCACAAAAGTAGGCTTGAACAAATGAAATTATATCCCTTGTTCTTGGATAGAATACAACATCATATATAAATTTAATGAATTCAATTTGTGAATCCAATAAAAATACCAACAAGGGTTTTTTGTTTGATTGGTGTTTTTTCCTGGAATTATACAAGTTGATTCTAAAGTTTATATGAAAAGATAAGCATTCAGGAATAGCTAGGAAGATCTACTAAAAAAAAAAAAAAATGAGAGGCTACCAGATATTAAAATGTACTTATGGTTTCTATAATTAAAACCTGTGCCACTGATGCACAGATGAACAGAGCAATGAAACAGACCAGGAAATCCAGAAATAAACTGAAGTACATATGAAAATTTAGTATATGATAAAGATGGCGTCTTGAGTCACGGGGAAAGATGAACTTTTTAATAAATAGTGTTGGACAACTGGATAGCTCTTTCTTAAAAGATAAAATTGGATACATACCTCACATCATATACCAAAATCCAAATGGATCAGAGATCTAAATGTAAAAAATGAAAACAGATAAGTACTAGAAGAAAACACAGGTGATTTACTCTAACTGGACTGTGAGGAAAGTCTGTCTCACTATGACTTAAAATTCAGGCACAATATAGGAAAAAAGTTAATAATTTGTATATGTATATATATATAAAACAACTTTAATAATAAAAAAAAAAAAAACCCTGCTATGGTAAAGAGCCTTCTAGGATGGCTCCAGTGATTATTTATACAACATGCTGTATAAATAATGAGTGTGAGCTGAACGTAGGGTTTTGCTTCTAACAAATAGACTATGGCCAAAGGGATGGGATCTCACTTTTGATATTTGGCTACAAAGGACTGTGACTCTGAGACTTCATCGTGCTCACGCTTAGTCTCTTGCCTTCTTGCCTGCTTCCGTGAAGCAAGCTGGTATGGACTGAGCTGCCTCAGGCCCACATGGCTGCTTGTATGTAGAAACCCAGTCACTGTGTCTTGATCGTCTATGCAGCAACACTCCTTAATTTTCTTCTAGTTCTCTAGTTTATTTGAAGATCTGCTTGCCCTCCTTAGAAGAGGGTCACATTTCTCCTAAGTATTTCAGTTTTGTTTTTCCACTGTTCATTTACCTATTTATTTATTGCTCTCCCTCCGCTGGCTAGGTCTCTAGAACTGTGTTGTGTAGAACCCGTGATGGAGGCATCCTTTCCTGAGGTCGCCCCTTTAAGAATGATATTTGCTGTAAGTTTTTGGTAAATAGCCTTTTTCAGTCTAAAGTACCTTTCTCTTCCTAGTTTACAAAGAATCATTATCATGAATGGGTATTTCGTTTTATTGGTTTTTTTCTATATCTCTTATTAGGCTAATGAAATTCACTTTTACTGGTTTGCATAGAAAGTTTTTAGTTTTTTTTATTTGTTTTTTAGAGAAACATCTTGAATTTTATTTAATAGATTTTCTGGATCTATTGAGACAACCGTATGGTTTTTCTCCCTTAATCCTGCCCTGTTCTTTCTTTACCCAGATATAAGATGATCTCTGAATTCACCTGGCCCAATCATGAGCTCTCTTCAGACAAAGAGGCTGTCAAGAAACTGATTGAACATTGTGGGTTTCAGGATGATGTTGCTTATGGGAAGACCAAAATTTTCATTCGAACCCCCCGAACCTTGTTTACCTTGGAAGAACTCCGTGCCCAGATGCTCGTAAGGATTGTACTCTTTCTACAAAAGGTAATTTTATATTTTATGTACAAGGATAAGCTCATGCTTTTATGTTCTCAAAAAAAAAAAATAGAATGCTTTCTTTAACTCGAGAAATGTTAATGGAGGTGGGTTTTTTGCATCTGTGCATTTATTGTTTTCTGTTGCCTTCACATATGAAAAACTTATTTGGCTGGCTGAGTTCAAAATTATTTTATTCTCAAAACTAACACTGAAGACATTGCCCTTTTGTTTTCTGGTATTTAAAGTTGGAGAGAGGTCTGAACCCGTCTAATTTTTATCTTTTGTAGTCAACTGTGTGTTTTCCCTCAGCTTAAATGCTTAAAGGAATTTTTGTTTATCTTGTAATTCAAAAATTTTGTCAACATGTTTAAAACCAACTCCCTCGTCCATTGGTA
Organism: Tolypeutes matacus; assembly: GCA_026826555.1. Classification (NCBI taxonomy): domain Eukaryota; kingdom Metazoa; phylum Chordata; class Mammalia; order Cingulata; family Chlamyphoridae; genus Tolypeutes; species Tolypeutes matacus. The sequence goes on from JAKSZT010054055.1 coordinate 20,291,701, forward strand.
CTGCCATCGTTTGATCTCAGGTGTGGAGTGCTAACTTAATGCTCATTAATTCATGATACATATCATCATTGATCTGTATAGGGTCATTTCTCATTTCATTCACTCATTCATGTATTTCTTTTTATCCCCCTTACCCATTCCTCTACCTTCCATAAGAACTATTTTGTGTAAATAAATTATATGTGTATATTAAAAAGTATGTACCTCTGTAAAAATGTTCTTGGGATATTTATCTAGAAGAAGAATTGCTGGACATAACGGCATACATGTTATGTAATTGGTAAGTTGTGCAGGTTCCTCTCTAGAATGACTGCCAGTTTGCACCATCACCGGCTGTATGTGAAGGTTACTGTGTGACCACATCAGTATTATCAGTATTATCCTACTGATAATTATTACCAGTATTATCCAGCTACTACCTAAATTTTGCCAAACTAATAGGTATAATAAAATCTCGTCGTTTTATTTTGTATTTCTCTGATTACCATTGAATTTGTGCATCTCATTACATGTTAGTTGGCTTTTTGGGTTTTCCTGTAAATTGCTTGTTCATATCCTTTGTTTTACTATTGGAATTGGTATATTTTGCTTGTGATTAGTAAGAATCCCTTGAACACTTTAGACATTAATCTCTTATCAGTCTTAGGTATTATAAATATATTTTCCTATACCATAGGCATTCAGATGAACTTTGTCCACAAATCCGTGTTTGAACAGAATGCTTAATTCTAATACAATCAAGTCCTTCAATTTTCTGACTTATAGTTTGTGCTTTTGGAATTTTAAGATGGCTTTCCTTGTCTCTAGGTCACAAATATATTATTCTATATTTTCTTTTATGAACTGTAGTTTTGCCTTTCACATTTAGATCTTTAATCCATTTTCAACCTACCTAAGTGATTTTTTATATAAGAATTAATTTCATTTTCCTCCATAAGGTGAGGCAGTTTTCTCAGTACCATCTAAACAATCTATCCTTTTCCCATTGATTTGTGGTGCTACTTTTATAATATTTTAAGTTCCCATATATATGGTCTGTCTCTGAGAGCTCCATTCTGTTCTATTTTTCTATTTGCCTATTTTTTCACTAATGCTACATAATTTTATTGTAGTATGTCTTAGTATAGGGTAGGATAAATCTGTCTTCCTTATTCTTCTTTATTAAGGTTGATTAAATTATACATAGACCTTTATTCTGTAATATAAATTTTAATGTGCATTTATTACGTTAATTAAATTCAGCCATAATTTTGATTAGGGTTGCATTGAATTTATAGGTTAATTTGAGAGTATTAACATTTTTACAATATTAAATCAATCATTAAGAGCATAGAATAGATTTCTTTAAATCATCTTCTTTGACCTTTAGACTTATGTTTTCTTTAGAGAGGTTTAATGAATTCATGGTTATTTCCTGGATATTTTGTTGTTGTTGCTGCTAATGTGAACTCTTATTAATTTTCTACATGGTAGTGTTAGTATAGAAAAATACCAACTTTTGTTGGCTTACCTGTATCCAGAAGGAAGCCTTTCTTGATTCATATTTGTTTATGCTAAATGGTTATATCATGTACAAATAATGAAAGTTTTCTCTTCTTTCCTATTGCCAGGATGTTTCTAAATGCAAAGCTCTTCATTTATTTTGCTTAGAATTCAGAAAACTTTTGGATTGGAATATTACATTCTGTTTCATCCTAAAAAAATATCCTTACTTTGAGTATTTATTTATTGCTTTTGTTCAGCTCTGTTTTCTTTCTCAAGAATGCTTGTAAATTTGTAGGTTGGATCACTCTTTTCTGTCTGCCACAGTAAATTATTTTCATGCATTCAGCCTTCTCTGACTTCAAGTTCCTTTCCCTTCATCTTCAGTACTTACCTGTGGGTTTGTTGTTTGTTTGTTTTTTTCATAGATTTTTTTATTAGTTTTTTTTCCAGGGTTTACCCCAGAACCAAGATGACCATACCTCTCCGTTTGCTTGGCATGGCCCTGGTTTATGAGTGTTGCCTGGTGTAATTATTAATAGTTCCCCCTTTCACTCTCAAAAATGTCCCAGTATGGATAATTAATTCTATAGTCACCTTCCTCCGCACTCACTTTCTGTCCTTTTAGTGGCTGGTAGAATCCTCTTCTAAAATCTACAGTGCGGGAAGCGGCTGTGGCTCAATCAGTGGGGCTCCCGTTTACCATATGGGAGGCCCCGGGTTCGGTTCCCGGGGCCTCCTGGTGAGGGCGGGCCTGCCCGCGCGGTGTGATTCGCTGACCCGGAGAGCACGAGCAGCAAGGGGGGGATAAACGAATAAATAAATAAAATCTTTAAAAAATAAATAAATAAAATAAAATAAAATAAAATCTACAGTGGCAGCTTGTTCACTCTTTCAAAATTTTCAGTGTCCAATAGACTTTAGATTATTATAACTGTGCTAGTCAAAGGTAGAATTCATGCCTCTCAGCCCTATGGCTCAGCTCAGACATAAAATGTTATAATTCCAGGTATGCGCAGCTACTAGGGCCCTTCCTTTCTCAGTCCCCATTGACAGCATTTTTCTTCTAGAAATGCAGTGTGCCATTACCGTTCCCCACTTCTCTTCTGATGAGAAATTACAGTCTCTACCTAGAAAAGAGAGATGGTAAAAGAGAAGGTATGGCTGCTTTAAAAAAAAAATCACCCATGCAGTGGAGGGACAGCTGTCCAGTCTTCTATCTGATGTAGAGCTATAATTCTCAGCCATAGGCAGGGATAGAGAATAGGGTCTCCCTACCTATTTTCAGGCAGGCCATTGTAGGGATGGCCAATGTGAGACACTGGTTATGTTTTTTAGGCCAATTCCACAGGCCATGAAATTGAAGTTTCTCTCAGCTTCTGGGAATAGGTCATCAGTCACCTAATTTTCAACGTGATGTGTGTTTTCACTTTGTGTACGTATAGGAATTTAATGAGATGTTAAGAGAGGCACCATCAGGAGTCACTATTTTAAATAAGAATCTCCAACAATTGATTTTTTTATTTTTAAATTTAAAAAATTATCTATTCTCTGATTATATAAATGAAGCATGCTCATTGCAAAAGCAAATTAAAACCGTTCAGAAAAGTATAAGGAAAAATGTGAAAAATCACCTAAAATCCTGCCACCCAGAGGTAACACCACTAACATTTTGGTGAACGTCCTTATAAAATTGTTGGTTTAAAAGTTATGCACTATTGAAGGTTTTCTATGTCCATTGTCAAATAGCCTCTAAAAAGACTGAACCACTTTATACTCCCACCAACTAATGTGTGAAAGAGCTTCTCTCCATGAAGCACTGACTATTTCCATTCTTTTAAAAACCCTTTCTGAATGACCTAAAATCTGAATGTTTGAATGTCTGAAATGCATTTTTTAAAGAAGCCCTGGTTGTAGTATACCCATGTTTGCATCCTTAAAATAAAAGAAATGAATCAGTGTAGCCAGGGAGATTTTTTTAAAATGTCATTCTTCTCTTTCTTTCATAATATACTATTGATTCACTTACCTGTATACACTCTACACTTGAGTTTGTGTATGTGTTCCTTATATCACATTTGAATGAGAAATCACTAAGATGATACTTCTGGATGATGCTGAAAAAATTAAAGTTTTCAAAATGACAGCTTTAAGCAAGGAGGTGCTAAAAGATTAGTAAAGTATATTGTCAGTTCAGCAGCAAACACATGGGGCCAAGTTGAAATGTATAATGATGAAGTGTTTATGAAGTGAATCTGTCCGACTTGTTTTATTGTTTTAGCTTTTTCCTTCTTCAACATGAAGCTTTCTGGTTTGGACTTCTTATCATTCATCGTTTATGGATCAATATTCATTAATTCCCAGCAGATAGGGCACTTATTTGTCACATGGTAGGGGAAATTCTACAAGAAGTTTATAGATTTTAGTTAACCAGTTCTTAATGAAAATAATCATGATTTTCTAATATTCTGTACTCTTTAGTCTAAAATATTTTGTTGTCTTGGAAGAGGAAGGTGGTATGTAAATTCTCCAAAAAAATTTTCATATGCATGTGTGGTTTTAAAATTTATGTTCTCCTATTGCAGAGTGGTAGGAATGTGGAGAAGCATGGGAAAAATACAATTAATGTAACCTATGGACTATAGTTAACAGCAATAATGTAATATTCTTGCATCAATGCCAAAGAAGTACTATGTTGATAATGGGAGAGGTATGGAAAAAATATGCCAAATTTACACTATGGACCATAGTTAGTAGTAATGGTCTGTTGATATTATCTCATAATCTGTAGCAAGTCTTCAACAGTGGTGTGATGTGCTGGGAGGCAGTGTTGCATGGGAACTCTATACATGGGCATGATTGTTTTGTAAGTTCACAACTTTTGTAATAAAAATATATTAAATGGGTAAAAAAAATTTATGTTCTCATTCTAGGGAATTGTAAGGTGAAAAGAAAATTTTCAGATAAGATGATATTAAAGATCAATCCTCAAAGAGATATAGAAAAGTGCTGGAGAAGTGTAGCTTTTGTGTGGCCGTTAACAACAAACTTGGAGTAGGTAGACTGATCTGAAGAGTGGATCTCTTGTCCCACTGATAAGACTAAAGGGTACCCTTTGTGAAATGTTTTTAATTGGAGCAATTAGTCCTTGATTAAAGCGCATCTATAATTAGCTGTAAACAGAGACCTAAATTGTTCATCATGTTGTGTGCTTGGATGTCCAATTACACAGCTTTGATTCTAGCTCTAGGACTGGAATTATCCTTTCCAATCTGTCACGGTGTGTTTAAGCCGTCAAGGCCCTTCCTGTGTCATATACTGTGGGCTGCTAAACATTGAAATTCTTTATTAAAATAATATCTTATGACTCTAATCATTTTCCTCCAGGTAATTTCTGGATACCTTGGGATCACAGTTATAGAAACAGATTCCTAAGCATAGCTCATGATTGCCATGGTAGCAAGAGCTGCAAACTCTTTGAAAATTTAAATCAAGCCAGCCCTGACCTGTTCCAAGCTCCAGCTTGTGAACCAGGCGGTGATACCGAGTTATTTCAGTCCTAAATATGGCTCACAGAACCTATGGTATAATGAGCTCTGGGACTCTCAGTCAATCTTAAATCTAATGTCAGTTGGCAGCCTTCCATCATAGTTAAATGAAACTATGCACATATAAGGGAAATAATATGACCCTCATCTATAAATGTTCAGATCCATTGGCCTCCTAGGATCAGTTGGCTCCCAGAATTTTATTTCTGCTTGTTTGCCAGCTTCCTGGTTAAAAGATGGCAGTGGTTTGATTATTAGACCATAGCAAAGTTAGTGCAATTCCAAAAGCAGGATAGAGGAGAACAAAGGAGTGAGTGAAGAAAAAAATCTGTGGAAGACGTGAAAGAGAAAACAAGATGATGGTAAAGTAGACTAAGGGGGAAAAAAACTTCAGGCTAGTGAAATAAAATATACTCAAAATGTAGACTAAAATTATATGTAATGTTTCTAATTTTATGAAAAGTTCAAGTTGGAATTGCAGTGTAATCTCTTTTTTAATTAAAAATGATAAAGATGGGGGCGGATGTGGCTCAACTGGTTGGGCGTCTGTCTCCCATATGGAGGGACCTGGGTTCGATCCCCGGGACCTCCTGGTAAAAAAAAAAAAAAAAAAAAAAAATGATAAAGAATTGGCATTCCACTGAGAAACTAATATTGTGAGAATATTGTGCAAAAATAGGGCTACCTGATTTTTTTTTTTCAATAAGAGTACACCTTGTATAATTGTTGTAAAGGAAATAATAGACACACATAAGATCTAGTGTCCTTTTTTGGTGGCTCATGGGAAAATTTCTTTGTTTTATCCCAGGAACAGCTATCCTTCTCCTGAGCCACTACCCTCAAATTGGGAGCCATGTAGTTATGGGAAGGGGGCTGGACTGCTGCAAAGCCTCACTGGGAAATTTCCTCAAGGGGTAATATTGGACATCCTTGAATTGTTTCTGAATTTAATGGGAATGCTTCTAGTGATACCTGTTTAAGCATGGTACTGGTTGAGATAGATGTATTTCAGCATGTTAAAGAAGTATCTATCTATTCTAATTGTAGTAAAAGTACTTTAAAAATCAAAAATAGATGTTAAATTATATCAAATTACTTCTTAGCAGGTTTTTTTTTTTATTTATTTTTTAAACTTTATTTTGTACATTTAATAATTGGAAATATAAACAATTAAAAACTAAAAAGTAAACAGATGAATAAATATATACATTTCTCAATTAAATGTAATGGATACATATAATTTTTTTTTTTTTTTTTTTTGAGTCAAACAATATATTACACAATATATTTGGTTCATAGTAATGCATCCATACAGTATTTGTCCTTTTGTGTCTGGCTTGCTTCACTCAACATAATGTCCTCCAGGTTCATCCATGTTGCCATATGCTTTATGACTTCATTTCTTCTTACAGCTCTTAGCAGGTTTGAAGATGCTCATGTGATTTTTTTCCTTCTCTTTTGTGCTACCAATATGGAGAATTCTGCTAATTCCATATCAATATTATGTTTGCTTCAGCAAGATTTTAAGGAAGCTTTTCCTTTTTCCATACTTTGGAACATTCTATCATTGGAGTTGAATTATTCAAGTTGAATTCCCCCATGAAGCCATCTAGAAAGGAGCATTTATTTATTGGAGCATAACCCTTCAACAACTTTCTCTAATTCTTTATGATAATTGGTCTGTTTTTATTTTCTATCTTCCTGGCATCAGTTTTGGCAATTTATATTTTCCTAGAAAATAATCCAAGTTCTCAAATTTAATTGAATAGATTTTAATAAAGTAGTGTGTTATTTTTTTTCATTTCCTTTGTATCTACAGACCTCCCCTCTTCTTATTTTGTATATTTGATTTGTGCTCACTTTTTACTTTATTAACTTTAGTTAATGGCATATTTTATTTATTTTCTCAAGTAACCAGCTCTCTGGTTTCTTAATTGTACCATTTTCATGTTTCTAATTTATTAATTTTGCTTATCTTCATCAATTCCTTCTTGTCATCTTTTTTTAAAATATAAAGAGCAGAAGCAAACAGAATATCTTTCTCCAGCTTCTGAAGTTGAGTGCTTCATTCATTTTCTTCCTTCACATTTATTTGTAGTGGTCTATGGGATTTGTTCTGAGAAATGCTTTTGTTGTATTTATAGGATTAGATACATTATCATTTATTTTAAGTTTAGGTTTCCTCTCTCCCTAAAAGATTATGTTTAAAAAATCATCTCCAGGTGATATGTATTTTATATATATTTTTTGTTTCATTTTCTAGTTTTATTAATTTTTAGTTTTTTTGCATTATTCACAGCATGCCAAATGAACAATTTATACTTTCTGGAATTTTTTGAGGTTTACTTTGGAACCTGAATATGGTCAGTTTTGTGGATATAACTTGAAAGTAGATGTATTTTCTACTTATTTTTTATTTTTTATTATGGAAAATTGCAAATATTCACAAATGTAGAAAAAAAAAATATTATGAACCCCCATGTTCCCACTAGCCAGCTTCAACAATTAACAGTATTTTGTCATTCTTATTTTATCTACTCCTTACCTCATGCTTGTGTGTTTTAGTTTGGTTTGGTTTGGTTTGGAGTTCTTCTAAAGGAAGTCCCGTGTGTCTTCTTATTTCACCCTTAAATACCAATATAGTCTCTACCTAAAAGGACTCTACAGAAAAAGATTTCATTGTACCATTATCATACTATATAAAATTAATAATAATTCCTTAATATTGTCTAGTATATAGTCTGTGTTCATTGTCCCCCAGTTGGCTAAAAAATGTCTTTTTCCAGATGGTCAGGGTAAGGTTAACCACCTGTGTTACTGAGGAACAGTTGAGAATGGAATACGCTGGTCTTGATCCAAGTGCATTCTAAACACCAAGGGCAGTGTTTCCTGGAGGTCTATCAGTTCTCTCTCGGCCAGTTTGGGATTTTGTTCAAATAGATTTCCATAAGAAATTTCATGTAAGATTAATTATGATTTTCAATAACATATCCTTCCATTCTTTAAAAAATGTATATTTTTAAAAGTGGTTCATGCATCACCAGGGCTGCCTGGATTGGTTTGTCTTAGTTAATAATTTAATTATATTTGTATGTTCTTGTATATATTTGTTAAATTCACATTTTGCATTCTTATCATTTGGGTTATGTTATAGCCCCAGTAACAAGGATCTTATGAAGGATAGAAAGTGACTCATTAAAGCATAACCCTCTAATGAAAATAGTAAGTTCTGAAACTGAGAATAATGTCATAACTGTTAATTATAAGTAGTCTCAAAGGTGACTGTAGACCTAGGTATAATAATTTTTTTAATCAGCCCCCAAAAAGTGTGAATAGAATCATTATCTGAAAATTGGGTTTTATTGGCCTAGTAATTCATTTGCCCATGTTCCCTAATGTACTATTTATTATGGAACTTTGTCAGGTAGTGTCAGGAAGCCATGGATGCTTTCACATTATTTTCAAACAAAGCACACCAACTTCTTTGTGAAACCAACCAACTCTTTTATTTCTCAGACTAAAAGAAGCACAGTAATTTTTCCTCATATAAAATCGACCACTTTCGCCCTTAGAGGAAACAAAACAAAACAAGTAACTAATATAGTAGCTAATTTTTACTGAATGCTGGTCGGTACTATTCTGGGCACTTCACACAAAAAAAATCTTTACAAACAACCCTGTGAATAAGTGTCTATTATTATTTTCATTTAGGATAAGGGAGCTAAAGTTACTGAGTGGTTAAGTAACATGTTGGAGGTCCCATAGGTGGTGAGGGCCAGACCTGGGATTGCATTCCAGGTTGTCTGGTCTTCTTCCCACAAGCCTTTATCCTACTATTCACTTAAACCACAGTGGCATCATTCAGAATGTACTCCTTACAGAAAAACAACTTATGACACAGTAATGCAGAAAAATTGGTAAAAAACAGAGGTGATGATGGCTTCATGCTCAGAGAAAGCAGCATGAGATTTTGCAAAATTCCTTTATTAAATGACCTTGGTAGACATCTAGTGACATTCAAGTCATTTACTGTTAACTGTGTGAACTAAGATATATATTTTATTACCATTGGAAGAAAACATTTATGTTCAAAGTATAAATCAGCTCTTAACTTATGTACAGTAATGAAAAGTGACCAAGGACACTATTTTTACTGAGAATATGTGCTCCAGGGAATGAAATTTGTCTTTGTTTTGGTAAAAGTGGCTTTGGGGCCATGGGTGGGTTGGGGTCGGGAGAGATGCGTTTGGATAACTACCAACAAAGCATACGCTGTCTGTGCAGGAAAGGGGACATTGCTGTGCGAGAAGAGAGGGTCCCCCAGCGCCAGTCCATTCATTGCTTTAGTCACAGCGAGTATCTCTGGCCAAAAATAAGCTCCTTGGTCTTGACTGAGTGTTGAAAGAAATAAAGAAAATTGTGCCTTTGATCAAAAGCTGGCAATTGAGTGCCTGCCTTTTCATTGTGCCTTGAGAAGAAACAGGTAGCAGGTGTCCCTTTCAACAATGGGGTCTAAATTTAATTCTGTGCAGGAGAAGGGTGCTCACATGCAACTTTAAATGAATAATCATATATTTTTTCAATACTGAATGGGGACACAAAAGTGGGTAAGACAAGGCTCTACCCAGAAGAAACTGACAGCCCAGTCAGGAGGGAGCTGTGTTAGCAGCTAAGGACAAGCCAATAAGGTGGAGTGATTGTGATGCTTGGGTGGGCACCTACCTGAGCTAGGGAGGGAAGGCTTTTTTGAAGATGAAGAGATGCCAAACGGTATGAGAATCACTGTATTAGAGTCACGGTTAACTGGAAAATACATTTACAGAAAGGGCAGATGTTAATCTGTATCTCAGAAGCCATTTATTCAGGTTGAGTTCATTAGAATGGCTCACTGATGTCCTAGTGGGTTAACTGTCACTAAGGTTAGTGGATAAAAACCTCCTGTGGCAAATATAGTTCTCTACCAAAAAAAAAAAATCAAACAAACGTAGTTTTCCATACAGACATTCATTAGTCCTAGTCCTTGGAATTACTAAAACCACCCTTTTAATGTTACAGGAAAGTTCTTTGCCCTTCTTAGCAAATAGTCATTTGGACAGTTAGCAAGCAAACATACACCGCAGCAGTACAACTTACGATAACAGAATTAAATTTAGATGTAACTTGAATTTTATAACAAGTATGTAAATATCTACTAACCTTTGCCTTATCTGTCTTAACGAGATGTAAGGGCTAGCTTAGGATTTGTCTTCTCAAAGCACCTGTATCAACAAATGCCCATTTTTTCCAAGATCCCTCATTAATAATTTCCATTTGAGGCGGGAAGCCTCTGATTTAATTTTACATTTTAGGCCATGGCTTATAATATTATTTTTCCACACCACATTGTACATAGTCTTCTACAACTTGATTATTTTCACTCATCATGTTTTTGAAATTTCATTAGGCCCATATTGTAGCTCTAGTTTATTTTTACAGCTTTATACTATTTTATTAAGTTTTATTTCTTTTCCTGTTAATAGTCACTTCGTTTTTTTCAGTTTTTTTGCCATACTCAATAATGCTCCAGTGAATATTTCTTTTATATCTCCTTGCCCACAGGTAAATAAGTCTCTGTTGGGCAACTCTTCTCAAATTTTGAGCACCCCAAAGAGCTTCCTGTAGAAAATCCCAAAAAATAAAAGAATACAAGCACATATTCCTTTAGATGTTGGAGTGATGATGTCATCACATGTTGACATAGCCTCTAGAAAATGCCACTGAAACCTCATGAGAGGATGAGAATTAAATAGGCAAATAACTTCTTAGTCTTATTATGAAGTTAGGTTTACTCTCATGGTCCCCCTGAGAGGACTTCTGCAATGTTCAGGGTTCCCTAAACCACACTTTAATAACTGATGCTCTAGGACAGGGATTCTTAACCTTTTTTGTTCTATGGACCCCTTTACTAGACAGGTGAAATGAATACTACTGTAATTTATTTATCGCATACATTCGTAAATGAATAAAATGCTAGACTTCAGTTAGAGGTCAGAGAAAATAAAGATAATAAGTTGATTTTTTTCAATTCATGCTCACAGACCCCCTGAAGTTTTCCATGGACTCCTTGGGGGTCCGTGGGCCCCTGGTTAAGAACCCCTGCTTTAGGGGTATGTGCTCCACATTACAAGTGCTAGGTTGAAGAGTCTACATATTTTCAACTTTACTAAAGATTGCCAAATTGCTTTCCAAAATAATTGTACCAATATACACTCATTCAGAAATGTATGAGAGTTTTATTACTCTGCATCCTTACCAGCAATTTGAATTGTCAGACTTTCTATCTCAGTCTAAGATTTGACTCCTGAGTATGTCCTTTACTTTCTTGTAAACTCAATTATACATAGGAGTGTTTGTTACATTTTTCTGGCAGCAGAGATATCAGATTGTCCTGCCATATTCCTGCCATATTCGGCGGAAGTGCCATTGAAAGGTTTAAGAGAGAGAAGTGACATGGTCGGTTTTTTACTTTTAAATACAGCTGGGTAGAGAAGAGATTAGTCAGCAAAGCTGGAAGCAGAATGAACAATTATGAACCCATTGCTGTAATCTAGGGGATGGCTACAGAGGGCCTGAAGTGTGGCACTGGTGGTTGAAATAGAGAGATAGGGAGATATTTGAGAAATATTTAGGAGGGAAAAATAGCAGACCATGAGAGTTGTTTGTATGGGAGACTAATGAAAGGCAGGAGTCAGTGAATACCGGCTTTCACCATAGGTCCCTAGATAGCTGGTGCACCAACATCTGAGAGGTGCAGGAGAAGAAGCATTTTGGGAGGTCATTAATCATTTGGGGCATGATGTGTTCATGGTGATATTCAAGTGGAGATGACCAGCAGACAGTAGGATATATGAATCAAGGAAGCAATGGTAGTAGCAAACTTCAAATAAGGAATTTTCAACAGTATCACATGTGGTAGAAACATCCAACAAAATAATGACTGCAAAGTGCCCACTAAAATTGACAATTAAGAATCATTGGTTTATTAATAACCAGCATAAGATTAAAGATGATCAGGGTAATAGCGGAGTAGAGAAAGGGAAGAAAACCTAACCAGGTATCAAAATCCTCCAGCAAGAAAATATATTGAACATTTATTGGCAAATCATAGTAATGAAAATAAGTACAGGGAAAGAATATGTGCTCTCACTGAAGAAACCAATGAGTCTTTGTCTTATTAATGCGTTTAGTAAGTGTTGATTATTGAACATTGAAGCCTTACCCATATATGCATTACTAAGCAGTGCTATTAGAATAACATTACTGTGTACAAGGCATTTACTATGGTAAGGAAGTTTTCTGTTGATTTATAATATGAGCCATAACTGACACCATTCCATATTTACTTATTGACATATACAGAGCTCTTTTAGAACAGTAAAAATGCTTCAGCAAAACTTTAACATAGGAAAGACAGACATCCTTTCTCTCCTCCCTCCCCCACCCCACCCCCACCCCGTAGGCATCCCCTCCCTTTTCCTCCTCCCAACCAGTTGGGGAATGAAGAAGATAAAAGCACATTTGGAAAATAATGGCAACAATGTCAAAAATAATCTGTTTCTTATTTAAATCCCCTCAGATACTGCCAATAAGAAACCACTGCTACCCCTTCCCCAGCCCACTCCCCCGTAAATTGGAAGCAGATGATTTGCTCTCCTGAAAGAGCAGTAAATCTGTTGCCCTGGTGATATCTCATTACTAAGGCAACCAATTTGGTGCATCAGTGTGAATCCCAATTTTTAAAATGTAATTATGCCAAGATATGTACATGTACTTGAGATTTACTTAAAAAGAAATCTGTTCCCCTTTGGAAGGAAAACATTTCCTATGTTAGATGAAAGAAAGGGGGGAAATATTGTTCTTATTCTTTGCTAGCTTATATACACCTTTCATTTGAGCCCCCCACTATGCTTAATAAATAGCTTGCATTGGTTTCTCCCTCACCACTTTTTTTTTTTTTTTAACTTGAGATACTCTCTTTCCAAGACACTTCTCTCTCGAGACCTGTCACTCATAATCCAGCAGCCATTGTCTCCATGACAACACTCTCTAGTCCCTATAGGTGGTGGTAGCAAAAAAAGGAATGAAACTCCCATGGCTACATTTTTATTTCACTTTCCTTTTATTAATTGCTGGAAACTCCAGAGATTGACTCTTTATAAGGAATTAATTAGTGAAGGGAAGTGATTCAGTGAATAGATGTTTACATTAAATTAGAAAACTTCTGAACAATTCAGTGATGATTGCTATACCAGACCAAAATGAAAGATTTTATAGGTAGGATGTACATAACCAAAAGCTTATCTGGACAAAGACTATATTATACAAGTGGCTGAAGATGTGCACAACCAAGCCAAACAAAATACCATTGAATAACTGCTGAGCATTGAATTTTTTCCCTCCCCAACAAAAATTGTTTAAAAATTTTAAAAAGGCATATTTGGGTATCGAGAGTATTTATTCTAATTATCAACATTATTATGTGTTTATTAAATAATGAAATCCGTGAAATTCATCAAGTATCCCATTTGCTGTAGCTGCCAGGAAGGTCAGATTTATATACAAATCCAGGCACCAGCCTTAGTTTGGGGTTTTGAATGGGACTGTCTTCCCTTCCCACCTACACCCTTGCCTCTGCTCCCTGGCTCTCCTCCTTTTATCCTGACTTTGGTGATTCAGTCTGTCTATGTACCCTTTATTTTAAGTTCCCTCTGACCCTTTTGGAAAAAAAATTGGGTAACAAATATTAAAAACAACAATGAAAGCATTTTATTGTAATGGTCATTCACTGCTTAATGACAATGCTGGTGTTTAATGTAAAATATCACCCCCAAAAGATGATTTTTATTTTTTATTTTATTTTATTTTATTTTTTATTTTTGAAGATTGAAAAAACTTTATTTGGAGACAGTAGAAAGGCTGAAATTGAACAGCTAGACTGGAATTGCCCTCCAAGATCTGAAATCCTTTAACAGCAGAAATATGACTCCAGAGTTTTCCTCAAATCACTGCTTGGGCCTCCAGGCAAGGTGCTGGACTTTTTAGTGAACAAGCTGCTTACTGATAGCACCTCTTAAGGCTGGAGTCTTCACTTGTCATTTGGAAACAAGCTGCTTCTGAATTGGAAAACCATCTTAGTTAATTATTCTAAATATCCAAAGTTGTTCTGGCTAACATTATTCGATATAGAAAACTAAACAAATGTTGTAGCCATCTGTGTACCTCAGACAATTCCTTATGGAACAAGTTCTCACCCTCTTCCCCCATTAGCCCCAGTGGGTTCACCATTACTGGCCCTGGGACTAGAACAGGGGTTAGGACAAGAAGTTTGCTCCTCACTGCAAAGATGATTTTTAAAACTGACTGGGGGCAGATGTGGCTCAAATGGTTGGGCGTCTGTCTGCCATATGGAGGGACCTGGGTTCGATCCCCGGGACCTCCCGGTAAAATTTAAATATATATATATATATATAGAAGGTGCATGGGCTGCCAGGCTCTGTGTGCCGGTGAGCCGCCAGGCCCCGGGAGCCATGCAGCAAGATGATGACGTAACAGGAGAGAGACACAGGGGAGAGACAAGACGAGATGCTCCAAAAGCTCTGAAAACCAGGAACTGAGGTGGCGCAGGTGGCAGGACACCTCTCTCCTACATCAGAGGTCTCCAGGATCGAATCCTGATGAAGACTGGAGGAGGAGGATGGGAAGAGATGGCAGGAAGCAGACACAGAGAATTGCCCAGCAAATGGACACAAAACAGCAAATGGGGAAGGGAGGGTTTAAAATGGATAAAGCAAATAAATAAATCTTTAAAAAAAAAAAAAAAAAGAAAAAACTGACTTTCTAAAAAGAAAAGGCTTTGTTAAAGCACAAATTTTGGCACACATTTCATTAAGTTTGGAAATGTTATGGGTAACAAAATATATCCTGTTTTCAAAATTATATCATGGAATATATGTGGCTTGAATGTGAAGCCTACAGTGCTGAGGTTTATTTTATTCTTTTTCTTACTATAACAAATGTATATAACTACTTCCAAGAGATCTAAGTGTTCAGAAATTGCTTGTGTTCT
Source organism: Tolypeutes matacus (assembly GCA_026826555.1). NCBI lineage: Eukaryota > Metazoa > Chordata > Mammalia > Cingulata > Chlamyphoridae > Tolypeutes > Tolypeutes matacus. The sequence continues at coordinate 20,306,836 of JAKSZT010054055.1, forward strand.
TTTTCATGGCACATTTGAACACCTTCTGCTTGGACTGGCAAGTTTTGCTAACAAAAAAATAGTTTATGAAATACTCAGTGTGTTCTAGGCAGTGTATCATTATTTACTGCATATACTTCCAGCATTCATTTTATCTTAATGGAGAGACTATAGTGGCTTTAAGTTCTATTTTTTTATTTTAGCAAGTATAGAATATGAATAGCTTTAACATACAAGAGGCCCTTCCAAAGAAATGAGATAAATACCTCACTAGGATATTGAGCAAAAATATGAACACTCATTCCACAATAAAAGAAAAATGGCCAGTACCATGTTTTCATCTATCAAATAATCAGTTTTTTTGTGATATTTTTAATCATGCACAGTGCTGTTGAAGATATGTATACTACTAGCATAAGCATAAATCGGTGAGAATTTTCCGGGGAGGGGGGTAGTTTGGCTGTGTGTCAGGAGTCTAAAAATTGAGTTGCTTCTGGTCTAGCAATTATACTGCTATAAATTTAGAATAAGAAAATACTTATTTATGTAAAAATTTAGTTAGAATTTTCTTTGCAACATTGCTCATGAAGGGTAGAAAATAATGGGGAATCTTAAATGTTAAGAAACTAGTTATATACAATAGAAAATGATGCAGCCATTAACAAGGACAATATAAAAAAATATTTAATAACATCAAAAGTAGTCATGATAAATGTTAAATGAAAATATATGTTACAAAACAGGATGCTCAGTATGATTTCTTTTTAACTACATGGTTAATTCTAGAAATATCTGCACACACTCTTACCCATTATCAGAGGAACAGATGAGTCATTCTTTGGGGGGAGGCTTTATTCACAACTAAGAAAATTTAAGACTATTTTTATTCAGTGTTTTTTGCCAGAAAATCTTAGTGTTTCCAAACATCTCTATTCAAGCTTAGCACTACAATGAGAGTCCATATTTTTTAAGAAAATTTAATTTCAAAATAAAATCTTTACTAGTCTGCTGTCCTGAATTGGTTTTATTGTATTTGTCTGTATAAGAAACCAAACACTGATAGAAAATGGTTGTCAAACATCCTTAGCAAACTAAAGCTACAATCAAGCAGTTATATTTTAAATACAGATTTAGAGCCAAAGTATTTTTAGTCACAAATTTATTATACTTTAAATGAATTGTAAATAGGAGCAACTATAACTATAGTCACATTATTTCAGCCTAAAAATTTAAGCAATAGTTTTTATTATAAAGTAACACATGTTCATTGTGAAATTTTTTTTTTAATTAAAGGAAATAACATCACCCATCATTTCACCAACAAAAGGCAATTATTATTAATATCTTGGAATACATCATTCCAGTCTTTGTCCTTCTCTCCCACACACACACATACACACACTCTCTCTCTCACTCAATTTTTAAAATCAGAGTCATACTGTAGAACTGTAAATGGATGTTCCAGTATGAAAATGAGCAAAATCATTGTGATGCTCCTAAGCCACTTTTATGTGATCTTCCGGGCTCTGGGCTTCCCTCCTTGACTCTAATCTGCACAACATCACAATATTAGTTCTGATGATGATGTTCGTCTGATCAAAAACCCTTCAATTACCTACAGAATTAGACTACACTCTTCCAGTGTCTGGCTCCAACCAACTCTAACTCCATTTTACCACTATATGAAGTCATTTTTTCCACTGAACCCCCAAACACATATGCTTTTTCACTTGTGTACTTTTGCACATTTGTCTTGCCTTCGGTGTTCTCCAGATTAGATTCTACATCCTCACTAAAGCCCCTTGACCATAGCAGTCTAAATAAAGTAATCTTTTCTTCCTTCTCTAGAACCCATTTATCAATTGTAGGTAGCTCTTTGAGACAGTAACTTCAATGGCAATCAGAAACAGTGGGCCCGCTGTTAGTCTGCAAGCCTGAAGTTTTAGGTCCTCACTGCTTTTAGCCATAAAATGATAGAATTGTATATGGATACATCTATCACAATCAAGCATGAGGTGTCTTACGGGTAATTTTTATTAACGATAAGGTATTGACGATTATGGACTAATTATTTTTAAGTAAGATCTGATTTAAGGTTATCTCTGTAAAACTGATAATTGCTTTCTTGAACGGGAGAGGAAGGCACACATCAGGTATTGTACACAATCCCTGGGAGTATGTTGCACACGTGAATGTCCTTCATAAAGTATGCCATGGAAGAGTCAAGGCTAAGAACCTTTCGGCTAGATGAGTTTTAGGTCTTCAGCTCAGAAATTCCAGTTGGACTTTTTAACTTCAGTAATATCTTACCAGCGTTTAAAGCTTAGATCCTTTATTAATTTTGCACATTTGTGCTATCTCTACAACTAGATTATAAGCTGTTGAGGAAAGCGGTGTCCTTATACCTGACAGTGGTCTGCACAGTGCTTCCAGCATAATGTCCTGTACATTGTGGTCCTACCTGACATTTTATTGATAATATGATTAACTTATATTAGCATGCCTCAATACTAAGCAATATTTTGCTTCTGGGTTTACGAACTTTATTAGCTATGTTTTCTATGAAAGCAAAGATAATAGTGCCCGTGAGCTAGTCATGTACATTTAAATGAGGTACTCTAGTGGTACCAAGCACATAGAGTAATTAATAGGCACAAAAGCTATTGCCAGCTGGGAAATGAGTCTTGAAGTTTTAACCATGCTGCCAGAGTTGAAAAATCACTGATTTCTTTATAATTTCTACTACTGCCTAGCCAGTAGACAGATCTTGGCTAATGTCAACCATAAGCTATTTAGTTTCTAATCCCACCTCTAGTACTTACTCAGTGATACTTTGGGAAGTTACTGTACCTCTCTGAGCCTCATTTTCCTCATCAGTAAGATGGAAATAAAATAGCTCCCACCTCACAGTGTGGTTGTGAGTATTAAATGAGTTAATACTTGCAGCATACCTTGAAGAGTGCCTGGCACATGGTAAACACTATGGGTTTGTTATTAATAATTGTTAATATTATTAATATGAATAATATTACTGGTTTGGGTTTGTGTCAGTTAACTTTTGCTACACTTCTGCCACAAACCACCCTAAAAAAGTAGTGGCATATAACAGAATTGGTTTCTTGTTCATGCATCTGGGTACATCCAATCTTTGCTGAGTCCAGCTCAGGCCATGGATTGAGTATGGGTTTCCTTCACATGTTTTAATGAGACCAGTGGAGTACCTGGGACATGTTCTTCTCATGATAATGGCAGAAACCTAAGAGGGCAAGCACAACTACACAAGCACATTTCAAGCCATTCAGGTCACATCCACTAATATCCCAAGGACCAAAGCAGGTCATATTAATGGGATGGGTAAATATACCCCTCCAATAGGAGTCAAGGGGGAGAGAGTCAATATTTGCTAGATAATAACCTATCATAGGGTCCTCTTTCAGGTTAATACTTATCCATGCTAGACTGCTCTAGAACCATAGATACTGATTTTTAAATTCCACTAAAATTTGAGAACTGCACAGCAGCTGCCAACTATTCCTTATTCCTTGAATGCTTCATAATATGTTTGGTTCATCTTCACAGCCATATAACAGGATGAGCTGCCTATTTCTTTTAAGTGAGCATTTATATCCAAAATCACTGGGCCCCTCTTGGATATAAAAATTCTCCATAGTGCCTTTTCACACATAAGAAAATCTTCTTTTAAACTGGTAAGAAAGATACTCCATTTATTAATCGATGATTATTCATTCATTCAACATATGTTTTTTACTAGGCACTCACTGGAAATATAGTGATGAATAAAATAGAATAGTACTTGTCTTTGTAGAGCATACATTCTAATTGAGACAAAAATCAAGTCAACAAATTTACAAATTACAAAGGAAACACAAGGCTAAATTGGAGGAATCATTCAAGGGAAAAGGGAACTGTATTTTAGATAGTTTGGTTGGGGAAGGCATCTCTGAGGAGGTGCCATGAAGCTGAGACCTAAAGAATAAAAAGGATCTAGAAAAAGTTCAGGGAGAGCACATTCAAGCAAGGGATGCTGTGGCAAGAAAGACCTGGGACATTTGGAAGCATTTTAAGCAATATCACTATAGTGTCTGTGCTTCCATATAGTGTCTGTGCCTCCATCGCTTTTTTATGCTATTGCACATCCATTTCTTCAAGCTTAGTGCAGCTGAGTTTATGTCGTGAAAGTTTTCAGCTGGATTTTGGGTTTTGGTTTTCTGGAAGGATATTTGGAGGACAGCTATAGAAGAGTTCCATGAAATAGTGATCACAAACCAGTTGAGATGAATGAAGACAGACCAAAACAAAGGGTAGCTAAAATATTTCCAAGATTCATGCACAGAAAGAACTGTTTAGGCAGTCTAATGTTGGTTTTCATTTAAAAGGCAGTCTGACTTGTTTTGTGAATTCAAAATACTCTTGCTCTGACTTTGCATGAAATTGCAGATTTATGGCTACTGATAAAACTATAGTACATACCCTTTTTCTTATAGCTTGTCTTTTACAGTTGAGTAAAATAGTATACATATAGTGTTTGTCTATGTATATCTATATGTATATACATCCCCTGATTACTTCCCAGTGACTTTTTACACCATTATTGATCACTTCCTCAGACATCCTTATAAAGATTTCCACAATTAATTCCTCTGAATGCCTGATCAGGGAGGAGCTGGCTTAAATTCAGTCCATTCACATGGATTTGATCCTAATAGAACATTTCTCATGTCATTTTCATTAGAGGTAGCTGATAATTCATTTGTATTTCAAAGAATCCAGAGCTTTAATGGGCATTTCATCCATCTTTAATTATGGTTAATCTAGTAGACTAGGTACAGTCGCCTTTTCATTCGTGGAATGATTAAAAATAAAGGTTCTCTCCTGCTTGTGATGCAGCAGTCCTTCTCCATTAAGTTTTCACTTTAACAAAACAAATTCATTTTATGAACACATTTAATTTTAAAATAGAGAAAGTTTTTCTAACTATAACAGCAGCAAAGGAATAGTTTGTACAACTAAAGACATCCCTCTTAAATATTTAAAACTTGTTTCTCAAAAAAAAAAAAAAACCACCATTTTATCACAGTATGTTCAGTTGCAGAAACAGAAAATACAATTCAAACTTATATGGACAATAGGGATTTTTTTCATACAACAGGAAGCTGCTCTATTCTGCCCTCTCGTATCATCTTTATTCTAAGTCTGGCTCCCCCTTGTGGTTGAAACATGGCTGCTAACAATCTCACTGTCGCATGCTTCCTCCATGTTCATGGAGAAAATCACTTACAGAAGTCCTGGGACATTCTCTCAGAAAAGTGAGAAATCTTTCTCAGGAAGCACCTGTGGCTCAATCAGTAGGGCTCCCGTTTACCATATGGGAGGCCCCGGGTTCGGTTCCCAGGGCCTCCTGGTGAAGGCAAGCCCGCCGGCACGGCGTGGTTAGCTGACCCAGCGAGCACAAGCAGCAAGGGGGGATAAATGAAGAAATAAATAAAATCTTTAAAAAAAAAAGCACCTGACAAAACTCTTCTCATTTTATTGGCCTGAACCAATAACCATGGTCAGGGGATGGCAAAAGGCAAAATGCTAAGAAATCTTTGTAAATGTGATAAAAGGTTACCTTATTTAATATACAAAGAGCCCTTATAAATCAGTATATAAAATGATGAGCCTCTGATGGGCAAAAAGGAATGAAGAAACAATCCACAAAAGAAATTCAAATAGCTAGTGAATGAAGAGATGAATAACACTAATAATCAGAGCAATATTATTATAACAATTATTACCACTTTATCCTATCAGTTTAGTTCATTCTTTTTAACTATTAACATATGGAGTTTGGAAATAGGTACTTTCATATGTGGCAGTTGAACATATAAATTGGGCACAACAATTCTATTTCTAAACGAACATATCTGTGTGCATGAATTTATAAGTTTACTACCAAATGTTATTTAAAATTGAAAAAAAAATAGAAAAAAAACAATGTCTTACAATAGGGAATTAACTGAATTATATGCCATCTGTATACTGTAAGGCCATTCAGAATCACATAAGAGGATCTTTAATCACATGGGAAAATGTTTCTGATATATCAAATAAAAATATTAGGGCATTTTATGATAATTAGGATCCCAGTTTTGTATAAAATGCATGTAGCAATAAAAAAAAGATAAATACTTTGGACTACATAAAAATATTTTAAAATACAACTTCTGTATGGCAATATATCATAAACAATATCAAAAAATCATTGGCTGGGAAGCGGCTGTGGCTCAATCAGTAGGGCTCCCGTTTACCATATGGGGGGCCCCGGGTTCGGTTCCCAGGGCCTCCTGGTGAAGGCAAGCCCGCCCGCACGGTGTGGTTAGCTGACCCAGCGAGCACAGGCAGCAAGGGGGGGATAAATGAATAAATAAATAAAAATCTTTAAAAAAAAAAAAAAAATCATTGGCATACTGGAAAAAATATTAGAAACACCACCAACAAAGAGCTGGTTTAAATTAAAAATCTAGTACAAATCAATATGAAAAACAACTCAAATAAAATGAATAAAAGATAGGAATAGACAGTTACTGAAAAAATTGCAAATGACTGATAAAATCTTTTTTTTTTTTTTTTTTTAAAGATTTTATTTATTTATTCATTCATCCCCCCCCCCTTGCTGCTTGTGCTCGCTGGGTCAGCTAACCACGCCGTGCGGGCGGGCTTGCCTTCACCAGGAGGCCCCGGGAACCGAACCCGGGGCCTCCCATATGGTAAACGGGAGCCCTACTGATTGAGCCACAGCCGCTTCCCTGATAAAAATCTTAAATTCCTTTTAAAAATAGTAAATTCCAGAGAAGTTGACTGAAAACTTGATCATATTCCTGATGACATCCATTTGAAATCTCTTCTTACTTGATCAATGTATTACTAAGAAACTTCAATTTTCAAAAGTTGTTTTATAAAACTTTTCTTTGAGAAAAAATAGTTTAATTAGGATGTAAGATTTTCCAGTAATAAAGATAGTTGCAGCTATGTGTGCAACTGTAAAACCTCACCATCACTGAGTGAATCCAACATTTGACTTTTATCTAGATTTTCCTCTAGAATAATGGCATTTCTTTCTAGATCATCACAAGGCTATTTCTAGCATGGGCTACTTATTACTCTAATCAGATGTGTCACCTATCATTATGGCAAACCGTGCACCTAAACAACACAGTCGTAATCCTTGAACAATGTCTCCCCCCCCCTTTTTGTAATTGAGTTCTGACCAGTAGTCATCCTCAGTGTAATTAATCATGTTATGTTCTACTTTTATTCTGTAAACTTACTCTATCAAAAAAAGTACCCGTCCTTAAGGAGTGTAGATTTCCTTATCCTGCTATTCTCCCTTACATCAATTACAATCTGTGTCAGGAAAATGAAAAAAGGAAGCATATTCGATGCTTACCCTAAGTAATCCAGGGGGTCCTTTTCTAGATTATTACCTTTTTTCCATTTTAGGAAATCCTCTACCAGGAAGCATCATCACCTGGTATCCCTGTCATAGTGAGCACTGTTAACTCATGGAAGTGTTTTGAATCACTCAGTTGTGTTGGGAGGTAAGAGGAAGAGGGCACAGGGATACCTTGAAGAATGTTGGTCTAAATAAAATCTGGTGCAGTCTTCCATTGCCTGTGACCAGAGCCAAGCTACTAGCAAGAGCTGGGAGCATTCACTGCATTTCTTCATGGAAGCAGAGTTCATGGGTCTGGAAAAGTATTTTTTCCCAAAGCCAAGCCTTTGCCAGCAAAAGTATATTAATGTTACACTGAAGTGCATAGAGCAAAATAAACTGTAAGGCAAATGTATCAAGGGCTGACATATTTGGTGCGGATAAATGATTCTTGAATATCACAAGATTGCCAAATAAAAAAAGATTTTAACAGGTTTTTAAAAAAGTATATTAATGTATGACTCAAAGAAACATAAACTTATCCCATACTTTCATGGTGAATTATTAGTAATGTAACCGCACAGTACAAGAATAGGTGATTTTAAATACCTGTTTGTAACGTATGTCAAGTGTCTAGGATAGGGCCTGGCACATAATAGTGAAATGATGTTTTGTTTATTTAAAGCAATTTTTTTGAGATATATTCATATATCATATGAAATTGTATTCTCCCCTTCCTTTAGAGATAACAGTAATTAGATGAAAATCAAAGATAGTAGTTATCAGTTCCACTTTATTTAGATCAGTTCCACTTTATTTAGATCAGAAGGAACTTTTGAAATAACGTTTTTAAATTTGTACTTACTAGTCACTGTTATGATAAAGAGACTAGCATATACTCTTATAAATCATCTAGTTTAACACCTTTATTTTTCAGGTTAACAACTTGAAGCCTGTAATGTTTGACTTCCCAGATTCCCCCAGCAGTCCAAGGGGAAATGCAGGCCTCTCCCTCCAGGGCATCCTTCTTTCCACTGTACCTCCACAGTGCCATTCAGGGAACTGTCTCTCTGGGCAGTGCTGGGCTTCCTTGAAACTGTGCCACCCTCTAGGGCTGAGGATTCAAGCTTTGTTACATGGGGGTTTACATTACTGTGGCATTTGACCAGATCTTACGTCTAAGGGGTTATTTGTAGTTGTTTTCCAGTTATCTCGTGAATATTTGGTTTTCCTAGGATATATCATAGATATCTCTTGCTTTCTTTTGTATTCCTACCAAAACTTTACATGCAACAGATATTCAGCAAATGCTTGTAGAATGAATGAACACAGAATTCTAGATATATCCCTAATCGTTGCAGTCATATCTCACAAATCAAGAAAAATTAAGAGGGAAAATAATCCAAATTTCCAATATTTTTTCAAGACATAGGGATGTTTTTAAACTAATATATTAACACAAACGTGACTGATAATTGGATAGAAACCAGTTGCCCAAAAGTGAATTAAAATCATTATTAATGAGCATTTAATGTATCATTGGGCTTCTGTGCAAATGATTGAAATGATTGTCATTTTTTAATATTACAAACTGTTTCCAAAACCTTGTTCATCATGAATTTTTTTATTCACCTTTTTTTTCAAGAGCACTAAGTAAACTTAGCTCAGTTATTGTCAATTTTGATTTTATGGTATTGTAAAAATTTTTTATCGTTTGTTTTCTTCCATCAAAACTGTCTCCCAAAGATGTGGTTTTACCCTCTTGTTAAAAAAGTATGGCACTCTTTAGCATGTTTATGCAATCCTTCACAATAGTCAACCAGAAGTTAATGAAGAAAGTCATATAAGTCTCAACCAACCAATAAAGAGAACTTTTTTCCTTGTAACTATGGGTTAAGCAAATTATTTTGCATTATATGATTTGGCAACAAGTTTGTTCCTTGTACGCATTTGAATGAAGGCTGTATTGTTTGCCAGGCTCTGCTCTACCCATTGTCTTTGCTCTATCTTTTGGTAACTGCATCAGTTGTGTGCAAAACTCATTTCTTCTTAATGGCCTTGTCTCTACCCCTTACCATCTTCAGAATACTATAAGCCATTCCTATTAAGGATAAACTCAGCATTAGCCCGTAGAGAGAGATGGTACTCAATTCAAAACATTATAATTGGAAATCATCTACCTTTATGTAAAGGCCACAGTAGCTTGGGTTATGTTTGAAAACATGCTTTCTGTTAATTATTATAACAAGTCCAAGTCTCTCATTTAGAGCACAAATTGAATAATAAGCATTATTGCTGTATAGACCATTAGGCCGCTTTCAATGTGGTATCTGCAGGAGAGAGCACGATCAAGTCTTGGAGCCAAGACTTAAGATACAGCTTTATCATTATTGTGTAATCCAGGCTACATCACTCCCTTTGCACCTCATTTTCCTGTGTAAAATGGTCAAAATGTCCTATCTGGATTGTAGGGGGAGTTTAATGAAATGGCATGTGAAAATCCCCCAGTTCAGAGCCCAGCATACAGTGGGCACTCCCTTGCTTCCCTTTCTTCAATCTCCCAAATGCTACATTAGGTTTTCTCTGTAATTTGTTTCTTTATGCAGGGCCAGGATTAGGGTGAAACAAGGGAGGCGCTCTACTTGTACTATTTAAGAATAATCATGCATGAAATACAGAAGGATTAATAATATTTTAATGTAATATTTTTAAAAAGCAAATAATTCATCATGGAAAAAAAAATTTTTTTTTTAAATAAAGGCAGAATCAGTATTTCCTTTTGCCTCAGACACCAAAATGGTTCTGCACAGCACTGTCTTTATATATAACTCCAGATAGGTTAACTTATAAATTAACTTAGCATCCTTTAACCACATTTCTAATTTTTTAAATTAGCATAGGCTAGTTGACATACTCATAAAATTACTATCATTTTCAATTTATTATACATACCCCACCAATTCAGAAAGCACAAGTAAAATAAATTCATTCGAACAGTATTTCAAATTTTTAAAAATGCATAATGATCATTGTAACTTTAAAATTATTTAAAAATTCATTCTACAACTGATCTTCCCTATCCATTAGAGGCACTTTTTAAAGTTTCTATAAAGAATTCCCATGTACATACCCTTCGCCCCAATCCCCAAATGTTAACAGTTTACTATATTTTTTTTATCACTGTTCTCTCTTTCTTACTCTGTGTACATACACATATATAAGTATATAATATTTATAAATATATCGATATACTGATATATGTTTGTGTGTATTTTCTGAACTGAGTAATTGTAGATATAATGCTTCTTTACCTCTAAATACTTCATGTTTATTCTTTTCCATAACTATAGTACAATTTTCAAAATCAGGAAATTAGCATTGTTCGTTATTGTGATTAAATTAACATAAATTTCTGGATTCACTCAGTGTGAGAAAGTGAGCCTTACTGGTAAATTGTATGCGTTCTTTTATTGGCTAGAGTTATGTAAACTGCCCCCATTTCCCTTTCTGCTTTGATTTCTAGCAAGTTCAGAATAAGTTTTGTACACAAAACAGTAGCTTCCTATAGTCTAGATTTTCTTCAATAATTGCACTTTATTTCCTTATTTGACTAGTTCTTTTATTTTATTCTAATTTAGTGTTTCCCAAAAGAATATTCTATAGAAACTGATTCTGTGGAAATGAAAAATTGATTTGTGTACACAGAATTCCATAGTCAAATACATTTTTAAAATTCTGTGTTAAAGTTAAAATAGATATAGTTATGGAGAACTTCTTAGAACTTTTAAAATATGCTAATATGTGTTATGATGTCTGAAAAGGAATTGTACTATACAACTTCCCCAAATTTGTTGAAAGTGGAACACATTCTTCAGTGAGCATTCCAAAGGCCCTATGTTTCCTAATTCACTTTGCAGCTCTATAGAAATGAATGTTAAGATGCATCTTTGGCTGGCTCTGTTACATATCAGTTATGGTCTCAGTTTTTGAGTTATCTGGGGAGCCATTCAAAATTGAGACCATTTGCAAGTATTTGAAGCAAAGATGTACTGGATTATTTTTTAAAGGGTTGCTTCATGTTTGAGTTGCTAGACATAAAGGAAGCAAAAATCAGAGCATTTGTTATACAAGGTAAAAAGCCCATCCTGACCTCTTGACCAGGTGGTGCACGATCTTGCTCCTAGCTGGAGGTGGGTCTGAAGATGCAGAAGGCTGTAGGAGTCTTCAGACAAGTCTGAAACATCCCCAAATGCCTCCTTGGATCTGTTCAAATGCTCAGACACTTGACCAAAACCCTGCTGTTCAATATCCAAAAGCAGTGTAGGGATAGCCTTGACCTGAGAGATTTTCCAGATCAATTTTGTACCTCCTCTTTTAGAAAAGCAAAACCAAACAAAAGAGAGTAATCACTTCACTACAGCCCCCACAGAGTGTTTAGGTTTGCACAAGATTTCATCCTGAAAGGCTGATCAGAATGTCTTAACCTGTCAACTATAATCATTTTATTTTCATTTATCTGTATTATTAAAGAATGTCTTCAAGGTAACTGCAGGTGAGTTTTGATAGAGTTAATGTTGAGCTATTCCTCTATCAGTAAATGATTAAAAGATTCAGCTGCTTCTTGAAGTTACAGTTAGTTATAAGGAGGTTATCAGAACACTCATCATCATAGTAAATAATTCATTAATAGATAGCAATTGGATGCACTAAAGAATTGTTATGTTTATGAATCTAGACAAGGCCATACATAATATGTACAAATCTTAAATAAAGGCTGATGAATCAACTAACTTACTCAGCAAGTTGGTTTAGCAGACCAGGGTAAGACAGCTGAGAGGTGGCCATTTCTAACAAAATGCGGTCCATCAGGCAATGCCCTCTCCCCTATACTTAAGTTCATCAGGACAACTTATAATAAGTGTTCTTGCCTATCTTTAAAAAAAAAAATATGTTGGTTTATTAATGGAAGATTTGATTATTACCTGTTAACTTTGCCCTTTAGACATCTCAAAATATTAATTTATCTGTAAGGAATTTTGTGTCAGGCATTGTGCTAGGCATCTACAAATTATATCTTAGCCTCATTCTTATCCTGTGTCTTACCCTTTTCTTCTTGGTATATATTAACCTGCTATTCCGTAAAAACAAAATACTTTATTTCTTGAATAAAGACACATCAGGTCTTTATTCATTTCATCCCTCAAAAAGATATTTGGGGAGAAGAGGAATAACTCAGGAAAATGTTTCTCTCTTGGTCTACTTTTTGTTTGTATTTTGGTTATTTAAGGTTTTGATTTCATAATCATAAACTTACCTCTGCAGTCCAGCTACACTTGGAGGGGGAGGATGATGTGGAGCCCAAAGAACTGCATCAACAGCACAAAGGTTATAGGATACTGAGAGCAGGCCAGGGTGGTGGGCGCACTCCTGAGCTACAGAAGGAACGGTCTGCTGGTGCAGACAAAAGACAAATCACACTCATTAGACTTGTCCACTGTTGGCAGCGGTGATCTTGCTGGTCTTGCCGCTCCTGGACCCAGAGCGCTCCACGGTGTCCACGGTATTCATGCCCTTTCCCTTACAAAGACCACGTGCTTGCCAGCCAACCATGTGGTGTCAGCAGAGCAGATGAAAACCTGGGAACCATCTGTGTTGGGTCCAGCACTGACCATGGACAAGATGCCAGGGCCCGTGTGCTTATGGATGAAGTTCTCATCATCAAACGTCTCCCTGCATATGGTCTTGCCACCAGTGCCATTATGGCCTGTGAAGTCACCACCCTGGCATAATTCTGTGAAAGCAGGAACCCTTATAACCAAACCCTTTCTCCCCAGTGCTCAGGGCGAGAAAATTTTCTTCTGTCTTTGGAACTTTGTTTGCAAATAGCTCGAATAAGACTCGGCCCAAGGGCTTGCCATCCATGGCGATGTTGAAGAACATGGTGGGGTTGGCCATGGATGTGTGCGAGGGACTGCAGTGGCGGATGGCAGCGTCTGCAAGCTCTTGGTCTACTTTTAAAAGTACTTCTGGCAGGGTTCAATCCTCAATTATTCAATCACAAAATATACCAAATAGGATAAAACTATCATATTCTAAATATGGAGTATATAGATACCAAAGATAAATTTTGTGCATTTTACAATTTTCTCAGAATTCAATCTAGTACCTAAGTAAACTCTCCATTATTGCAGCTCTTTAACAACCATAAACCATCAAAACTCTTTCAGAAAAACTATCAGGGGAATTTAGGGGTAGGAATGGAAGAAAGATACTTCCCCCCAAAAGTTGTCCATAGGCATGGAGGGCCTGGGAAACTGAAATTTTGAAGGATTCTGGTTGTGGAAACCAGGAGGACATCCAGCTCAAAGAACCAGGGGGCTGTGAAGTAGTGATTTGTATTGAGAATGGGATATATTGAGAACAAAATAGACAAGGCCCAACACTCATAATGACTAGAAAAAAAAAAAAAAAAAAAAAAAAACATGGGTATCGCAGTAATCAAAACTGTATAATACTGGCATAAAGATAGACGTACAGGGAAGCGGCTGTGGCTCAATCAGTAGGGCTCCTGTTTACCATATGGGAGGCCCTGGGTTCGGTTCCCGGGGCCTCCTGGTGAAGGCAAGCCTGCCCGCACGGCGTGGTTAGCTGACCCAGTGAGCACAAGCAGCAAGGTGGGGATAAATGAATAAATAAATAAAAATCTTTAAAAAAAAAAGATAGACATACAGACCAATGGAACAGACTTGAAAATTCAGAAATAAACACATCTGTGGCCAACTGATTTTCAACAAGGGTACCAAGTACATTAATAGGGGAAAGAACATTCAAACAAATAGTCCTGGGAAACTGGATATCCATGTGCAAAAGATGAAGTCAGACCCCTACCTTACAATGTGTATAAAAAGTAACTCTAAATGTATCATGGACCTAAACATAAGAGCTAAAACCATAAAACTCTTAGAAGAAAATGTAGGAGGAAACCTTCATAGCCTTGGATTTGGCAGTGATTTCTTAGATATGCCACCAAAAACACAAACAACAAAAGAAAAAAATTAAGTTTTTAATTTTGATGAAGTCTATTTTTGTACCTCAAAGGGTACAAATTGGAATGGGAGAAAATAATTGCCAACACATATCTAATAAGGGTTAATATCTAGGTAACATAAAGAAGTGCTCTGAGGAATGGATGTAGCTCAAGTGGTTGGGCGCCTGCTTCCTGTGTATGAGGTCCTGGGTTCGATCCCCAGTACCTCTTAAAAACAAAGCAAACAAACAAATGAAAGAACCAATTCTCATTGGGGAGCGTATGTTGCTCGGTGGTTGAGCACCTGCTTCCCATGTACAGGTCTTGGGTTCATTCCCCAGTACCTCCTTAAAAAAAAAAAAAGTTACAACTCAACAACAAAAAGACAAAAACCATTTTAAAAAGTAAGCAAAGGATTTCAGTAGACATTTCTCCAAAGAAGATATACAAGTGACCAATAAGGACATGAAAAGATGCTTACCATTTTTGGTTATCAGGGAAATGCAGATCAAAGCCACGATGAGATACCATTTTACACCCAATAGCGAAAAAACAAAACCAAACAGATAATA
>JAKSZT010054055.1:20321858-20404972 GCA_026826555.1 Tolypeutes matacus
ACAGATATTTGTACACCAGTGTTAATAACAGCATTATTCACAGTAGCCAAAAGGTGGGCTAAACCTAAATGTCCTTCAACAGATGAATGGATAAGCAAAATGTGATATATGCACACAGTGAAATACCATTCAGCTGCAAAACAGAATGAAGTTGATGTATGCGACAGTGTGGATGAACCTTGAAGACACCATGATAAGTGAAATAAGCCAGACATATAAAGACAAATATAGTATGATCTTGCTTATATGAAGTACCTAAAATAAGAAACATAGATAAGAGAATAGAAACAGTAGATTACAGGGACCCAGGGGGGTGAGGGTAATGGGGAGCTTTTGCTTAATGGGTGCAGAGTTTCTGTTTAAGGCAATGAAAAAGTTTGAGAAATGGATGTTGGTGATGGTAGTACAATATTGTGAATGTAATTAATACGACTGAATTGTACACTTGAAAGTGATTTGAATGGGAAATTTTAAGTTGTATATATGTTACTTCAATAAAAAGTTTAAAAAACAAAACAGAGGCAACTAGAAATAAAAGGAAAGCTGACTTGCGTTTGATTCTGAGACCAAACAGGATACGTAACTGACTTCTTAATAGAGTATAGCCTAGAATCTTGCATCTTTTACAAAGTGCATTTTGTGCTTTAATGACTACCAGTTGTTGCTTTTGAAATGCTTGACCTCTGAGGAAATATGTATCAGAGTTTAAAAAGGTGGAATTAAAATGGCATTATAAAACATCTATTTAAACATGACAGATTGTGTTTGTCTCCACTCCCTCTCTAAATCCCTAAAAGTGCAGTAAAGGAATAAAAATTGAATAATGGTGTAAATAACAGCAGACAAGAGGCATCAGCATAATGTTGGAAGTAAATGAACAAGTGGTTACTCCTCCAGGGAGGTGGGGAGCACTAAGATCTAAGTGCCTGCATAGAAGAAAGTAAACGAGCCAGCAGGTTCATCCCCACGGGCCTGTGGAAAGATTCAGGAGTTACTAGGGCTCCTGAAGCAGGGATTTAGGGTGCAACTGAAAAGGGAAGGATCATTGAAAGTCTGCATAAGGAGCAGTTAGATCCCCGGGTGCCTTTCCACACCCCACAAAACCAGTGACTACCTTGGCCCCAGCCTCATTCAGACAGAAGACAAAAGTTTACTCTCAGATGAAGTGAACCAGAGAAGCTCTGGGCTCGGGGATCCCAGGCACAGTGAAGGACAGGGGTCAGGCACCACACTGAAACCAAGGAAATGACATGAAAGGCTAGACACGGAAGAGTCATTCCTCTTCACTCTGAGAACTCTGGCAGCAAGGAGAGACACTTTAAGAGACTGACCCTCTGGGGTCCCCACAGGTGGCTGATCCCTGCCCCAATCACCGTATCGTGAAGTCTACCATCAATAAAGCACATGCGCAGAATTTCCCATTGGCTTTTCCCTCTTAAATGTGAGTGGACAGCCAAGAGTCCCCAGACATTTGAGGAAGACAAAAGTACAAAAGACTGAGACCAAAACAAATGGGAGAAGAAGGGATGGAGAGGTTAACAGTTGTAAGGCAGGGAGCAGTGTAGAAAATAAAATAATATTTCAAACCCTCAGAGAGAAAGGGTGAAATACTGCATCCATAAAACAACAGCAATGCACTTTAAAAAGGAATATTCCAAGAACAAGGACAAGCTCTTAAAAATTGGAAACATGATAGCTGAAATGAAAGATTCAATAGCATGCTTAGAAGGTAAATCTGAGAACATTCATTTACTCAACAGATCTTATTGACTGGCTACTATGTGCTTGGCATGGTTCTAGGCAGTGGAGCCATGTCAGTGAGTAAAAGAGACAAAGATCCCTGGCCACTCGTGAGCTTCGATTCTAATGGGGCGTGGGGAAGACATAAACAATAACATAACATGTAAGTTGCATTATTTGTTGAAAGATGGTAGGTGCTGGAGGGAAAGAGAAAAAAAAAAAAATTAAAGCATGGTAAGGAGAATCAAGAGTACCAGAAATGAGGGTGGGGCAGGGAGAGGTTTTTAATTGAATGGTCAGGGCTGGTCTCATTGAAAAGCTGACAGTTGAACAAAAACTCAGAGGAGGGGAGACAATTAACCATGTGGATGTCTGAGGGAGGATCATTCCAGGCAGAGGCAGCAACTGTGCAAAGTCTCTGGATCCTGTGTGGGTACAGCAGGGAAGCCAGGGGGTCTGGAGTGAGCAGGGTGAGAATAGTGGGAGGGGAGGTCGGGGAGGTAACAGAATACCAGTTCACTTGGGGCCTGTTGGCCACGGGAAGGACTTTGGCTTTCACTCTGAGGGAAATGAGGAGCCGTTGCAGTTTTGAGCAGAGAAGGGACATGATCTGACTTTGGTCTTAAAAGGATCACTCTGCTGCTGTGTGGAGAATACACCTTAGGGGCAAGGGTATTGAAGAGAAGAAGTAGATACAAAACTTAAGAGCAGGAATGTGTGTACTGCCACACTGTTATTGTTTGTACCTCAGTTGTTCTGTCTGTCTCTAACCTCTTTTCTAGCTAAGAAGTGGCTTCCTCACCCTCTCTTCTGTTTGTGTTCTCTACCTTAGATACTCTGCTTAACTTCACCTCTTAGTCCCATTATTTCTCCTTCAGCTTTCAGCTTCCACAGCATCATATCCTAAGGCACGTAATGTCTGGTTGGTTCCATTTTTAGTGTTAATGTTTTAACTATGGCCTGTTTTGGCTCCCTTGTTGTTTAATTTCTGTGGTCCTATGCAAATAAGCATTAAGCATTTGTTTATTGAATATAACATTTAATTTTCTGCTTTTGGAAGCTCCATCATCAATCCAAGTCCTCCATAGAGGTAAGCTGTGTGTGGATCCTGAAAACCTAAATACTTTAAGCTGCTTTAAATGAAGAGGGAAAATGGAAAAATCTGCCTTCAATCTTAAATTGCAACCTGCAGACTTTAGATGGGGAAAATCAACAACCTGTCCCCCAACACACACACACACATACACACAAACTTATGAAATTTGATGTATAACTGCAGGTTCACAAAATTTCTTCTCCCTTCCCACAATTGTCTGACATTAACAAAAATGTAAAAATAACAAAGAACATGCCATCAACTCTGAAAACAGGAGATTCCAACTCTGTACCATAAATTTGGAAAAATATCATCTAAAACATAAGAAAAATTGGGCCAAATTGAAAGAAGGTGCTAATAGATCAATATATTCTTCAAAGAGAAGAGTAGAATTTGGAGAAGTACAATGAGGGAACTCTGAAAAGTCTCACTGCTTTTGAAAGTTTGGGCCTTAAGTCGGGGGTTCTTAACCTTTTTTGTTCCATAGACCCCTTTGCCAGTCAGGTGAAAACCACGGACCCCTTGCTAAGTCCGCACTATACTGTGTATTATTTAATAACTATATCACACCCACACCAACACGTCCCCACAAGAATAATGTTTTTTTGAATTTCAATTCAAGCTCACGGACCCCTTGTTAAGAATCCCTGCCTTAAGTATAAAGGCACACTAGAGGGAAAACTTGGAATACCCCACACCTCCCTTGGGGGACCCTTTCTTTCATCAAGAAGTCTTCTTCCCCCAGTAAGGGTCACCAGGTTTACCATCTTTCCTGCCTCTGATAATTGAATAGTGGGCAATGGATGGGAGAAGCATCTGCAAAGAGTATTAATTTTAGCCAAACCCAGAAAAGGCTCCCTAAGACATAGGAAAAGAATGTTTGGCCCCATGCCAAACCAGAAGCCCTTCATGATACACCCCAGACTCAATGAAACAAACCTCATTATTCCTATAACCCAGTGGGAATTACACAAAGCCTCAGCTCCCTCTCTCCTACTCTTGGGCAGCTGAAAGACTGGATAAGGCATATAAACCATAGGCATCCAGTCTTTAATACAGGTTAAAAAATAAAATAGTACATAGTCAAACACTATTTAGGGGCAAATGGCAGGCCGTGAAAGAATGGCTCTCATTCATAAGAGTTTCCAAGAGTGTAAACTACAATGTAAACTATAATCCACGCTTAGTGGCAATGCTCCAAAATGTGTTCATCCGTTGTAACAAATGTACCACACTAATGAAGAATGTTGTTAATGTGGGAAAATGTGGGAGGGGTAGAGAGCGGGACATATGAGAATCCCTTATATTTTTTATGTAACATTTATGTTATCTAAATGTCTTTTTTTTTTTTTTTATTTTTAAGTATATATTTTTAAAGTCTCCAAATAACATTGACATGTGACTAAGCAAAAATCTGCACTTGTTAAAAAGAAAATAGAACAGGGAAGTAGATGTGGCTTAAGCAATTGGGCTTCTACCTACCACACGGGAGATCCTGAGTTTGCTTCCTAGTGCCTCCTGGAGAAGGTGAGCTGGTGCAACAAGATGACGCAACAAAAGAGGCACAAAGAGGAAAGATAAAGAGGAGAGACAATGACAAAGTTGAAAAGACGACAAACCAGGGAGCTGAGATGGCTCAGGTGACTGAGCACCTCTCTTCTACGTGGGAGGTCCCGGGTTGGGTTCCCGGTGCCTTCTAAAGAGGAGACAAGCAGACACAGAGAGCACACAGCAGATGGACACAGAGAGCAGACAGTGACCGCAAACAATGGGGGGACGGGAGTAGGGGGATAAATAAATAAAATCTTAAAAAAATAAAATAAAAAAAGGAAAGTAGAACAGCCTAATAACCACAAATAAAGAATAGACTTTCAAATAATCAGACCAATGCCCATTGAGTACTAACTACTCAACAGGTACCATTTTAACTCCTTTACTCTTCACAATGAGGCTATAAGAGAGGCACCATTATCATTCCCATTTTACAGACAAGAAAACTGAGGCACGGAGAGATTAAGAAGTTTGCCCAGGTTTACTTGGTCTCTAAGAGCGGAGTCAGGATCTGAACACAGTCTGATTTCCAGAACCTGCTCTCAACTACTTTATTCTTGTACCTCGAAGAAGCAGACAACGTTTTAGACAACTGCTTTGCACTCTTACAAAAATTTAAAAAAACAGAAATTTACTGGCTATGTTCCCTTTCTTGAAAGCTAATAGGAGGAATACCCAGAAAAAGGAGGGCTTAAGCTCAGGAATCAGGGATCCAACTCAGAAGAGTGGTGAAAAAAGCTCCTAGGAAGGAAACTGTGCAGTGGGGCTAAAGAGCAAAACCAGTCCAGGTTGGAGCATGAGCACATGGCGTTTCAAAGGAAAAGATCTACTTGATGTGCTTGATAATTGAAAAAATTATCGCTAATAATTTAGTGGGTCTTGTTTTAGTTTCCTGGCTGCTAAATCAAGTACCACGCAATGGTTTGGTTTAAGCAACAGGAATTTATTGGCTCCTGTTTTTTGAGGCCAGGAGAAGTCCAAAATCAAGACATCATCAAAGTGGTGCTTTCTCCCACAAGACATTCTGGAGCTGGCTGCCGGTGATCCTTGGTCCTTGACTTTCTTGTCTCGTGGCAATACACATGGCGGCCTCTCCTAGCTTCTCAGTTCATTTAATTTCCAGCTTCTGGCTGTTCCCTGTACCTTTCTCTCTCCATGGCCTTCCCTATAAGACCTTCAGTAATAGAATTAAGACCCATCATGATTCAGCTGGGCCATCCCTGAACTGAAGTAACTCATCAAAAGGTCCTATTTACAAGAGTTCACACCTACAAGAAAGAATTAAGTTTAAGAGCATGTTTTTTCTGGAGTACATAGCTCTAAGCCACCACAGGTCTGTTAGAGCATTTGACAAAAATTAGCAGTAGATATATAGAAAGCAAGGCAAATTTTAAAAATGAGACAGTTATTAACTATAGGTGAAAACAAAATTTACATGATGAAATAAAGGGTAGTTATGTTATACCCCTTAGCACAGCAATGAACCACCTTTATGTGGTCATAGTAATGTAAATACTATAAAAAATGTTTGATGTAACTATTGTTAGAATGATAGAAGTAGTAAGGTGTTAAGAAAGTTAAATCGTCAACTTCTGTAATTTGGATAATGTCTGAAAGGATAAATCAAGAAATAACAATGTATGTGTATTATTTATTAATATGGCAGTAAATACCAGAAAAATCAGCTAAACTAGTTTGCCTTCGAGAAATGAGACTGAGAGGTAGGGAGGTGAGTTGTGGTGGGCAAGGGGAAGGAGCCCTCTATTTTACTGTAATTCTTTTCATATCGCTTGACTTCTCAGCTCTACAAAACTTAAATAAAACAACAACACAGAAGAAATTTTAAAGGTTGTCAAAGAACTACCCATCAAAAAGTACTTTTTTTCTAATTATGAAAGAATATAACAAAAACAGTTTAATAATAAGTCCTATAAAACCCTTTTTGAAAATTAAACATTGATTTCCCTTATAAAAGTGTCTCCAGGGAGTCTTCATTTCTTTCCTCTTAAAAATAAAAAAAGGCAAAAAGCACTATGAAACTTAAAAATATGTTTTGTTTGAGAAATTGAATCACATACTTCCACCCTATAATTGTATTCTTTTGGTTTTTCAAGACACTAAAGGATAGACCTTTATTTTAGCATTTGGGTGGAGGCGTGACAAAGCCATCTGTACAACGGCTTCGGCTACAAGGAAGAGAGCCATTTTGACTAAAAATGGTTGCTGTACTGATGTCATAGAAAATAACAAGTTAGTTTTCATTGCTTTGTTGCCTTTATATATTCTGTTTGAGTACGATCTCTAGATTTCTATCACCGATTGCTCAAATGTCACATTTCCCTTATATATTACGGTTTTTCTTGACCCATTAGTTCCTCTTTGGGAGACTTTGATGAGCTCCTGACATCTAGTATGTAAACAACTCTATCTTTATCATGCAGCAGGCTACACAGAACAGTGCAACACACGGTACAAGTTTGGGAGTCTGAATGAAGGCAGACCTAAAATGACCGAATAAAAGGGGCATGGCACAAGTTTTTCTAGGAGAAATTGGTGGGCATGGATTGAGACTTAAGAAATAAAAGAAACCCAAGAGAGTCTGGAGAACCATACTGTGGGCTTGAACTCAAGTTTGAGAATCTTGGTCCTGGAAGACCAGGGATTAAGGAGGGAAGTGATAGGATCAGCCTGAAAACTGGAAAAGCTGTCTGAGTAGCAGCATTAAATCTCAACTGAAGCATGATATGGTTGTGTACATGGAAGTTATCAAAGAAAGCAGAATAGCTTGGGGGTGTGGGAGGCTGTGGTAGTAGAAAGGAAAAGAAAGGGATTTATATTGGAAATATAGTGGGAGAAAGTAAATCTGATGGTAGAGAGGCTATGCAGGGGAAGAGCCAGGGATGGATTAAAGACTACACCAGATTTGTTTTTTCTTGAGAGGTTGAAAAATATGGATGCTTGCGCAAAGGATCCTGAAAAATAGACAAATATATCACCATGCTTGGATGAAGCTGGCATTGAGACAATCATATACTGTTTGGTTGATTTCTGAGCACTGAAGTGAAAAAAATTGAACAAAAATTCATATGATATTAGTAATATCTTTTACCCTTTCCCAGGAAGACCTCTAAATTCTTGGGAGCTTACATGGCTCTGGGAGGGATGGGGGTGCACAGGTTGTGTATGAGTCAGTTTGTAAATCCAAAGTGACATTACAGTAGTGGCCAGTGTATAATCTATGTAAAGTTAGATTTCACAAGAGAGCTCTAGATGTTGATGGCATTTGGTTCTAACTCATCTTGCATTCAACTCTCTTAAAATATGTACCCAAACATATTTGCATTTTGTCTTTTTTCTTTTCATCATAGTAAAGTTAAAACAGGAGTCTGACTTTGAATGGATTGTACAAGGAATCCAGTGGTGGAAGATGAACTGTGGTTAGCAGAACAAATATGAGAACATTCTCTCCTGAACTATAACAAATACATAGTACTAATACAGGGTGTTAATAACTGGGTGGGTTGGGGGGAAAATACACCAAATGTAAGATATGGGCTATAGTTAGTAGTAATAGTTTGATGATGCTCTTTCATAGTTTGTAACAAATGTTTCACAACAATGCAAGATCGTAGTGGGAAGATGTATGGGAGCCTTGTACCCAGATATACATTTGTTTCTATAAATTCACAAGTTTTAGTCTACATTTATCGTTTATGTCTGTTCATGTATGAATGATACACTTCAATAACATTTTATCTCATTTTAGAGAAAAAAAGGAGTCTGCCTCAAACTCCTATCCCATATAGAATAACAAACAACTAGACAGCTGAAACAGAAATGACTCCTGTTTCTGACTCCTGGAGCCATCCGTTGACGGCAGGCAAAATTGACATGCTATGGCTTGGGCTGATTTTGTCCTCACAGGGAAGCTCCCCAGTTGAGTTCGTAAACAGAGGAGTCCTAAAATTTCAAAGCCATCTGCTCCGCAGCCAGCAACGTTTCCTTTTTGCTTTCTCTCCCCTGAAGGTGTGGCGGGGCACCCTGGCCCGCCTGCGGTACAGGAGGACCAAGGCGGCTCTGGCCATCCTCCGGTACTACCGTCGCTACAAAGTGAAGGCGTACATCCACGAGGTGGCCAGGCGCTTTCACGGCGTCAAGAGCATGAGAGACCACGGCAGGCACGTGACGTGGCCGGCGCCACCCAAAGTTCTCCGCCGTTTTGAGGAGGCCCTGCAGGCGATTTTTAATAGGTGAGAACGTGTTGGTGTGGGCTGCATCCATTTAATATATAAAGTCACAAATCTGAAGCCATGATATGGGCTCAGCTCTTTACTGTTAGGACACCTTATGTCTTCAGTTTTGTAGATTTCACTTTTAAAGGGCATCTCTTTACCTCTAAAAATATTTGTCCATTTATTTGACCCAAGCCATATTTAATATAAACTACCAGCATGCTGTTCCCACCTTCTTTCATCAGCCAACAATAAGTTTATTGAAACCACCACACAAACTAGAAAATCAGTTAATTCTTTCAGAGCAGTGGTTCTCAATCCCGTTTGCACCTTAGAATCATGAGGCGTCTATAAAACAGTACTGGTACCCAGATCCCACCTCCCAGAAAGTCCTAATTAGCTGAGCTGGAGTGGGGCCTAAGAAGAGGTCCTTTTAAAGTTTCCCAGGTGATTTTAAAGTACAGCTAAGAGTGAAAAGGCTGTTTTAGAGCAAGCTATTTTAAAAATAAACACCTCTATAAAATTTGGTGCCTTTCTGGCTGATTGTTTTTTTCACAGCTTACTGTGAATCTGAGCTTGTAGTTACCGGTAAGTCCATTCTTCTCATTTTTTTT
Source organism: Tolypeutes matacus (assembly GCA_026826555.1). Classification (NCBI taxonomy): domain Eukaryota; kingdom Metazoa; phylum Chordata; class Mammalia; order Cingulata; family Chlamyphoridae; genus Tolypeutes; species Tolypeutes matacus. The sequence goes on from JAKSZT010054055.1 coordinate 20,331,092, forward strand.
AGCTTATATATTGTCAGTGTGCATCAGATATATGTAGCTCCATCTCAAATACAGCCATCTAGTCAGATAAACTAAGCTAGTGGTTCTCAAATGTGATCTTTGGTACCATGCTATTCCACAAAGAATACTATGAAATAATTGATATATTGAATGTAAAAGAACTAATTTATAATTCTATGCTAAATCAGATGTTATCCTTTATTAGATTCTTTATGTAATTGGTAGCAGGTATCAAAAATTAAGAAAAATACATGGAAGGAAAAATCTTTTAAGTATCTATTTACTTTTTAAAAAAATAAATGATCATTTATTTAACAAAAAAAAAAACAGAGGTTACAAGAAGTGAAAGTACCGCAATTCCCAGTTCTCAGGTATAGTACCATAAATATTAGTTGTAAATCGTGGCTGGCTTTTTAATACACATGTACATTTTTTTCATGAATGGTGTCATCTGTTACCTGCACTAATTTGACATAATTAAAAAGATAATTATGCTATATATGAATATATGTTCATTGTTTTTTAAAAAGGGAAATTAAATGAAAATATATAGGATATAAAGTTGAACTCCTCCAGGTCTTCTAGTCTCCATCCCCCCTATTTTATTTCCTTCCCCTAAGATAACCACTCATTAGCAACTAGTTTGTATCCTTCTCAGCCTTTTTCTATAAACACACATGCACATGGAAGAGAAAAAATGGTATAATGGTTAGGAACACAGGCGGTGTAGCCTGGGTCATATCCCAGCTCTGCCACTGGTTAGCTACATCACTTTGGGCAGATTAGTTCACCTCTCTATTCTTCAGTTTCCTTATCTGTAAAAGGGCTATAATAACAGTACTTGCTTTATAGGGTTGTTAAAAGGATTGTGAATAAGAATATATAAAGCATTGCAGATAGTGCCTGATACATAGTAAGCACTATGGAAAAGTTTGCTCATGTTATGAGTGGGTTTACATCCATACAGAGCTTTTGGACTTTTTTGTCTTCTCTTTTTTATACAATCAGGATTTTACTATCTGCATCATTATATAACTTTACTTAAAAATAAGTCTTGAAGACCTGCCCTGACAATCAAGATCTACATATTATTTTTTAATGGTCGCAAAGGACTGTTACTAATTTCTATTATATTGCACTGTGACCCATGCAGTCTTCTCTTCATATTGTGAAGCTTTATTTGTGGCCTAGAATTGATTAATTCTAAGCCTATGAAGCCTGCAACTATTGCAACTATTACCTATCCACAAAGGTAAAATTCCATTCATCCAGCAAATATTTATGGAACATCTCCTGTGTCACAGGCACTCACCTGGGTGCCAGGGATACACGTCAAATGAGAAAGATGCAGAAGACAGTTCTGGCTTTCCCAGAGCTTATAGTCACTGAGTATTTGAAAATAACACATCTCCATTTGACTGTACACACACACACACACACACACATTGAATGGATCTTCAGAAGTTGGCAAACTTTTTCTTAAAAAGGCCAGATATTAAATATTTTAGGCTTTGTGGACTACATGTGGTCTCTGTCATATATTCTTTTTTTTTTTTTTTTCTGGGTTTGCTTTTGCTCCTTTGTAACCCTCTAAAAATATAAGCTGTAAAAATCATTCTTAGCTCGTGGGCAACACAAAAACAGGCCACAGGCCAGATTTGATGCAAGCTATAGTTTACCAACCCCTGATTTAGTGTCTATGCCCTATTTAATTTATTCTTACATTTTTTGATCTGTGGAATACCGAGAAGTGTGTTGCAGCATTCCACTGTGGTCGTGGGTTTTTGTTTTTGTTTTGCTAAAATCTCAATGTGTGTCTAATCAAAATTAAGCTCTCTCTTGTTCCTCATAGCAGTTCTTTTTCACTGGAAGCCTTCTTTATGCCCAGCTCTGTCCCCCTTCTCAGGTCATTGAGGCTGCAGGTTTTTATGGCTGCAGCTGTGGTCGGCTACTCGTGTTTATAGATGGTGGTTTGCTTGACCAGTATGAGAAGACCGTGTGATTCCCTCCATGATGTGTAGGTCAGGTCCTAGATTCCCCAGCACACCTGTTTGCTGTGGGCTTCTGAGGTCAGTCAGGTGTGGGCCTTGTCCTGGGCTGACCAGGTACACAGGACAAGGACAGACAGAGCAAGGACTCAGCCACCTCAAGAATGAAATTTGAGGCTCAAGAGCTAAGTGGGGCAGTTGCTTAGCAAACCACTAAGTATTGCAGGCCCTGCTTGTTATCAGTGTCCTTGACTTTGACACCAACTGCTCCCAGCTTATCACTCTTCCAGGACAACGTGTCCCACTGGAGTTCTGGTTGCCCATACACAGTAGGGAAGAGGATTTCACGTTGCTTTGAGCCTTTACGTTTTCCAAGGTTGTTGTTTTGGCAGCCCACTGTCTCAGACCCTGTCTGCTGTAGCAGATGTCCCCATCTCACTGAAAGAAGCAGACCATGACAGCCATTCCATGTGCAGGGAACCGGCACTGCTCCCACACTGAAATCCTGCACCCCCTGGCCCTGCTTCTTCAGGCTCAAGGAGTCTCTGGACTTTGTTGAAACACCCCCCTATGCCCAATAGGTTCTTCTCCTTCTCTTGGGTGGATTGCTCTCCATCAGCCCAGTCCCATCTGCTTCATAGCTTCCAGAAAGTCTTCATACCTTCCAGTTTTTTGATGATATCCTTTCCTTTTTCTAGTGTTATGGATTTTTCCCTATTTTTATATTTATTTTGTTATTTCAGTAAGAATGTGGGGGAGAAAACAACAAACATTTGGTCTCAAGTAAAATAAGAATGTATCTCAGGAAAATCTCAGATAAGAAAATTCTCTCTTAATTTTTTATGTATATGAATTGGGAAAAAGCACTACTTTGCAATTTTAGTTGAATCTCATTCCAGGCTTTCATGGGGAGCAGTTTGAGAACCACTGACCTTAATTATTTCATCTGATCTAAGCTCCCTGCACCAAACTCCTGCAGCAGAGAAGAGGGAGGGCATAAGTGTTACATAGGGCTAGAATGCCACCTAGAACGTAAAAGAACTTGTATCTGTCTTTCTCAATCAGACAGAGGTTATTTTCACTTTTTGCTTCTAGTTGCTTAGCCCAAAAACTCTTGGAGTCACCCTTAAATCCCTTCTTGCTCTCTTGCTCTCACATCTCATCCTTCAGCACATCCTGTGAGCTCTTCCTTCAAAACATATTCAAAACCAACACGTATACCCACTTCTACCACCACCTCCCTGGTGTAAGCTGTCAATCCTTCTACAGAAATAGCCTCCTAATTTGTCTCTCTCTGCCCATCCCAGCCCCACTCAGCCTATTCTCCACACAGCAGCCAGAATGATTCTTTTAAAGCATGTCAGATCATGCCCCCTTGACTTGTTATCAGTGAATCCAGTGGCTTGTCATCTCATTCAGATTAAAGGCCAAAGCCCTGATAGTGGCCTTCATGGTTCTGGGGATACTGGCCCTGGCTCTCCCTCTGACCTTTCCTCCTGTTACTCTCCCTCGTGCTCGTTTTGTCTCAGCTTCAGACTCCTTGCTGTCCTCTAACAAGCTCATGGCTTAGGCCCATTGCCCTTGCTGTATTCTCTCCTAGAACACTTTTTCATACATATCCATGTGACTGGCTCCCTTCCTTTAGGTCTCTGCTCGTGTATGCCCTTGTCAGTGGTGGCTCCCCAGACCTCCCGATTATAAATACCACCCGCTTCCCATTCCTTCCCTCTTTTGTACTCCTTATCCTCCTTTCCTTGCCTTATTTTCCTCCATGGCACTTACCACTATTGTGCATACTATATATTTACTCATTTACCTGTTTATTGTCTGTCTTTCCCCTTTGAAACATAAGGACCAAACAGGACCTTAGTTTTGCTCACTGTGCTTGGAGTTTAGGAGGTGCTCAGAAAACATTTGTTGAAAAAACAAAGGATGAATCCAAAGTTTCTGTGCCCTAATTTTAAATATTATGAAAGTCTATGTATCACAAAGTTCTAGTTGTTTTCAAATCACACAGCCAACAAACAATAAAGCAAGATTTACAAAATATCTATCCATATAAAACTATGTGTAAACAAGTCCCTTGTATTTTTGGGAGACATTTTTATCTTTTTTAAGAGTAGGCAAGCAAGTCCTTTGGTTTAATTCTACTTAATGGTAAGCTTCAGGTGTTTTTGAGAAAGAATGGGATTGTGTTTCTAAAGGCTAATCCATTTCATTTATGTACTTATAGGTGGAGAGCATCCCTGCTCATCAAGAGCATACCCACCGCAGACCTGCCCCAGGTCAGGGCAAAGGTTGCAGCCATGGAAATGTTGAAGGGTCAGAGGGCTGACCTCGGGCTCCAGAGGGCCTGGGAAGGCAACTATCTCGCCTCAGTAAGTCCAGGGGAGCAGAGTAGAGTCTACCCCTGGTCCTTTTACAAAGAAAAAAAATCATTTTTCTCTAAGAATTTGTAGAAAGGAAAAAAAAAAAAAAAACACCTTCAGAAACTAAAGAATTTCCATGACTAAAACTAAATTAGAAGATTTTATTGCTTCTAAGTATACATTTGATTTTTCCTCAACAGCTCCCACCCTTAAAATGGGTTCTCTGTTGTAAGTACACCCCATAAGCTGGCCATTGACGGCTTAAACCTTCCCTTGCACAGCTCAGCAGCATCTTAATTACCTCTTTTATATGGATTATTCCCAAAGCCACATTTCATCCTCCCCCCCGCCCCCGATTCCCTATTTAAAAACTTTTAGGACTTTTCGTGTTGTCGCAACTCTTTAGTAGCTTACCATGTGGGATGGAGAGATGAAAACTACATGTATGACTTTATATGACTATAGTTATAAAGCAGCGTATCAAACGGTTGCCTTTTCATATAAAATACTAACCATATTCACTTTGTCATTTTTCCTTTTTCTTTCAGAAGCCAGATACACCTCAGACCTCAGGCACTTTTGTCCCTGTTGCTAATGAACTGAAACGGAAGGACAAATACATGAATGTCCTCTTCTCCTGTCATGTCCGTAAGGTAAGGCAAGCATGAAGTAGACCACTGTGGAAAGAAAATACTGATTCAGGTGAAACTCATTTAAGAACACCTGCAATAAAACATAGCAGTAGGTACAAAACTGGCTACACCACCAGTGAGCTATTCCTGTTTGTGGTGGGGCAATGTTGGCATGGCTGAAGGGGCTACAGTTCTAGAATTAGGCTATAAAGCCTTCCTAAAGGAAGTGAATTTTTTTGGTAGCTATTTCTTTTTTAAATGGAGGAAGAACATAGTGAAATTTGGAAGGTGAAGAAAAATTAAGTTATATGCTATGAATATATAGGATATGTAGATCATTATTTACCTGGTAAATTGCAAGTGGGCACATGAAAATATGCTCAAGTGACTGGGAAATTCAAATTAAAACCATAGAATACCACTGTACACCTATTGAAAGGCTAAGATTAAAGACTGACCATACCAAGTGTTAGTGAAGCTGTGAAAGAACTGGAATTCTAATACATTGCTGGTGGGAATGTCAGATGATACAACTTTGGAAAACAGTTTGGCAGTTTCTTAAATTACACCTACAGCTACTATGTAGTCCTACAATTCTACCTCCAGGAATTTTTCCAAGAAAAAAGAAAACATTTGTCCAGACAAACTTATATGTGAATGTCCATAGCAGCTCTATTTGTAATAGCTAAAAAATGGGAAAGAATCCAAACATTCCTACACTGGAATACTACTCGGCAATAAAGGGGAGTGATCTATTAATATACACAACAACATGGATAAATCTCTAAATTATTATGTTCAGTGAAAGAAGCCAGACCAAAAAAAAAAAAAAAACGTGTACATACCATATAATTCTATTTATACAGAGTGCTAGAAAATACTGACTAATAATATATAGTGACAGAAAGAAGGTCAGTGATTGCCTGGGAAAAGGAGGGGATGGGCAAATGGAGGGATTAAAGAGGCTTGAGGAATCTTTTGGTGGTGATGGATATGTTCACTATCCGGATTATGCTGATGATTTCACAGACATATACTATAGATATGTAAAAACTTAACAAAATGTACGCCTTAAATATCTGCAGTTTATAGTAGATGAACTATCCCTCAATAAGCTGTTAAAATGCACTAAAATTTACATGGTTTTAAATATAAGAAAAAACAAGTTGCAGAATAGTATACATTTTATGAATTCATTCTTTCTACTTTACATGCATATTCCGCCATCTTATATGAAAATGTATTTGTTTTTTTTGTATAGAAAAATCTGAAAGGATACCTAAAACTTTACTAATAGTAGTTACTTGTGGAAATATTTTAATTTTTACTATCAACATATATTACTTTTATAATCAAATAATAATAGTGTATTAACAGACAATAGATACCTGGTATTTGGGATTTATTAAAAGATGATTTTTATATTAAAAGATAAAAACTAGATTTCTGAAAAGGGCAGTTAAATGATTGATACTTTTAAGATTTTATTTTTATTGTGAGAACAATCATTGAGAATCAGAAATTGTGTAAAATCGAAGACTAGAATTAGTTAAAAAGATTTTTTTGTAGTTTAATTTCAAGATCATTGAGGCCCAAATTAATGTTTGTCTTTGAGGATGTTTAAAAAGGGAACTTTTGGTAGGAAAAAAAGGTCAGCATTTATCATTGTACTGCAAGAGAAAGAGAGGAGTGAGATGATTTTTAGCAATGAGGAGGATGTGGTGTGACGGAAGGAGCTCTGGATTTGGAGTGAGGAGACTTAGTGCTCTTGACCCATTCTGCTACTAACTAGCTCTGTGAACTTAGACAAGTCACTGATTTCTTCAGCATCAGTTTCTTCTTGGTATATCTTCTGGTCCAGTCAGTGCTTGAGGTTCAAGCTTTGAAGTCCTCCCTCTAATTCAAATACTTGTCAATGATATGTAATATAATGATATGTATAAATGGTTTTAAAATATCAATAAAGCATAAAAAGTAAATTCAAAATATATAGGCTTGCTGGGGGGCGGAGTGGGTATGGGGGAATCTCCATGGACCCGAAATGAAACAAACACAAAATAGAAACTGGGTCTACAGTGGCACACCTGTTACCAGGGCTGAAAACACAGAGGTGATTAGGAGTTGGTGTTCCTGTAAAGCGTGGAAACTAAAATGCCTCACGGAAGGTGAGGTACCAGAACAAAGTATCCCTTGCAACCAGGAATCATATGAGTCTCCACCCCACCTCTGACAGGAGCTTTAAAGCTAGAACTTACTTCCTCTTGGTGCCATAACTTAAATAAGATAACTAGTGACAGCAGGCATGGCCTGGCAGCCAGAACCTGTACCAAAATGCCCTGTAATCTGGTGACTGTCCCATCTATGTCCCCAGGATCAGTAGGATGACAGGCCAGGTGCCCCAAGCCATTCAAATGAGATCTGCTTAATGATTTCTCCCTAAGATCAGGAAAAACACCGCTCCTGCCACTTCTGTTCAACATTGTACTGGAGGTTCTAGCCAGGGCAGTTTGGAAAGTAAGAAAAGCCATTCGTTGGAAAGGAAGAAAACTTCTTCAGCCTGTATAACACAGGAACTTGCCTGTGGGTAGAAGTCCCAGAAGCAGCAATCTCCCTCCTCCTCCCTCCTCCAAGCTAAAATAACTCATGGCCTAAGGCTTAAAATCTCTTGTCCAGGCCACTGCAGTAAATGCCAACTGGCTAGCTGCTGAACTATAAAAAAAAATTTAAAAAATTAAAAAAACACTAAAAAATTCAAACCTCAGAGCTTCATGGCCTGATATAGTCCTCTGCAAACTCCTTTCAAATCCCTTTGGCCTCGGGGTCGGATGTGGCTCAACTGGTTGGGCATCCGTCTCCCATATGGAGAGACCCGGGTTCGTTCCCTGGGACCTCCCGGTAAAAAAAAAAAAAAAAAAAAAAAAAAATCCCTTTGGCCTAACCTACCCACAACCTCAATCTCAAAGTCTTATATTACTCTCCAAATCCCTCTTCTATTTCTCAGATTTCCCAGTTTAATGCATTATATCTAAAAGTTCCCCTAAAGTGGCAATACCTCCTTAAGCCACAGACTTGGCTGGACCTCCTACGTGCAAGCCTCCCTACATGGGTGCCTACCCCTTTTTTAAAAGTATAGAGGAGCAGAGCAGATAATTCTCTTCCCATGGGGTAACCAGGCTTCCCAAAAGAAAAAGGCCCATCTTCTTCCAAATTCACCAATCAGATGATTTGCCCCTGTGGGGGTGGGGAATGGGGATGGGAGAGTGGGGTGAGAGGAAAGTGAAAGGAAGCCAGGATTGTAAACTAATAAATGTCCATCTACATGAAAGGAAAAGGCAGGAATGAGGAAAACCATTCTTTCCTAACACCTATTAAAGAATATTGAAGGAGTACATTTAAAATCTAGCTAGTTCTTCAATAAATGGTTCATAGGTGGTGACCACCTCCATAAAAACACATAAATGTTTGATGATTTTGTTAATCATAAGTGAAAGCACAATGCAAAAATTATATCAGTGTATGTGCTAATAACTAGTGACAGATTAAGATGTTAGCATTTTTTAAGTTAGCAGTAATGAAATAGAATTGAAATATGATGAAGGCAAAAAAAAAGTTATTGACCAGAAAATAAACATATGGAAGCTGGCAACAAGGAGGGTCTAGAAACAAATCAAAACAGAATATAGAAGGATTTTTTTTAAAACATGGATGTGACTCACTGAGGGATAGAAGTACAGACTTCAAATATTACCATAATAACAGCATAAAAGAGGTGAGTGGGAGTAAAGAGATTAGAGTAAGGAAATTACTCCAGATGGTAGCTTGAAGCAACAGGAACAAGTGAAGGGGACCTGAAATGATAACTAAGGTCAATATAATAAACTATAAATGCATACCTGCTCTCCTCACTTTCCTCAGCTTCTTTGATAGACATAAAATTACACAAAGTAATGATTATAGCAAAGTGTTGTTGGGCTTGTTACATATGTAGTTATAATGTGCATAATAATAACACAAAAAGAGGAGAAGGATAGAGCTATATAGAATTAACATTTCTATATCTCCCTGGAATTAAGTTCATGTACATAGGAGATAGATTCTGATAAGTTAAGTTGCATATGGTAAGCCCTAGAACAGCCACTAAGAAAATAACTGCAAATAATACAGTGAAGAAATCATTAAAGGAATTAAAATACCAAACTGGAAAATATTCACTTAATGCAAAATAAAGCAATAAAGGAACAAAAAAGACATGAGACATATAGAAGACAAAAGTAAAATGGCAAGCATAACGCCAACTATATCAATAATGTTAAATATTAATGGATTAAACAATCCAATAAAAAAACAGGTTTTCAGACTGTATAAAAAAGCAAGAGTCAACTACCTGCTGTCTACGGGAGACACACTTCAATTCAAAGATGCAAATAGGGGAAGCAGATGTGGCTCAAGTGTGACTGGGCTCCCACCTACCATATGGGAGGTCCAGGGTTCAATTCCTGGGGCCTCCCGGTGAAAAACAAGCTGGCCCACACGGCGAGCTGGCCTGAGCGGAAAGCTGGCCCGCGCGGAGTGCCGGCCCGCGCAGAGTGCTGGCCCACGTGGAGAGCTGGTGCAGCAAGATGACGCAACAAAAAGAGACACAGAAGAGGGACAATAAGAGCAGCAGACCAGGGAGCTGAGGTGGTGCAGGAGATTGAGCAGCCTCTCTCCACTCTGGAAGGTACCAGGATCAGTTCCCAGTGCTGCCTAAAGAGAAGACAAGCAGACACAGAAGAACATACAGGGAGCAGACAACAAGGGGGTGGGGAAGAAGTAAATAAATAAATATTAACTTTTTAAAAAGATGCAAATAGGTTGAAAGTGAAAGGACAGAAAAAGATGTATCATGTAAGCAGCAACCGCAACAAAGCTGCAATGGCTTTACTAATACCAGGCAAAATAGACTTCAAAACAAAAAACATCACTAAAGGTAGACATTTTATAATGATGAAAGTATCAATTCATCAAAAGTTATAACAATTACAAGCATATATGCACCTAAAACAGAGCCCCAAAATACAAGAAGCAAAAACCAACAGAACTGACGGGAAATATAGACAATTCAACAATAATACTTGTAGACTTTGATACATCACTTTCAATAATGGATTAACAAGGCAGAAGGTCAACAAGGAAATAGAAGATTTGAACAACCACCATAAACCTCCACCCAACAATAGTAGAATACATATTCTTCTTGAGTGCACATAAAATATTCTCAGGATAGGCCATATGCTAGGATATAAAACAAGCCTTAATAAACATAGAAGAATTGAAAGTATACAAAGTATGTTCTCCTACCATAATGGAGTGAAATTAGAAATCAATAATAGAAACAATTTGGGGAAATTCACAAATATGTGAAAATTAAACCTCACACTTAAATAGCCAATGGGTCAAAGGAGAAATCACAGAGAACAGGAAATAATTTGAGACATAGGAAAATGAAGACAGCACATAGCAACCTTATGGGATACCCCAAAAGCAATACTTGAGGGAAATTCAACACCTACATTAAGAAAGAAGAGTGATCTCAAATCAGTGATCTAATCTTCCATGTTAAGACTGGAAAAAGAACAGCCAACTAAACCCAAAGCAAGCAGAAGGAAAGAAATAATAAAGATTACAGCAGAAATTAATGAAATAACAGAAAAACAATATAGAGAAAATCAGTGACACTGAAAGTTGTTTCTTTGAAAAGATCAACAAAATTGACAAAACCTTTACCTAGACTGATCAAATATTATAGAGTAGGGAGATTTAACTGTATCCATGTAGTTTCAGAAAACATAACTATTTTCAGTGTTTGAACATTATAAGAAAGAAGAGTTCAACTCAATGTCATACAGACTTTTTAACAAAATACAGAATAGACTTAAAGTTAGAATGATCTAAGTGTCATCAAGGAAAGCTTTCAGGTAGTATTTTGAGGTGATCACCATAATTTCGAGTTTAGTTCTGAGTTCCTAGATTCAGAAATTTTATAAGTGTATCTAGAGTTGATCAGACGTTCAGGAAATGGCTTTGGCTAACCAAATACACACGCACTTGCAAAAAAAGTGTAAGCCACAATAACGTCAGTTTGTGAATGTTATAGAGGAACTGTACATTTCAGTGAATTTTCATTTCCCCTATAAAATAGGATACCTTTTTAGTATCAACGTATTTGGGAAGTCAAATTAGTAATAAGAACAATTGACCAAAGAGATGTTGAGAATTATGGAAAAGCCTGGTGTGTCTTAGTCATGACAAACTTTATATCTGACAGAGAGCATGTTTCTCCCTGGGTCCTGCTGGGTAAAAGCTGAAAAAAAAAATCTCATTCATGCTACTGTATTTCTAAGTTCAAAGCAAAAATAGTCTTTCTTCACACTGTCGCTTAGATAGTGTCTTCTTTAGAAACCTTTCAATCCCAAGGATATACCAAAGCAAACTCAATACAATTGCAAGAAAGCCATCTTCTTTATGTTTTGCTTCTTTTTAAAATCCACTCTCCATTAACCACAATTATAAAATATACCTTAAGGTGGGAGACTTTTGCAGATAGCTACTACTCTCACCTATTATGTATTTTCTCCTGGTCTGACTTTCTAGGGCCACTTTTTCTCTGGCCCCCTATGGCACTGACTAAACCTATAAATAGATCAGTCTACCTGCCTGGATATTTTTAGTGTTTAGTAAGATGGTAGAGAGTTTTTCTTTGGTTGAGGATTTTTAGCTTTGAATAAGAGAAGAGACAAGATGAGATCTTATCTAACACTGAGTCCATGACCCAGTTTTCCTATTACTTTGTGAATTTAGGTGGAAGAAAAATAGTGTTTCTATACTATAATTACTTAATTTACCCGGGGATTTATAGATTTACATGTGTATGCTGTATTTTTTTTCGTTGTCATTTTGATTTAGCTATGTTCTGAAACTCAAAACTTTTATTGTGTTAAAGTTTGATGCCCTTCCAGTCACTTGATCCATATTTTTAGGATTATTTGAGTTGCTAAAACAGAAAGTAAAGATTTGTGACTTGTTCTCTTTAGAAATTACAGTTTTGCATGAAATAAAGAAGATAATATTTCTAAACCGAGCTTCAGTAAAATTGCTGCTTTGATGTTTTTGTTTGTTTCCAGATTAACTCTTGGGCATATGGTAAAGGGCAGTACTCTCCACTCTACCCTGTGACCTCCTGGTTTTGACTTTAGAGTAGCTTTGTGAAATTACACAAGATTTTTTATCATCTTCTTTTGTACCACTCATAAATATCTCAATATAATGCCACAAAAACCGAGGAGCACAGCATTTACTTATTATGCAGATTCAATTTTAGATGTTCTCTATATTCCTTTTTCTAAGGTTGATGTGAATTATGATCAGTGTTTTCCTGTGTGGATTTCACAGAACCAGTGTTTTGTTGGTTAGTAGGTAATTGTTGTAAAAGGGTTCCATTATTAAATGTATTAGGGAAATGCTGGGTTAAACAGTTAGGCATGCTCTTTAAGTGCAGAAATCTTACAAGTCTTTAATATACTCATGAGTTATGAATATATTCTAGGGGAAGCTGTGGTTTACAGTGTTTCTCAAACTCACTTGACCATGGAACCCTTTGTTTCACAGACTATCACATAAGGCTGGTGTTATACAGGGCAACTTAGAAAGTGCTTATGTAGAAGCTCTATACTCACCTTGTTTCTAATCTTCCGACAAGTGCCGATCCTATTTCGTGGAGGGAAAAAGAAACTGTTGCTGTGTAAAATTATTTACCAAGAGTAGTAATTATTGTACCATATAGACTCTGTTTTACTCTGAAATACAGGCACCATTTTTGTCAAGTTGAAGACTGAAAAATATGCTTTGGTTTATAAAGGAAATGTTTATTTCTCATTTTAGAATTCACTGATTTTCTAAAATTATGAGGCAAAGGGAGAAGACAATAGAATTCAAACTAAAATTTAGGGAGTTCTATATTCTATCAAAGCTAAAAGTGGTATCAAGTTCATCTCTAACTCCTTTATTTGTACTTTGGTAGTAAGAACTTGGGGAAAGGGGAATATATATATATATATACATACATATATCCCAAGTGTGCCTTCTACTCTAGTTAGAGGAGGAGCTTTTTATTTTTATTTATTTATTTTTTGCTTTCTTATTCCTTCTAGTCATTGAAAATCATGATGTTAAGGTAGTTCAAAACCCCTGTATGATATTATGCATGTTTGCTTTCTAAGTTCACAATATTTGCTATACACTTATTGGTTATGTATATTTATGTATGAGTGATATACTTCAATAAATTTTTAAATGAAAAAAAAATTTTAGTGCTAGATACTTTGATTGAAATATTACCCAAATTCATTTTTCCTTTTGGAGTAATGAAAATGTTCTGAAATGGATTGAGATGATGACAGCACAACTCTGTGATAAAATGAGATTCACTGAGTGTATACTTTGGATGGATTGTACAACTCAGGGGACCATATAACACAGTGAACCACATGGTGAATGATGAACTGCGGTTAACAGAATAAGAGAGTGTTTTCTCATGAACTGTAACAATTATACAGTACTAATACCTGATGTTAATAATAGGATGGTCTGTGGGAAAATATACCAAATATAAGCTATGGTCTATAAATACAGTAATATTATGACATTGTTTCATCATTTGTAACAAATGTGACACATCAATGTAAGGTATTGGTAGGGTGATATATGGGAATCCTGTATAGTGTGAATGATTGTTCTGTAAAAATTTGGGAAAAAAAATATTACCCAAATTCAAGATTAAAACATCCTAATCAGTGAATAGTTAACTACTTATTTATAAAATGCCTGTGGTTAAGTCTGTCTCTTAGGAAAAGACTTAACTGAAAATATGGGCATCCTTTGACCTGTGTAATAAAGTAGCACTCTGTAGAAAACACACACAAACACACACACACACATACACACACATACACAAGCACTCATTTTTTCCAATTCCCATTATCTAGTTTTATTTTCTTTATATTATTATATAAAATTATTTTCACTTATTAGTTTTTTTATCTGCCTCACCCCCATATACTAGTCTCAACTTATTATAACCAAACACTTCATGTTATTCCTTTCTATATATGAGTACTTTGTAAAGTACTCCAAAGTATACTTTTTAAGTGTTTGTTAAAAGAAATGCTTATATCAAATTATTTAATTTGGGTAAATACCTGCAAAAAAAATTTTAATAGGAGTTATATGCTGAATAAAAATTCTAGAAAAAAATGTAATAAATTTGAGGCCTTTTTTTTTTCTTTCTGATCATAAAAAGAAACTTATTTCAATAAGATTATGAGTCTGAAGATTTTATAAGGGTAGCTACTACTGTGTAATACAGCAACACAGACACATGCATAGATACGTTTCTTACTGATCCAATCAGGATGACTCAGCTGGTCTATCGGGATTCTGGGTACAGAGTCCCACAGTGATGGCTGATCGCGAAGGTCTTGCCTTTGGGAACTTGGACTCTGAAGGCGGAAATTAAATTACCTCATGGCAAAGACACTTTATGAGTTTAAAGAAAATGTACAAATAAATTTCAATGATTACAACCTGGAGAATAAATCATTCCAAAGCAGCAATTGGTGTACTTGTAAACTGCTATATTGGGGGACTTTTTATTTGAGAGCTACCTTAGTAATAAAGGGACTTCCAGCCTGAGAAATAAAAAGAAAGAAGCCTACAATTCCTCTTTTCTTCAGTGCAGAGATAAAGCTTTTCCAAGGGCAACCTGGGCAATGGGATCATGAGAAGCTATCAAATAACTGTGCTTTCATCCGGAATGAAAAATTTTTCTTAACATTATACAAACCTTCCGTGTGCTGCCATCTTCTGTTTCTATTCCAGTCCTGACCATTCCTATAATCAACACTGTGGAAATAAAAGTATTCTGAAAACCACCTGATCAGTAGGGATGTAATGAATGCTACAAGTGTCCAGTTCTCTACTGGGGGCTGTGAGATACAGGGGGAAAAAAAGCAGCATCTGTTCACTGACCTCAAGGAGCTTGCAGTCTGGCTGGAAGACCGAATTGCTATTCATGAATGAAGACAATAAATTAAAACCGGTCATGGATATTTGAGATTGTACTTTGTTTTTGTATTGTTTATGCATTTGTTTTGAAGTATAATTTACATACAAGGAAATGCACACATCTGAAGTGTATAGTTGAGCGTTGACTAGTACATACAGCTATGGAAATCACAGCCCTATCAAGATATATAGGGGAAGTGATGTGGCTCAAGTTTTTGGGCTCCCATTTACTATATGGGAGGCCGCAGGTTCCATTCCCAGGGCCTCCTGGTGAAGGCAAGCCGGCCGGCGTGGCGCAGTGAGCTGACTGCCGGTGCAGTGCGGTGAGCTGACGCAACAAAGGGAGACAAGCAGACACAGAAAAATGCATAGCAAATGGGCACAGTGAGCACAAGCAGCAAGGGGGGGAGGGAATTTTAAAAAAAAAGAGATAGAAATAACTAAATATATATATATATATATATACACACACATACACACACACATATATAGTACATTTCCGTCACCCTAAAATCTCCCTTAAGTCCCTTCCCATCAATCCTCACCACCACCAGCGGCAACCACTGTTCTGATTTCTGCTGTTTTGCTGTTTTTGAACTTCATAAAAAAGGAATTATACAGTTGTGTGTGAGATTTACTTTGTTTTGAAGTGAATTTTTTAGTCATTTATTTGTAACTGTTTTTCAAGGACAGCTTTTTTATGTATTCCCAAATTTAAGAGATTCTGCATAACCTTTTATATTGGTTGAGTAAATTAGAGCTAGATTAGTGAGGATGTAGTCAGTAGGCTCATTATCACAAGCTTAATAAGCAAAATCTACCTCTTTTGCCAAACGTAGTTACAACTGTAAGTTTAAAAGCAATGTTCTAAATAACCATTTTAGCAAGCGTATTTTTCCATAACAAATGTCCATCGTTAAAGATTACAAGTCAACAGTCCTTGAAATTGTTAAAACAAACTTTCCAATTATTAAGTGAAAACTTTTGCTCTTTTAGTGTGTAGATAGTAATTCAACGTCGTAATGAGAAGATACAGACTGAGTATAGATCTAGCTCAATTGTCTTGGTAATTATAAACATCAGCCAACATTCTTCCCCTTCTGTCCTTGGAAACAAAAATGATGATGTATCCAGTGTTTGACGTTCTCAAAAGACCTAAGCCCACAGCTTCTCATATTCTCAAGCCTCCGTTTTTTTTTTAAAGCAAAGCACTTTTGCCCATCGGTTTCAACCTTAATTTTGTGTTTTATCCTTAATTCTTCATATATTAATTCTCTATATTAGTTCTACAGCCATGCAGCAGAAGTTCTGCAAAAAAGAGTGGTCATTTTTAATTGGGGAGGGTTTTGTGGGGTTTTGGGTTTTTTTTTCTTTATTAGAGAAGTCATGGGTTTATAGAACAATCATGCATAAAATATAGGATTCCCATATACCACCCCACCATCAACACCTTGCATTGGTGTAGAACATTTGTTACAATTGATAATAGCACATTTTTATAATTTCATGTTTTAATAATCACTGTTTGTGTAGTGTAGTTCCATGGATTTTTTTTTTTTTTTTTTTTTTTTCTGTTAAGGAATTGGGAAGGTTTTATAATGGAGCGAGAACTTGAGCAGTGTTGTGAAGTATACATAAAGAGTAAAAAGGAGTAGAAAATTGCAAGCATATAATAGAACAGGGGTTCTTAACCCAGGGTCCACGGAAAGATTTCAGGGGGTCCATGAGCTTGAATTGAAAAAAAATCCACTTCTTATCTTTCTTTTCTCTGACCTCCAATGTTGAGTGTCATAAACACTATCTCCCACTACATTCTGAGAAGGGGTCTGTGGTTTTCACCTCACTGGTAAAGGAGTCCTGGAACAATAAAAGGTTAAGAACCCCTGTAATAGAGAGATTGACATGAGAAGACCTATCTGACAGGAGCAGCCCTCGAAGAAATGAGATTAAATAAGTAGGGTAATGGCAGATAGGAAGGCTTTTGAAAGTCAGGTAAAGGAACCATAGACTGAGTGACATGGAAATTTCAGAGTCGCTGGTTTTCCTATTCAAAGCACACACCCTCTCTACCATACCCACATCAGATATTCTCTTAGCTTCTGCTTGAATCCCTTCTATGTGGGGCACTCACTGCCTTCTCATGGCCCGTTCCTTTTATGGAATAATAATTATGAGACAATTATTGATGCCTTAGGCAAGAGGAGGCACTGTTGATATTTGAACATGTAGATTTAATGACATACCATGATTTTATTTGAGGGAATTAAATCTGAAATCCACCTACCCAGTACATTAGGAAAGGGGCAGAATAAGTTGTTTCAAAGAGAGGTTACAAATTTGTTGGTTTGTTAACAGATATATTGAGATATAATTCACATGCTATACAGTCCATCCACTTAAAAGTGTACAATTAAAGGCTTTTAGTATATTCACAGGCTTATGCATCTATCACCACAGTCAATTTTAAAACATTTTCATTACCTCAAAAAGAAACGCTGTACCCTTAGCTGTCGTTCTTTAATTCCCCTACCCTAGCCCTAGGCAACCACAAGTCTACTTTCTATCTCATAGGCTTGCCTCTTCTGGGCATTTCATATAAATGGGGTCATACAATATATAGTCCTTTGTGACTGGCTTCTTAGCATAATGTTTTCAAAGATCATCCATGTTGTATGTTTTCATATATCAATACTTCATCTCTCTTTGTTGCCAAATAATATTCCATTGTGTATGTATACCATAATTTGTTTATCCATTCATCAGTTAATGGAAATTTTTATTCCACTTTTGGACTGTTATGAATACTGCTGCTGTGAGCATTCATGTACAGATTTTTATGTGGACATGTTTTCATTTCTCTTAAGTATACATCTAGCAGTGGAATTGTTGGGTAACTATATTTAACCATTCGAAGAACTGCCAGGCTCTTTTCTGTAGTCAGTACCATCTTACACTTCTACCCGTAATGTATGAGGGTTCCAATTTCTTTACATCATCATCAATTCTTGTTATTATCTGCCTTTTTGAGTATAGCTATCCAAGTTGGTGTCAAGTGATATCTCAGTATGATTTTGATTTTCATTTCCCTGATTGTTAATTGATGTTTAGCATTTTTTTCATGTGCTTATTTGGCCATTTGTATATCCTCTTTGGAGAAATGTTCATTCACATCCTTTGCCCACTTTTTAATTTAAACCAGTTTCATTTAATGAAGTCTACTTTTTAATTTAATTACCCTTTTAACCAAATTAAGGGTTGTCTTTTTATTAATGAGTTGTATTAGTTCTTTGTCTATTTTGCTTACATGTCCTTTATCAGATAAATGGTTTGCTAAAATTTTTCTCATATTGTCTTGATTATATTTTCACTTTCTTGATGGTGTCCAGGTTGCATGCTTTTATTCCTTTAATTCTTCTGTGTTTTTTTTTCTATTTTCTCTGTTAAATTGTAGAATTCCACAAGTCTGGAAACTGCTACACTTTCTTAGTCTCAATTGTATCCAATACAATGGCCCATAAATGGTACATCTGTTAAAGAATTCGTGAGCTCTCCACAACCAACCACCTCTACCCCTAGATGTTCTCCAGAAAGATAACTTGATTTCCTTTTTGATGAGATACTATGGTTTATTGTGTTATTTTTTTCTCACAGGTGAATCGGTTTAGTAAGGTAGAAGATAGAGCAATTTTTGTCACTGATCGTCACCTGTATAAGATGAATCCCACTAAACAGTACAAGGTGATGAAGACGATCCCTCTCTACAATGTAAGTACTCGCTGCTTCTCTCTGAATAAAGGGCTCTTAATGTGGTGTTCATGGACCGCACGCGGGTCTGTAGACTGGCCCGTAGTGGGGCTTTAGGGAGTCCTTGAATTCCTGAAATAGTATACCAATCGTGTGTCTTGTATAAATATACAATTTTCTATGGAGAGGATCCAAAGCTTCCAATAGATAATAACTAAGCTTTGTTTTTTGTTAAGTACAGGAGGGAATTACTTTAGGAAAACATTACCACTCTTAATGTAGATTTTTTGATACATCCTTATGTTCTTTCCACTAATGTATTTTACACATATGTAATTGCTGGTCATGTGATCTCTGATCTAAACCCACTCTGTTGCTCACTGTCTCCACGGGGTCTTTAAATTCTGTAATCATTTTTTATTTGAAATTTATATTTTAGTGAATCTCCTTGAATCTCAATGTGAGATTTTTTAAAAAAGATTTCCCCTCCTTTTCTCTGTTTTATAGAGTCTGCTTTACAAGTGATTATTTGTTCTGATTCTTCATGAAGGTCTTTTATTGGACTTTGGGATCTTTTCATGTGTCAGGTGATTTTTCTGTCGGCTAGTCTTAGAGAGGGAGGTCTGTGTTTGTCCAGTAGTGGGCTCTTTGAGGAGTACTGTTTAGAGACTAAAATCCATTTGGTCTCTGCAAAAGGTAATAGGAAGCATTTATATTTTTAAGTTTTATTTTATTAAATCAGGGGTCCTGTTGGCTGTAAGGTACGAAGAAGGGCAGACTGTTGCTGGTTCTGCCAGGTGATTTAGAGCTTCTGTGCAGGCTTATTGCCCCCTTAATGGGGCTAAGATTTGTCTCCACTATGCACACCTTACACACACACACACACACACGTGCACACCTTTCTCCCATTCAATAGAAAGGCTGATGGACTACAGCTAAGAAGAAAATATCTAAGACATTCCTGATTGTATATAGTCCTCTTAGCAAAGACTTGTAATCGTATATATCAATCACAGTTTAAGCCTAGTAACCCTGAAATCATCTAGTAGGAGATGAAGGAAGATGAGAGAGAAGATCATATTTTGTCAAAGACTAATGAAATGTGAAACCAAATGAAAATGAAATTTGGTATATATTTTATTTCTTTTCCTTACTTTCTATTGAAAGATGGTCAGTCAGTCACATGATATAAATTCAATAAATAACTAATTGAACTGAAGTTATTTTACCAAACTACCCCATAGAGATAGTGAACAATGGAGTGGGTTTAGATTAGAGATCACACAACCAGCAATTATATGTGTGGAAAAAAATTGTGGGGGGGGGCGGATGTGGCTCAAATGGTTGGGCGTCCGTCTGCCATATGGAGGGACCTGGGTTCGATCCCCGGGACCTCCCGGAGGCGCAGGGCTGCCAGGCTCTGTGTGTTGCTGAGCTGTCGGGCCCCGAGAGCCATGCAGCAGGATGATGACGTAACAGGAGAGAGACAAGACGAGATGCTCCGAAAGCTCCAGAAGCCAGGAGCTGAGGTGGCGCAGGTGGCAGAATACCTCTCTCCTACATCGGAAGTCTCCAGGATCGAATCCTGGTGAAGACTGGAGGAGGAGGATGAGAAGAGATGGCAGGAAACAGACACAGAGAATTGCCCAGCGAATGGACACAAAAAAAACAGCAAATGGGATTTAAAAATGGATAAAGTAAATAAATAAATCTTTAAAAAAAAAAAAATTGTGGATGTGCATAATTCTGTATTTAAAAGAGCAGTAAGGTTTTCACAAATGGCATGGTCAAATAATTGTTAACAGCAATCTGAGAATGAAACATTCAAGTTACAGGTGACCCCCTTAGTAGCCACAAAGTGACATTCTTCATACAAATACTATACACTCAGGCTTTCAGTCAACTGAAATAGTTCTGAAATTAGCAGCATTCCCCTTGAGTCACTCTGTACTAAATTTTATGTTATAATATCAAATTAAAGCATTGATTCCAACACAGTAGTCAAGAAAGCACAAAGTTTTTCAGGGGACAGTAAGTTCAGAATTTGAATATTTTGCAAAGCTGGGAGACTCATGGTTGCTGTGGCTTGATTTAAGAAAGGCCAAGAAATAACCTATGTAATTGGTAATGTTGGGTTCAGAACAACCTCTTCAACTCCGAGAATCATCCTGGAGATTACTATAAATTGGTGGAAAAGATCGCTTCCCTTGGCTGAGGCATTTGCTTGAGTAAATGCACTTCTGCTATTTGATTTCACATGGATATCGCCCCCAGTGCCCAGGGAGTGGATTGTCAAGGTAGAATTTAATTTGCGTAAACATAAAATCTGTTCACTGGTTTCTAGTGTGACTGCATAAACTGAAACATTTAACCTGACCTCAGCTGGAATTCCTTTTAACCTTCTTTTGTCTTGCTTGATGGGTTTGTTTGAAGGCTGTTTGAGTCTGCCCATTAATGTTGTTTGATATAGTCCCTTTCTATCAGTTTGTGCTTGATGGCTAAGGAAGAAGCCAATTAATTACACAAATACCTCTTTTAGTTCTGTGGACAATGCATGCAAAGCAAGCCGGGGAGAGAAAAGAGACAATTATCTGAACTGATGTGAATGTTTTATAGGGTAAATGGATTGTAATTATTCCAGGCTCCATGCTTTATTACTCTATTTGATGTGACTCACTTAGAAAGATATCTTTTAGTTTGGAAGATGGATTGTCCTTGTAATGTGTACAGGGGTGAACCCTGCTGAAATCCATCCGCCTGCCAGCTCTGCTCACCATCACCATTTCTAAAGTACCCTACCATCGTGGCAGTGTCCCAAGGGAAGGTGTTTCCATGGTAATCTCAATGGAGGCAGTCAGCTGATGTCCAACACTGCCTGAGCTCGTGTTTACTAGCCTTCTCCCCTCTCTCATCCCTTCCTCAAACCTTTAAACTATATTAGTCCTCTTTAATGGAAAGTGTATAATCCCTTAATACAGACCCTGAGTGGCACTCAGGGTTATTTATTTATTTAGGTAATAAATTTACCTTCCTAATTAATTCCCAGCAGGTCCTGGAAGCTATATTATTGTGACTGTCTTATGTAAATGTTTATTTTTTTGCCTGAAAAAACAAAGAGAGTTGCTTAGCAATATTTGGTCTTCAGAAACCTTCCTTCTTTAAAGAGTAATGTCTATATTATCTTCTAAAGAGAAACTTTAGAAAGATACAAATGTTAAGGGTAAATTTCAAGATTTTTTTTTTTTTTTTTTGCTCTAATGGCTTTGGCAAAGAAACAATCTCTCCCCTCAGATTTTTTTTTTTAGCACTCAAATGATTTTATTATTGGATTTGAGTGAGCCACATGGTTTTAAAATACTTCTAAGAAATGTGACATCTAAACCATCTTTTTTTTTTTTAATAAAAGAAAAAGAAATCAGAATTTTAGAGCTACCCTCTTGATTGTTTTCCTATCATGTGGTCAGAAGTAAGAGCCTTTTGTTTTACTTGTTGGCAACCACTGCTTATGCTAAACAGCACAAAATAAACCAATTTATAACGTCAGAAGTAGTGCATGGAGCACGAGTAGAGTCCATTTTCATCAGTAATACTTGGAAATTCAATTTCTGATGTAAAAGGTGTAGTAAAGCAGTGTCCGAAAGCAACAATCATTAGGGCCAATTTATGACTCCTTTTAAAAGCTGTCTCCTTACAGAAACACAAAGCCTTTCAAAAACTATAGTATAAGAAAATTAGTACAACAGCACCTTATTTATCCAGAGGTAAAATTGCTAGAAACAAGGGAAGCAAGAGGTTAGGCATCTGTCCACCATATGGAAGGACCAGGGTTCGATCCCCGAGACCTCCCGGTAAAAATTAAAAAAAAAAAAAAAAAAAAAAAAAAAGGCGAGCAGGCGAGCCAGGCCAGCGCGCCAAACCACGCAGCAAGATGATGATGCAACAAAAGAAAGACGCACAGGAAAGCCAAGGCAAGATGCCCCAGAAAACAGGAACTGAGGTGGCGCGAGTGACAGAGTGCCTCTCTCCCACATCAGAGGTCCCTGGGATCAAATCCTGGTGAAGCCTGGAGGAGAAAAATGAGATGGCAAGAAACAGACACAGAAGATCACCCAGCGAATGGACACAGACAAGTGGCGGGGGCGGGGGTAGAACTGAAAAAAGTAAAGTCAATTAAAAAAAAAAATTGCTAGAAACAAGACCCTTTTAGAACAAAGACCTGAACCAAGAAGTACACATAAAAATATCTCTGCATTTTTTTTTTTCCCCTGCAATGAGAAGGGCTACCTAGCCCCCATATTACTCAGCAATCCTTTTTCCTGACTTTTTTCTCCATCTGGTGAATATTGTCATTTTTTCCAGTTTTTGTGCCCAAGAACAAACTTGCTTCAATATTTGTGAACAGGACTTTGTGTGAAAATACTTTCAATTCACTTGAGTAAATAGCATTGTGTGAGTGTTCCAGTTCCTTCACAACCTGGACAGCACTTAATTTAGATGCTGTGTACATGGATGCATCGAGATGGATGTTTGTAATCTCTGACTGGACCATGCAACCTGTGACCCTTATAAGCCACTCCACCTGACATCTGGGGAATGATCAAATTGGGTTTTGTGTCCTTCTTTAGTCTATAGATGTTTTTCCCTCTTGGTGATGGGCAGGGCATCTGGATGTTATCAGGACAGAGTTGGATGTTGGGGTCAGTGCATCATTTTGTTGTGAGGGAGTTTTTCTGTGAGCTGTCAGCCTTGCTTTTTATTCTAAGAATAACTTTCATTTTATTACCAATGCTTTCATAGAAGTAGAATGTGTCATAACAGCAATTATTTACATATGGATGAACAGGTCAGAATTCCTCTCTACATGAGAAAATCTCAAAGAATTATGAGACTTCTCAGAAATGCTTTCTGTGAAAGAAGAAAAAGAGCTGGTTAACATTAGAGGACAGATTCATAAAATAATTTACAAAGGTCACTTCA
Organism: Tolypeutes matacus; assembly: GCA_026826555.1. Lineage (NCBI taxonomy): Eukaryota > Metazoa > Chordata > Mammalia > Cingulata > Chlamyphoridae > Tolypeutes > Tolypeutes matacus. Next base: position 20,354,903 of record JAKSZT010054055.1, read on the forward strand.
AAATTACTGTTTTAAAAGTGGGCTTATTGAAAGATTAAAAATCAGAGAAAAGCATTTGGATCTTACTTGTCATTATCCTCCCAGTATGTGTAGTCACCATTATTGAATTAATTTCTAAAAATTGTACAGAAATGTTTGTACCAATTGCATTCACCAATAAAGGAAATCATTTAGGCCTAAAAAAAAAAAAAAAAAAATCTCTGCATAAGACGAGGCACCAATAGGCTTTTTTATACAACTGTCGCATTAGAGCTCTCTTTTATACAGTAAACAGTTTTGAGCACCTTCTATGTGCCATGCATTTATTTGCCAGGCACATAGATGCCATAGTATATTGTGCAGTCTCTGCCCAAAAGACCTCACAGTTCCCTGGGTGAGCAGAGAAGTAAGTCAACCCAAACAGGACAGCACCTAGACAGCCCTAGTGTAGACATGTAGGTACATAGCACTGAGATGCCTTTTCTCTCAAGAAGAAACTGGCCCTCAGAAAGGTGAAATAATCTGCTCAAGGTCACGGAGGCCACACTGGAGTCTGTTTGGCCTTGGAGCCCTTGCTTATAATCCCTACAGTAAACTGCTACCTGCTGCCTTCCTTTTATGAGGATCAACACATTAAACTAAAATCCATCCCTATTTTAAGAAGGGGAGAGAAATAACAGAACTGACATTTGTTGTGTGCCTAATGCCAGACTTTCTTTTTTTTTTTTTTTTTTTTTTTAAGATTTTTTTTATTTATTTATTCATTTATCCCCCCTTGCTGCTTGTGCTCGCTGGGTCAGCTAACCACGCCGTGCGGGCGGGCTTGCCTTCACCAGGAGGCCCCGGGAACCGAACCCGGGGCCTCCCATATGGTAAACGGGAGCCCTACTGATTGAGCCACAGCTGCTTCCCAGTACCACACTATTTTAATTACTGTTGCTTTGAAGTAAATTTTAAAATCAGAAGTGTATGTCCTCCAACCTTGTTTTTCTTTTCCAGATTATTTTTAGTTATTGGGACCCTTTGCAATTCCATATGAATTTGAGGATCAGTTTTTCCATATCTGAAGAAAAAAAAGGCTGCTAGAATTTTTATAGGGATTGCATTGAACTTGTAGATTACTTTAGTCAATATTGACATCTTAATATTAAGTCTTCTCATCCATGAAAACGGGATGTCTTTCCATTTATTTAGAGCTTCTCTAATTTATTTCAGCAATGTTTTATAGTTTTCAGTGTACAAGTCTTTCACCTCCTTGGATAAATTTATTCCTAGATATTTTATACTTTTAGATGCTGTATTAGTCAGCCAAAGGGGTGCTGATGCAAAATACCAGAAATCTGTTGTCTTTTATAAAGGGTATTTATTTGGGGTAGAAGCCCACAGTTACCAGGCCATAAAGCATAAATTACTTCCCTCACCAAAGTCTATGGCCATGTGTTGGAGCAAGATGGCTGCCAACGTCTGCCAGGGTTCAGGCTTCCTGGGTTCCTCTCTTCCCAGGGCTTGCTTGTCTCTGGGCTCAGCACCTCTGCTATCTCCACAAGGTCAGCTGTAGACTATGAGACTCTCTAGGCTTTGCCTCTCTCTACAAGGCCAGCTATAGACTATCAGGCAAACAGCTTTTTTCTCTTCCCGGGGCCTTCTCTCTTTGCTCTTGACCAGGCTCCTCTGTATGTTCACTTCCTGGGGCTTCAGCTCAAGACCCCAGCATTAAAACTCCAACTCTGTCCTTTGTCATTTCTTTTATCTATGAGTCCCCACCTACCAAGGGGCGGGAACTCAACGCCCTACTGACATGGCCCAATCAAAGCCCTAATCAGAATTTAATCACACCCAGAGGAACAGACCAGTTTACAAGCATAATCCAATATCTATTTTTGGAATTCATAAATAATACCAAACTGCTACAGATGCTATTGTAAATGGAATTTTTTAATATCCTTTTCAGAACCTAGCTGACTTCTGTGTGTTTATCTATGTAACTATGCTGTATCCATTTATTGGTTCTAGTAGATTTCTTGTGGCTTCTATGGGTATTCTGTATATAGGATCAAGTCATCTGCAAATAGGGATAATATGACTTCTTTTCCAATTTGGATGCCTTTTATTGTTTTCTCTTGCCTCATTGCTCAAACTAGAACTTCAAGTACAATTTTGAATAACAGTAGCAACAGCAGGCATCCTTGTCTCGTTCCTGTTCTTAGCAAGAAAGCTTTCAGTCTTTCATCACTGAGTGTGTTATTTGTTGTGGCTTTTTCATAAGTGCTCTTTATCATATTAAGAAGATCCTTTATAATCCTAGTTTTCTGAATGCTTTTATCATGAAAGGATATTGAATTTTGTTAGATTGAGGTGATTCTGTGTTTTTTCCCTAGTTTTATTAATATGGTGTATTATATTAATCTTATGTTGAACTGTCCTTGCATTCCTGTAATAAATCCTATTTGGTAAAAGTGCATAATCCTTTTAAAATACTGTTAGATTTGCCAGTATTTTCTTGAAGATTTTTGCACCTATATTCATAAAGCATATTCTGATTTTCTTTTCTTGTGCTATCTTTATCTGTCTTTAGTATCAGGGTAATACTGACCTCATAGAATGAGTTAGGAAGTAATCCCTATTCTTCTATTTTTGGGGAAAGTTTAAAAAGGATTGGTGTTAAATCATTAAACATTTGGTAGAATTCAGAAGTGATACCATCTGGTCCTGGACTTTTGTTGTTCGTAGGTTTTTAATCACGGATTCAATCACTTTACATATATAATCTGTTGGGATTTTCTGTTTCTTCTGGTGTCAGCTTAGGCGATTTGTATGATTCAAGGAATTTGCCCATGATGTCCATGTGATCAGGTTTCTAATTTGTCAGCATGTAATTGTTCATAGTACCCTCTTATACTTTTTATTTCTATACAGTGAGTACTAATGTCCACACTTTAATTCCTGATTTTAGTTGTGTCCTCTTTCTTTTTCTCTTTGTCATTCTGGCTAAAGGTTTGTTGATTTTACTGATCTTTTCAAAAAAACCAAGTTTGGTTTCTTTGATTCTTTCTATTGTTTTTCTGTTCTCTAGTTCATTTGTCGCTGCTCTAATCTTTACTTTTTCCTGCCTTCTACTATCTTTGGCTCCAGTTTGTTCTTCATGTTTAGTTTCTTTAGGTGTGAAGTTAAATTATTGATTTTTTATCTTCTTTTTTAAAGTAGGCATTTAGAGCTATAAAGTTCCCTCTGAGCACTGCCTTCACTGTGTCCCATAACTTTTGTTTTGTTTTGTTTTGTTTTGTTTTGTTTTGTTTTTTACCAGGAGGTCCCGGGGATCAAACCCGGGTCCCCCCATATGGGAGACGGACGCCCAACCAGTTGAGCCACATCCAACCCCCCATAACTTTTAATATGGTGTGTTTTTGTTTTCATTTGTCTCAAGATATTTCCTAATTTCCCTTGTCATTTCTTTTTTGACCCATTGATTGTTTAGTAGTGTGTTGTTTAATTTACACATATTTGTGGGTTTTCCAGTTTTTCTTCTATTACTGAGATCTTGCTTTATTCCATTGTGGTCTGAGAAATCTGTATGATTTCAATATTTTTATTTATTTTTTTTTTAAAGATTTTATTTATTTATTCATTTATCCCCCCCTTGCTGCTTATGCTCGCTGGGTCAGCTAACCACGCCGTGCGGGCGGGCTTGCCTTCACCAGGAGGCCCCAGGAACCGAACCCGGGGCCTCCCATATGGTAAACGGGAGCCCTATTGATTGAGCCACAGCCGCTTCCCAATATTTTTAAATTTATTAAGATTTGATTTATGGCCTAACTCATGGTCTATCCTGGAAAATGTTCCATGTGCACTTGAGAAGTATGTGTATTCTGCTGTTGTTGGGTGGAATATTCTATATATATATGTCCATTAGTACTAATGGGCTAATAGTATTATTCAAGTCCTCTGTTTCCTTAATGATTTTCTGCTTGGATATTCTATCAATTATTGAAAGTGGCATATTGAAATCTCCAACTATTATTGTAAAACTGTCTATTTCTCCCTACAATTCTTTTTTTTTTTTTTTTTTTTTTTTGAGGTAGTGGGGAGCCAGAAATTGAACCCGAGACCTTCTAAGTGGGAAGCCAGTGCTCAACCACTGAGCAGCATCAGCTCCCAATTCTGTCCATTTTTGCTTCATAAATTTTGGGGCTCTGTTATCAGGTGCATATGTGTTTATAACCATTATATATTCTTGTAAGTTTGAACCTTTTTGTCTCTTGTAATCTTTATTGACTTAACTCTATGTTTTTCACAATAATATAGTGACTCCAAGCTCTCTTTTGATTACTGTTTGCATGAAATATCTTTTTTTAATTTTTTTTATTTTTATTTTTTTTAAGATTTTATTTATTTATTCATTTATCGCCCCCTTGCTGCTTGTGCTCGCTGAGTCAGCCAACCACGCCGTGCGGGCAGGCCCGCCCTCACCAGGAGGCCCCGGGAACCGAACCCGGGGCCTCCCATATGGTAAACGGGAGCCCTACTGATTGAGCCACAGCCGCTTCCCTGAAATATCTTTTTCTACTCTTTTACTTTCAACCTCTTTGTATCTTTGTACCTGCAATGAGTCTCTTGTATCCAGCATATAGATGTGTTATACCCTTTCATCCATTCTTCCAATGTGTGCCTTTTAATAGGAAAGTTTAATCAATTGATATTTAAGGCAGTAATTGAGAAGGAGGGATTTCTTTCTGCCATTTAGCAATTTGTTTCCTATAAGTCTTGTGTGTTTTTTGTTCCTTGGTTACTCCAATACTTCCTTTTTTGTATTTAGTTGCTTTTTTGTAATATACCATTTTGATTCCCTTCTTTTTACCTTTTCTTTATATTTTTTAGTTATTTTCTTAGTGGTTACCTTTGTTTATTACATCTTAAGCTAATAACAGCCTAGTTTGACTAGTACCAATCTAGTTTCAGTAGCTACAAACGCTCTACTCCTATATATCTCTGTCCCTCCCCATTTATATTGTTATTGTCTCATACTACATCTTTATACATTATATGCCCATTAACATAGATTTTAAAAGTTATTTTACACATTTTCCTATTAAGTCATATTGGGGGAGAAAGCAGTTACAAACCAAAAGTTCAGTAATACAGGATTTTATATTTACATATGTACTTAACCTTTGCCAATATTTTTTTAATTCTTCTTATCTTTTGACTTACTGTCGAGTGCCCTTTATTTCAGCCAGAAGGACTCCCTTTCACATTTCTTATAGGGCAGGTCTGGTAATGAATGCTTTCAGCTTTTGATTATCCATAAATGTCATAATTTCTCCTTCATTTTTGAAAGATAATTTTGCCAGATACAGAATTCTCAATTGACAGGGGTTTTTTTTCTTCTTTAAGGACTTTAAATATGCTATCCCATTATCTTCTGACCTCCATGTTTTCTGATGAGAAATCCACTTAATCTTATTGGGGAGCCCTTAGATGTGACAAGTTGCTTCTCTCTTGATGCTTTCAAAATCCTCTCTTCTTTGGATTTTAACAATTTCACTGTAATGTGTTTTAGTGTATATCTCCTAGAATCTTGGAGTTCATTGAGCTTCCTGGATGTATATATTCATGTCCTTCATCAAATTGGGGAAGTTTTCAAATATTATTTCTTCAAATACGTTTTCTATCCGTTTCTCTGTGTGTTGTCCTTTGGTACTCCAATGAAGAACATGTTGGTACACTTGATGGTGTTCATTTTTCTTCATTATTCTTTCTTTCTGCTACTCATACTGGATAATTTCAATTGTCTTGTCTTCAAGTTTACTGATCCTTTCTTCTGCCTGTTGAAATCTGCTCTTGAATCCGACTAATGAGCTTTCCATTTCAATTATTATACTTTTCAGCTCCAAAATATCTGATCCTTTTTGTAATTTCTATCTCTTTATTTTGTTCAGACAATTTTTCCTAATTTTCTTTAGTTCTTTATATATGGATTCCTTTAGCCTACTGAACATATTTAAGACAGTTGTGGGGTGGAAGTGGCTTCTCAGACAAGGAAGAGTTTCAGGGGCTCACTGGTATGCACAAACGCTTGTGCATTTTTCTGCACTTGGCACTTGTAGTTTTTTTTTTTTCAGATTCTTACAGGAGTGTGTGATCCACTGCTTTTGGCAATGTAGAGGCAACAGATTTTAAGTGGTATGATCAGGTTTGGTTTTTAGGAAGCTAATTCTGACAGCATTACAAAGTATGAACTGAAATGGGAAGATGCTGGTGAAATAAATACCATTTCAGGTGCTCTCAGAATAATCTCAGTGTATACTGTGGCACCCTGAATATGACTTGAGAGGTTTCTCAATTATTCTTAATGATTGCTAACATTTGTTGAATATTTACTATGTGCCAGGCACTGTCTTAATTGTTCTACATCAGGGGTTCTTAACCTTTTTTGTTCCACAGAGCCCTTTGCCAGTCCAGTGAAATGAGTACTATTGTAATTTATTCATTGCATACATTCATAAATGAAGGAAACGCTAGATTTCAGTTAGAGGTCAGAGAAAATAAAGATGATAAATTGACTTTTTTCAATTCAAGCTCACAGACCCCCTGAATCTTTCTACAGACCCCCAGTTAGGAACCCCTCTTCTACTTGTATTAATTTAGATAGCAACCTCCATATGAAATAAGTAGTAGTATTAACTCACTTTTAAGGTGAAGAAACTGAGGCACAGAACCCTGATAAAGGTTTCCCAAGGACATGAAGCTAGTAAGAGGTGGGGACAGAATTCGAGCCCAGTCAGTGTGGTTCCAGAGCCTGTGCTCGTTCACTCTTCTCTGCTGCCTCTGCATCAAGGGTGGCTGAGTGAGAGAAGCTGAGGAGGACTCCTCTTTGAGAAAATGATGTGACTGGTGGCACTTAACTGAAATAGGGACCTGAAGAGGAGGAGCAGTTTAGGACAACATAATGAGATTCACTTTGGCCAGGTCAAATATGTGGTGCCCATGGGCCACAGACAGGGGAAAATACCCATCTGGTGCTCCAGAGAAAAGTCTAGGCTTGACATTCATTAGTATTTTAAAGGGAAACTTGCAGATCCTTCTCCCCAGATGAAGCTCATGTTGTCTACCCCGTGATGTGTGCCTCCTGGCTCCTCACTTGCATTACAAACTCCCTTAGGATAAAACTCTGCTTTCTAATTCACTTGCATGCATAATGTAGGATAGAGACTTGGAGTTCCAGTTCTGGACAAGATGGAGTAGATGCATTCCTCCCTATCCCTCCCGCTACAGCTAAAAACCCTGGGCATTATATTATACGGCAAACATAAAAGATGGAGAAAAAGTGGATTGGTGAGGTACCCCAGGGCTCGAGGGGCAGCATGGAAGTGAGTTCTTGGGTTTTCTTTTTGCCTTCTATATCTCCTACACTGCATGCCCAGAAACACCAATAGGCACAGACAAGAAAAACCTGCTTTCTCTTCTCATAGGACCAGGACAGGCGCAGCCTAGCAAGAGAGAAACCTTTGGGCAGTAAACTCTCTATTCCAGCATGGGGAAAAGGCAGCTCCCAAGAGCCTCACTTCCTTCAGGCAAGGCCTAGTAGAAAGCCTAGACTTCCACCCTTGCCTGGTGGTAAAGAGGCAGCTGACCTCCCTTGTGAGGTGTCTAGGAGGCTCCTTCCCTCCAGGAGTGTGTCAGAAAAGGCCCCTCTCCACCTGAGCAGTGTTGGGAGGCCAAGTGGGGACCCTGGAGTTCCACTCCCATCCAGCAGTAAAGAGCTGGTGCCCGCTTCCCCTACAGACCTCAGTAGAGGCCTGCTAAAACAGAAGATTTAAGTAAGATCTAGAGTCTCAGATCATAATAACAATGTCCAGGATACAATTGAAAATTACTCATCCTGCTTAGAATAAAGACTTGCACTGGTATGCACAGATTCAATTTGTTGACAAACATATGATAAAGAAAATTAAACCAAAATTATAACTTTCTGCAACAAGTGGCCCATTAATTTGTAAGGTAAAAAAATCAATTAAAAGCCCAGTGAGGAAAGCAATTTGAGTGGTATTTTGAACAAAAAAATAAATTTAAAATAGATAATATAAAACTTGACTCAATTAGTAAAACAATTAGCTTTATAAAATAATTTGACTGTCTAGACCATAATTATTTTATAGTTTTATTAAATCAATGGCTATGAGCAATTAGAATCACTTGGAGAGCTTTTAAAAACTATAGAGGAGGAGCGGATGTGGCTCAAGCAGTTGAGCACCCACCTCCCACATGGGAGGTCCCGGATTCAGTTCCCAGTGCCTCCTAAAGAAAACAAACAAACAAACAACGAGCAAAAAACAACAGGCAAGCAACAAGCAAAACCACGAACAAACAACGAGCAGACAGAAAAGGGAGCAACTCAGGGGAGCCAATGTGGCTCAGTGGTTGTGCGCCAGCTTCCCACATACGAGGTCCCAGGTTCATTCCCCTGTCTTGGTACCTCCAAAAAAAAAAAAACTATAGATACCTAGCCCAATCCCAGACTGAATAAATCACAGTATACCCAGCAATTCTAGTATGCAGCCAGCATTGACAGAAGTCACAAAGTTTTTAAGCTAAACTTTACGTGCTCTTTCTAAAGGAGCGCCCTCTAGGCTGTTTCTCCTGCTTCGCGCACACTTGTGACAAATGTGATTTCTATCTGGTTTTCAAGCCCACAACAATAAATATGAAGCAGTAATTAAAAGGGAGTTGGTCTCTTCCAGGCAGGCATATTGATGGTTGCAATATATAAAAACTGAAAGTATGGGAATACTCAGAGGAGATTTCGTTTAATTCTACTAGATGGCTTGGTATTAAAAACTTGTTGAAGAGATTTCTGGAGCTATTTCCTCAGGGCAGTCTTTTTGGAATTAAAATTCAGTTGTTCATGAAACCACTGAATTCCAAGTTGCAAGACAAACCTCACAACTCCAACTGCCAGTATTCTAGGAGAAGGGCCTGCTCCAGGCCTGCCTGAGATTTTTAGCAAAACAGTTACCCACTTGGCCTATATCCATGAAGAAGTAATAGATTCTAACCACCTTCTCATAAAGAATGTGATAAATTTAGTCTAAATATGAAAAAGCCAAATTTACTTGCCACAAGTGAGGTGCCTATAATGAAAAGAAAAAATGCTTCAATATTTAAATTAATGGTGTCAATAATGGCAGGGCCACCTGCCTGTGCATCACTCTTTAGAGGAATTTATATTTAATGCTGTAAAGTACAAAGGTCATTTGCTGTGAGGATATTATCTAGGTTGTAAATTTTTTTCTTGATGATGCCCTTGATCTTTGTCAGGATGTAGAATATTTGGAAGAAATTGAAGTTGAATATGGAGGTGTCATTTATTCAGCACAGCTAGATAGATTAATGTTGGAAACTTAATTGAAGTTTTACTGAGTTGCTTTCATCATACTGTTAAAGTCAATAGTTGAAAGCCCTTTTGAACCGTAATATAAACTTAGAACTTTAATCAGTTGATCATAATTATTTTTATTAACCTGAATAATATTGATCAATAATTCTAGGCTTATAACCAGACCCTCGTATATAAATAAAGTTAATGATACCGGGTTGCAGATTATTTTTATGTTACTGCTAAAAGCCCATATTTTGCACAATAAGTTTTATTTCATCATTGAAACGTGATGTGGCTCACACATACCGGTGTGATTTTTGGAGCATGTGGTCCAAGGGTACAGTCATACGGACTCCAGTAGCCCTGAACATGCTTCTGCTTAAAGTATTTAATTTACACATGAATGTTCACTATAACAACTCTGAATCCTTAGGAAAGTAAAAGAATATTTTCATTCTGTTTAATGAAGCTAAAAAAACATTTCTAAAATATAGTATCTTTAATTGTTCATCTGACATGATAAAATAAGAACAGAAAAATTTGAGTGATGTTTGTTTCTAAACTTAGTTATCCCAAAGTATGCAGTCTTTCTATGATGAATCTATAAAATTAAGATTTCTGTATGTTCTGGTCACTATTGCTGCATAACAGATGACCCCAGAGTTACAAATACAACTATGTTATGGTCATGGGTCCTTTAGGTCAAGAATTCAGAAAGGTTATCCCAAAGTATGCATTCTTTCCATGATGAATCTACAAAATTAAGGTTTCTGTATGGGTTCTTTAGGTCAAGAATTCAGAAAGGACAAAGCAGATGGCTTGTATCTGAGGTCTCACCTAGGAAGACTGGAAGATTGGAGGTGACTCAAGAATTGGGGGTTAGAATAGTTTGAAGGCTCATTCATTCACATGACTGACACGTGAGCTGGGAGGACTTGAAGACTAGAACTGCTGACTGGAGGGCCTTCTGAGGCTTTTGGGAGAAGCTTAGCTTCCTCGCAGCATGCTGGCCTCAGGGTAGTCAGAATTCTTACAAGGTGGCTTAGGGTTCAAGGCAGAAGCTGCATTGCCTTTTCACTTCTGTTGTATTCTTTCTGTTAAAAGCAAGTTTTATGGTCAGCCCACATTCCGAGGGGATATAGACCCCCATTTATCAATGGGAGGAATGTCAAAGAACTTGTGAACATGTTTTAAAACTGCCACAGTCTTCCCTCTAGACTAGTTATTTACATTACTCTGACATTCAAAATACATTCACTCCCTCCCAAGAGGCCCCCAGAGTCTCATCCCATTGTGGCATAAGGTTCAGGCTCAAGGCTCTGGAGCGCATCACCTAAATCAGCCCAGGTGTAATTCCTTAGGTAGAGTTCCTTTAATCTGAAGACCTGTGAACTAGAGAGAGACAAGCAGTCACTGGCCACCGGTGTTTGCACCTAAACAGCTGCCTTTGCCTTCCTGCCTGCAGAGGTCCGGGGTCCAAAAGCCTCTTTTTGTTTTGTAATGTCTCTTACCTTTTTAGCCCAATCTGAAAAAATTCCTTTAAAATCTTGGTGGACTCACCATGCATCAATTTATAATCCCCACTCCATTAGACAAAAAAACACATCCACAAACCTCTGCAAGATAAGCCCTCCTCTACCTTGGCCTCCCAGTGACTGTGGAACAAAGCCTTTAAAACTCCTAGTAGCCCTATTGTTTCATAGAACTTGCAAGGTGTCTAATAGGGAGCCTTTAGTCTGTCAGAAAGAAGCCATGAAGCACTGCCTTAGATCTTTCTGAAGTTTAACAAAGGATTTTACTACCCCACTCTGGATTTAATCATTGCCCTGAAGTCATTTCTTAACTTGAGAATCATTTGCCATCTAGAGAAACTGAGAATAAGAAACAGCTTTATTTTCAAACCCAGCAAATCCTGGCTCCTTTATATTTCCTCTAAAGTTTGCATAAAAACTGAACTGTTCTTTATTAAGATCATCTCTCTCCTCTCACATTTCATCACAGTCAGCAAGAAGCAGCAGATGGCACTTTCAGTGTTCTGACTGGAAATCTCCTTATCTAGATCATCGAGTTTGTTAGGTACATTTTCTATTTTCTAACTTTCTATATAGGCAACAGTGTTGTCAAATTTTCTTCCACTTCATAACACAGGTCCTCTTTCCTCCAGCTTGAAATAATCATTACTTACTTTTCTTCAGTCCCTCACTGACAGCTCCTTAAAACCTGTCATGATTTTGCTAAGGGTCTCCTCAAGGCCCTTCCAGTTTCCACCCACTTCCCAAAGCCAGTGCCAGCTGTGTTAGGATTTTGTTATAGCGGCACCCTGACTCCTCATTCCTAATTTTTATTCCAGTTACTACTGCTGTGTAAGAAGCCACCCCACACTTAGTAGGTTAAGACAACAACCATTTTATTATGCTCATGGATTCTGTGGGTCAGGAATTTGGCAAGGGCGTGGTGGGTCCAATTTGCTTCTCCTTTACAATGTCTGGGCCTCAGTTGGGAAGGCTCGAAAATTGAGTGGTGACTCCACAGCTGAGGACTGAAATCATCTGAAGCCTCCTCCACTCACATGTCCAGCATCGGGGCTGGAGGGCAGGACCTGTCTGGGAGGGTTGGCATCTCACAGCATAGACACCTCAGGATAGTCAGCCTTTTCACATAGTGGTGCAAGCACTTTGTTGCTTTCAAGTGATGGTTTATAAGGGGATAAACTCTATTATCCCAAACCATGCATGATGAACCTGCACAGTAAAGATTTCTGATTTGTAGTGAGTTAGAAGGAGTAAGGGAACAAAAGGAGGGGAGGGATACTGAGATGGAGAAAGAACAGCGCAAAAATAAGAAATAAAGCCAGTCACCATGCATGCTGCAAAAAGCCAGAGCATCTGTCTTCCAGGTTTCTGAATGGAAAACAAAATGAACAGCGTGTTCTCCATTGTTGAACAGCCAAATCAATTTAATTAAGATCAAAAGAGCATGAATATTATAACTACAGTCAAACCAAAGAACTGAAGTACAGAATAGTAAGTCCCAGAAGCCAAGTGAATATCTTGAAATACAACCAGATACCTGAAGAAATGGTGACTACAATTCCATGAAAGCTCTTAGTGCATTAAGCAAATCTTAATTGAGAACCACAATAATGAAGTCCTTAGAGGTATATGTAGAGGACAGTAACCAAAGAGGGGAAGAAATCCTCCCCAACTCAAGAAGACTATGGAAGTTCCTTACTGGAAATAAGTCTGGAATAAAGAAGTCCCAGAGTGAAACTAGATGTAAAGCACTATGAAAACGACATAGATTGTCCTCCCTAGTTGGTCCTTGATGTTTTAAGGGAGTTGATCATCATTTTAAAAGATTAACTCTTTTTAAAGTAACAAAGAGCTCATGGCCTATTAGATTATTAGAGTCTTGTGCCATAAATGTCAGATCCTTTTCCTGAGATCACACATTCTCCAAAAATCTGTAACTTCTTGATTTATTGTTTTGGATTCTGCACTTAGGGGCACCATGATTTTCATTAACAAAGCATGCATGCATGCACTTGGAGACATAAAGATACAGAAAGGGAAATAAAGAGCAATATGAGGCAAAAAAGATAAGCAAAACGATGTATAGTTACACTGGACTTTAGTGGAGCATTAGCCCTATCCTCTGACCTTATGAAAGTCTAAGTAAAGATGCAGTTTTTCAACTCTAGACATAGAGTTGGTGCTGGTTCTTTCCTACAATATAAGTGAAAGTAAATGAGATTGAATCTGATTCAACAACCATGGGTTTATAGCCCCAACATATTTTTTTTTAATTATTGAAAACTAGAAATAGGAACCAAGAATTGCCTGTCCATTAAGAGAAATCAAATGAAGTTACATCCTATCACAGGGAATCTCACTGTAAGAATAATATATATGTAACAAAAATGTTTTAAGTCCCAATCCATCTATTTCAAGCAATTTTGAATAAACCTATATTTTATTATAGTAAGAATTGAAAAAGTCCCTTTAAGATCACCATTGTAATGGTTGATTGCTATGTCACCTTCAAAGATTTTCTTTGTTAAATTCTCGTAATCTTAATTGGCATAACCCATGAAAACAAAGAATAGGGAAGAATTCAGTATTTTGTGAATTTGTTCTTACTATTGGTGGACCCCTGTTTTTCCAGGTTTGTCTAAGTAATGGCCTAATCTTTTTAGTTCTCAAGAGTTTTTAAGCGAATTTGACTTGTAGATGTAAAATTAAGATTTAAAAAGAACAATGAGAGGGAACTCTCTGGCATGTTGAAAATGTTCCATATCTTGATTTGGGTGTCAAAACTCACCCACCCGTCACTTAAAATATGTGAATTTTACTGTATGTAAATTATACCTCAATTTTTTTAAATCCTATTTGACTAATGGGTTAGGTTGTGTGGAGGTTTTGGTGGGAGTGGGGTCGCATGCTTTAATTTCCAGTTAATTCTTTTTTTAACTGCTATTTGTAAAAATAATAAGGGCCAGAAGGTATCCATTAACATAACTAGTCTCTGGCATTTAAAAATTGCATTAAAAGATCCTGACAAATATCTCAAATGATCACCCATGGTTCTTTTTTAGTCCTATAATATATTTATACGTGGAAGAAGTCTGTTCTCTCCTTTATCCACAATGCTTTGCTGCTAAAGATTACCACGTGGTTAAGAAAAAATTAAAAGCAGTATTATAGTGATGAAATAATAAATACACTTGCTTGTATACCAGCTTACTATAGAAAGAAATATTGCTTCGGATACTTGTGATATCGTAGAATAAAAACAATACAAAGGCATAATTTTGTATTTGCCCTTTGAAAAAGTGAAAGCCATTGAGCCTGACCCCAAGGAGATAATTGTAGTTGGAAAAGCACAACAGATACATAAATGTGAACTGTTAATAAGCTGGGAGTTTTTCATTTCTTATTGAATCTTCCTTACACTTGTGAAATATACCTTTATTGTTCAGCTGAACTGCTGAATTCAGTTTGTTGATGATTTTGGACTTTTCTATCTGCACTTGTGAGACTGGTTTCTGAGATATGTATGTATTCGTATTTAAGCACTCGCACACACATGCATGTGAGAGAGGGAGAGAGAACGCATCAGATTTTGCTAATAGAATTAAATGAAATGAGCCACTATGGTTTCTATGTTTTTCTGTGTTCTAGAGCATTTTGAGTAGCACAGGAATTACCTTGCCCTTGAAAGCTTAACAATAACGTCATCTGTGTCCAGTAACATTTGGCAGAGTGTTTTTCTGATAATGTTAAAAAAAAAAAAAAAAAAAGTCCTTGGTTATAAATCAATTCTGATTATTTTATCTTCCTTGAGCCAATTTCAGTCATTTGTATTTTGCTATAAAATCATCCATTTCCTACATTTTTAAATTTATTAATACGAAATTATAAATGATATTCTCTTATAATTTCTAAAGTCAGTACATCTTTTTTTATTATTATTATTATTGTTTCAAATTCTTTTTAATTTTTTGCATTTTTTCCCATTTTTAAAACTATCATTATTATTTCATTTTCTTGTTAATTTTATTTGGTTATGTTGGATTTATTTTTTTTTTTTTTTTAAAGATTTATTTGTTTACTTTATCCATTTTAAACCCCCCCTTCCCCATTTGCTGTTTTGTGTCCATTCGCTGGGCAATTCTCTGTGTCTGTTTCTTGCCATCTCTTCTCATCCTCCTCCTCCAGTCTTCACCAGGATTCGATCCTAGAGACCTCCAATGTAGGAGAGAGGTGTTCTGCCACCTGGGCCACCTCAGTTGCTGGTTTTCAGAGCTTTCTGAGCATCTCATCTTGTCTTTCCCCTGCGTCTCTCTCCTGTTACGTCATCATCTTGCTGCATGGCTCCCGGGGCCTAGCAGCTCACCGGCACACAGAGCCAGCAGCCCATGCGCCCTCTATATATTTTTTTTTTATTTTACCGGGAGGTCCCGGGGATTGAACCCAGATCCCTCCATATGGCAGATGGACGCCCAACCATTTGAGCCACATCCACCCCCTGGATTCATTTTTAATGAATTTTTGGATAATAGAAGTGTTACAACTGTGGCAGGGGAGGATCATTGGTACAGGGTGTCAATGATGTGGGATGCATGGGAGGAAATTCACCTGGGGCATAATTATAAGGCAGATGAATGAGTTCCAGTGTTCATAGGGCATTGTCATGGTCGGTGGAGAGCCACACAATAACTAAAAGAATATCCGATTCCCGTCTTGGTGTGTTCTGCCACATTTGCTAATGGGACAGTAAGAATCCCCTAACCTCAAGATCATTGACTACTGAAGTAGGATAGACAATTGATGGGCACTTGATATTGATGACTATATTTATGAATCTTTTCTTTTGAAATTGAAAGTTAGCCTAGTATTCTAGGTTGCCTAAGAGTTACCTCCGGAGTGCCTCCTTACTACTCAAATGTCACCTCTCTCTAAGCCAAACTCAATATATAAATGCATTACCTTCCCACTGGCATGGGACATGACTCCTGGGGATGAGCATCCCTAACACCAAGGAATTACTATCAAGCACCAGCTAGCAATGCAACTGGAAAAAGACCTTGAAAAAAAAGGAGGAAATGGTAAATACAAATGAATTTATATGGCTAACAGACTTCAAAGTGAGTTGGGAGGTCATCCCAGAGGTTACAATTATGCACATCTCAGCAGGATTCCATTGACTGCTACAGTAGATATGCCCTGAAATAGTGGGGCTACTGAGGGCTCTGGAAACATCCATACTCTATGGGCAGGGCAGACAGCCCAGGAGTTTGGTGCCCTGCCAACAGGCCCAACTTTGAAATTTATGCTCCCCACTGTGACAGAGTTGGACTCAGTTGTGGTTTCCCTACACATGGCTCTTCTGCCCCTTCTATTTGAACCTATAGTTAGTACTAGAGTTGATAGTTTTTGTCCAAGAGACTTAAATCTTTGGGCTTTCCATCTGCCAATTTGGTCCTGAATCTCAACAGAGTTGCAACATCTACTCACCAGTTCATTGGACTCACCCATGACAGCTAACAAGGAAATGATGATGGGCAATAACCATCCCAAGGAACATAATGTACAACTGCAAGCAAGATAGTACCATCCATAGGTACTGATGGGACCTAAGTCCCCTCTCAATTATAGATGGAGTGGGCATCAACAACCCAGAATCCTTAGTATTGAGGAATGAATGATGGCAGAGGGAAAAATAGGTGTAATATGGGGGAATTTTTGGGAAATTGAAATTGTCCTGAATGACATTGAAATGACAGATACAGGCCATTAAATATCTTATCATAACTTACACAATTGTGTGGAAGAAAGTTTAAACTATAATGTAAACTATAATCCACATTAGTGGCAATGCTCCAATCTGTGTTCATCAATTGTAACAAATGTACCACACTAGAGAACAA
Source organism: Tolypeutes matacus (assembly GCA_026826555.1). NCBI lineage: Eukaryota > Metazoa > Chordata > Mammalia > Cingulata > Chlamyphoridae > Tolypeutes > Tolypeutes matacus. Next base: position 20,371,687 of record JAKSZT010054055.1, read on the forward strand.
TGTGGTTAATGTGTGAATGTGCGGGAGTGATAGTGAATGGGGCATATGGTAATCCCCTACATTTTTCATGTAACATTTTTGTGATCTAAGTATGTTTAAAAAGTAATTTTAAAAACTATAACAACAAATAGGTAGCCCATTCTATCACACCATATACAAAAATAAATTCAAAATTGTATGATTCCATTTATTTAATATGCAAATATAAATCAATTTATAAAGATGAAATTAGATTAGTAATGTAGGGTTGTGACAGGATAGATGGATTGTGAGGTGACTGCTAAGAGGTGTGGAGTTTTTCTTTTTTCTTTTTTTTTTTAATTTTATTTTCAGATCCCTCCAACAGAATCTTTTTAAAGATTTATTTTATTTATTTTGCCCTCCCTCATTATCTTGTGCTTGCTGTCTGCTTTTTATGCATTCTTCTGTGTCTGCTTGTCTTCTCTTTAGGTCACATCAGGAACCAATCCTGGGACATTCCAGTGTTGGAGAGAGGTGTTCAATCTCTTGTGCCACCTCAAGCACATCTGTTCTTAAATCCCTTTCTCATTCCTGTCGAATGAGAAATATTTCATGAGAAATATCGAATGAGAGCTATTGAATATCTCATTCAATATTTGTGGTTGTGCCTTGTTTTTCCCTTAATTAGACCTGTCAAGTGTTTGATTCTGTTATTGATTATTGCTATTCTGTTACTATTTTTTTTCAAAGAACCATCTCTTAAGTTTATCATATATCTGTTTTCCTCATTCATCAACTTCCGCTTTTATCTTAACTAATTTTTCTTTTGTTTAGGTCTCTTTTGTTCTTTTTCTAGCTTTTTGAGTTATTAATTAATTTACTTCCCTTCTTTTTTATTTAATATCAAAATACTTAAGCCAGTCTTTTCTTCTGACTTTAGCTTTGGCAGCACCCCATGAATTTTGATGTGTAAAGTTCTCTTTCACATTAACTTCATCATTTGTAATTACAACTGTAATTTCCTCTTTGTTCCAGAAGTTGCTTAAAGAAGAGCTTTTTAAAAAATTCTTAATGATAAGGTTTTTTGTTGTTATTGCTATTGAAGTTTTGTTATAATTTTCTAGTTTTATTCTATTATGGTTACAGTAGATGACTGATTAATTTTCTACTTTTTGTAATTGAGGAAAGGAGAGTCCTTTGTGGCCTAATACATAGTAAATATTTCAAGGACCATAATAGGGCAGTCAGGCTAGCTCAGTGGTTGAGCACTGGCTTCCCACATATGAGGTCCCAGGTTCAATCCCCAGGCCCGGTAACAAAAAAAAAAAAAAAAAAATTGTATAAATTAAGGATCATAATAAATGTGTGTAAATGTTCTATCTATTAAATTTAATTTGTTCCTTATATAATTCAGCCTCTCCTCTCTCTCTCCATTTGCTTTTTTGTCTACTTGAGTTGCCAAAGATTGAATGGCCTATTAATCAATAAAATCATAATTCAATCCATTTTGTCTTGTAACAGTTTTTGCTTTTTATATTTCAGTACCATATTATTTAATGCATGAAAACTGGTGATTTTTCTTTTAAGTTATATTTTTTATCAATATAAAACAAAAAAGTTTTGTGTGTTTTGCCTTGAATTTTGCCTTGTCTGCTATTAACATTTCCATAATGTTTTCTTGGTTTATCTTTTTTTTTTCCTGTGCCTTTTTGTTATAGGTACATCCTTTTTTTTCCAGTCTTTTTCTTCTTTATTAGAGAAGTTGTGGGTTTACAGAACAAACATGTATAAAATACAGGATTTCCGGGAGCAGATGTGGCTCAAGCAGTTGGGCACACGCCTCCCATATGGGAGGTCCAGGTTAGGTTCTACTTTTGCCCATTTTTTAATTGGGTTGTCTTTTTTTGTTAAGTTAAGGATATCTTTATATATACCAGATATTAATTCTATATCGGATATGTAGTTTCCAAATGTTTGTGTTGTTTTTTGCTTTACTTTCTTGATAAAGTCCTTTCAGGAACAAAAGTGGGTTTTTTTGTTTTGTTTTGTTTTGATGAGGTCCCATTTATCTATGTTGTTGTTGTTGTTGCTTGTGCTTTGTGTATAAAGTCTAAGACACCATTGCCTAATTCAATGTCCTGAAGATGCTTCCCTACATTTTTTTCTAGGAGTTTGATAGTTCTAACTCTTATATTTAAGTCTTTGATCCATTTTGAGTTTATTTTTGTATATGGTGTGAGGTAGGGATCCTCCTTTTATTTTGCAAATGGGGGTCCAGTTTTCCCAGCACCATTTGTTGAAAAGACTATTCTTTCTCAATTGAGTCATCTTTGCCACCCTTGACAAAAATCAGTTGGCTGTAGTAGGTACATCTTTTACAAATAGAATTTAGTTAAATATTGCTTTTTTGCCTAATCTGTGAGCCTTCATCATCCAGTAAAGGAGTTCTATCCTATTTGCCTTTATTATATAAACTGACAGTATTTTTCTTACATTTGTGTTATTTAAATGCTTTCTATTTTTTATGTTTCCATGTTCTTTCCTTCTGTTTTCTATTCGCTATGTTAAGTTTTGTCTAGTCTCTTTTTACTAATGGTTAGAAAGGTAAAAGTTCTTTAAATTCCGTAATGGTTACTGTTAAATATTGACGTTTATCTTTCTTAATACTAAGAATAAAGTGAATTTACTTTACTCATTCTGTGAATAATGACTAAATTAATGAGTTTCCTTCCTTTCATTACATTTTCAGACTTGAAGAAACAACTTTAAAAAAAAGATGCCAACCTGAATGCTATCTACCTGTTTAGATAACTTATTTTTTTGCATGTGCCTAGATACTTGGAGATTTTTCTCCCTTCAGTCTAGAAATTCAAAACTTTCTCTGTGGGAAGCGGCTGTGGCTCAATCAGTAGGGCTCCCATTTACCATATGGGAGGCCCCGGGTTCGGTTCCCCGGGCCTCCTGGTGAGGGCAAGCCCGCCCGCACGGCGTGGTTAGCTGACCCGGCGAGCACAAGCAGCAAGGGGGGGATAGATGAATAAATAAATAAAATCTTTAAAAAAAAAAAAAAAAAAGCCACAGGTACCAGCCCAACTTAATTAACAGAGAATTGCACAGAGAAAGTTTTTTTTTTTTTTTTTTTTTAAAGATTTTATTTATTTATTCATCTATCCCCCCCTTGCTGCTTGTGCTCGCCGGGTCAGCCAACCACGCCGTGCGGGCGGGCCTGCCCTCACCAGGAGGCCCCGGGAACCGAACCCGGGGCCTCCCATATGGTAAACGGGAGCCCCACTGATTGAGCCACAGCCGCTTCCCACCTGTGGCTTTTTTAATCTGAATACTCAAGTCTTTCTGACATCAGGAATTTTTTTCTGTTATTCTTTGAATTTCTGCAGTACTGCATTCCACTGTTTCCACTGCATTTTAATTTATCATGCTTATCTTTCAGAATTATTTCTTTTTAAATACTGGTCTCTTTTACACTTGTTTCATAAATGAGAATACAGATTAGAGGGTTTTTTCCTAGTCAGCTCTGCTTTCCTGCCACTTACTCTCTTGCAAAGGAGAACATTTACTCTGACCCTCAGTCTGGCCTCCCTGAACTGCTGGGTCTTTATACTTATCTACTTGTATTCACTGTTTTGTCCTACTTTCTAAGGGTCTGGAGCAAATTAGATAGATTACAATCGGAGCTGAATCTGCTCTGTCAAATCTTCAAGGCCAAACAAAGGAAAGAAGGGTTTTGATTTATCATAGCATAGAGATCCCATGGATAATGCGAAATAAGATGGTAACGAACTGTGGGAAGATTTGATAAGGAGTTTCACTATTGTTTAGAGGACTTTATTTATGTGTGTGGCTGCCTGTATGAAACTGATAGTGACCCCTTCCCTAAGTGACATTTTCCCTCTGTTTTTACAGTGCTTTAAAGTTTCTCCGAGGGGAGGCGGCTGTGGCTCGATCAATAGGGCTCCCGTTTGCCATGTGGGGGGCCCCCGGGTTCGGTTCCCGGGGCCTCCTGGTGGGGGCGGGCCCGCCCGCATGGCATGGTTGGCTGGCCCGGCGAGCGCAAGCAGCAGGGGGGGGGATAAATGAATAAATAAATAAAATCTAAAAAATAAATAAATAATAAAGTTTCTCCGAGCACTTACTGTGAAGTACTATGTAAATTCAATGTTCATTCCTGTCATATCCTCACTTAGTCTAAAACCCCTTGAAGGGGTTTTTGCTTTTCTATCTTTTTATACCCCAGAGTTGCTACTCTATGATCCTTACCACAATCCTCTGAGGTCGACAAGGCATCTGGTATTTTATTTTGCAGAAAGGAGACAGGTGCCCCAAGAAGTTAAATGATTCGCTCAAGATCACATGGCAGAATTGGGTTTTGCACGCAGGTCATCCTTTAAGTCTACTGCTTTTCCCTGCTGTACCACCCTGTCTCCCAGAACAAAAGGAGGAATTTTGGATAACTGTTTGTCCTGCCTTGGCAACAATAGGGGCTTAATGGTTCATGATTTGTGTAGCAGGGCACAGTAGGTGCTGGTTTTCCTCTCTTCTTTGGGGCCTCTGGCACTCTCACAGGCCTGAGCATACACATGAACAACTCCTACCCACAGCAGGATGACATCACCCCAGCAGGGTGGAATGTAGAAAGGAGGAAGAGAAGTCCATATTCTGAGAAAAGTATTCAAAGGCTCCTTACCTCTGGCCCAGGCAGCATCTAGGAAGGGGTCTTCTACCGTGACTTTGTGTCTTGATTGTTGAATCTGTCTCCTTTCCCTGAACCCCTGCAGCTAATGCTCCTAGGCTATGCTGACAGAGTTACTGCTGTTAGAATTCTCATTTTATTAGGACTTAATCAAACTCTCCTGTGAAGTACTATGTAAATTCAATTTTGAATTTTGCATATCAAATCAAATGAGAGTGAAGCATCATAGACATGGAATGTTTTTAAAAATGAAAGTGGTATTTCAATTTTATCATATAAAAATTATCTGGATGTGGTACATCTGAGTAGCAGACTGATATATTCTCTTACCAATATCCTCAGAAAACCCATGCTCTACATATATTTGAAAAGTAATTTCTGCTTCCATGCGTATTTTCCCTCTTCTACATTAAGCACTGACTCTGGCATTCTTTAAAATCAACCTAAGAACTCACCTCCTACGAAAATGTATTCACTTGACATTTCGGAATAGTTAACTTACACAGCTTAGATTCATTTGTACATGTTGATATTTGAAAAACCATTGTGTGATAAAAAGGACACAGACCGGGTCAGTCTGTAGGCCAGATGAGTTCTAGTTCCCAGATCTGCAAATCACCCAACCTTTCTGAGCCTCAATTTCCTTATCTGTAAAATGTGGGCATGGAACTAAATGGCCTTCCAAGTCAATGAATTGTTAAAGTGGTCTTCAGTTTGATATCTGTCTCTCCCACCCATACATCTGGATTATGAGTCCCCCAAGAACAGGGATTATAACTTCAGCATCTTTGGTACTTCATCCCCATCCCAGACTGCCTGGCATTCTGCATCGCCCCCAGTGGATGTCCTGTCAGCGCTGATTGCCTGACAACTGACAGCACCTGTGGTGGCCAGGAGGTGGCACTTTGGTATTTTCTGCAAGAGAAGAACAAAACAGAATGAGAAATCACTCAGGTTTCTGCTTTCTTGACCAAAGTAGAATTTCTATGACTCAAAATAACCAAGAAGCTACATTTTTAAATTTTGCATATATTACCTTTTATTGTTGCTGATGGTATACAGGGCTGTAAGTCTGAATACATGTATAGATTTGTGTAACCACCACCACAATTAGGATACAGAGTATTTCCTTCCTCCCAAAAAACTCCGTTGTATCAGACTCCTTCCAGCTTCAACCCATGACAACCACTGATCTATTCTCCATCCTTATAGTTTTGTCTTCTTGAGAATGCCATTTACATGGAATCACAGAGTGTCTAACCTTTTGAGATTTCTTCCACTAAGTATAATACCTTGGAGAGTTATCCATATTGTTGCACATCAATAGTTTGTATCATTGGTTTGTTCCTTTGTATTGTATAATAACATTCCAGTTTATAGATGTATCACACTTAGTCCATTGATTTGCTAACGGATACTCAGCTTGTTTGCAGTTTGGGGCAATTATGAATAGAACTGCTGTAAACATTCATGTCTAAGATTTTGTGTGAACATAAGTTTTTTTTTCTCTAGGATAAATTCCTAGGATTGAGATTTCTGGATCGTATTGTAGGTGTGTGTTTAACTTGATTTTTTTAAAATGCCAAAGTTTTTTCCAGAGTGGTGGTTCCATTTTGCATTCCCACCAGCAATGTATGAAAGTTGCAATTCTGCATCTTCACCAACATTTGCTATTGTCACTTTTTGTTGTTTTGTTTTTTAGTTTAGGCTTCCTAATAGGTTTGTGATAGTCTCTCACTGTGGCTTTAATTTACATTTTTCTAATGGCTAATGATGTTGAGCATCTTTCCATGAGCTTATTTGCCAACCATATGTCTTATTTGGTAAAATTACTGTACAGTTCTTTTGCCCACTTTGTAATTGAGTTGTTTATTTTCTTGTTATTGAATTCTGAAAGTTCTTTATATGTTCAAGATACAAGTCCTTAGTCAGATATATGCTTTGCAAATATTTTCTCCCAATCTGTGGCTAGTCTTTTTATTCTCCTAGCAGTGTCTTTGGAAGAGCAGAAGTTTTAAATTTGTATAAAGTTCAGTTTATCATTTTTTTAATTTTATGGATTGTGTTTTTGGAGTTGTATTGAAGAAACCTTTGCCTAACCCAAGGCCACAAAGATTTTCTCCTGTGTTTTCTGCTAAAAGTTGTATTGCTTCATGTTCTATATTTAGATCTATGGTCCATTTTGAGTTCATTTTTGTATAAGATATGAGACTTAAATCATGATTAATTTTTTTTATTTTTTTTGTTTTTGGCATGTGGGTGTCCAAATATTCTAGCACCATTTGTTGAAGAGATTATTCTCTATTGAATTGCTTTTGCACTTTTGTCAAAAAATCAATTGTTCATATTTGTGTTGGTCTGTTTCTGACTCTCCATTCTGTTCCACTGATCAATATTTCTTTCCCTTTGCCACTATCATAGTGTCTTGACTACCATAGCTTTATAGTAACTGTTAAATCAGGTAGTATGAGTCCTTCAACTTTATTCTTCTTTTCAAAAAAAAAAAAGTTTTCCAATTCTCATTCCCTTGTTTATTAGTTAGCTAAAAGGGGTTCTGATGCAAAGTGCCAGAAATCTGTTGATTTTTATAAAGGATATTTAATTAGGGTAGAAGCTTACAGTTACAAGGCCCTAAAGAGTCTAACTCAAAGTACCCTAAGACGTACTTTCTCACCCAAAGTCTTTTGCCGCGTGTTGAAGCAAGATGGCAGGCAATGTCTGTGAGGGTTCAGCCTTCCTCTTTCCTCTTAAGGCTCCATGGTCCCAGCTTCTTCTAATCTCAGCTGTAGGCTGGCATAAGGCTGGTCTCTCAGGGCTTCTCAGCTGCTCTGGTCGCTTCACAAAGTCAGCTGTAAACTATCAGGCAATGTCTCATGTCTCCCCAGGGCTCCAGCATCAAAACCAAGTTCTCTCCTCTGCTGTGCCTTTTTCTGTGTATCTACTTCCATGTTAACATCTGTTTTATCAGCCCACCAAGGGGGTGGAGACTCAAATCTGCACGCTCTAATGTCATGGTCAAATTAAAGCCCTAATCTTAACATAATCAGAGACATCTCAGCTGAATCTAATACAATCAAAGGGTATCACACCCAGAGGAACAGACCAGTTTACAAAGATAATCAATATCTCTTTTTGGAATTCATAAATAATATCAAACTGCCACACCTTACCTTTCCAAATATATTTTAAAGTTAACTTGATAACTACAAAAAGTCCTGCTGGTATTTGGCTTTGGTTTGCATTCAATCTATAAATCAATTTGGGAAAAATTGATTCCTTAACAATATCAAGTTTTCCAATCCATGAGCATGATATCCATCTCCATTTATTTAGGTTTTCTTTGATTTCTTTCATCAGCATTTTGTGGTTTTCGGCATATAGGTAGGTCCTACATATGTTTTGTTAGATTTATATCTAAATAACTTTTGGAGTTATTGTGAATGGTTCTGTTTCCAGTTGTTCATTGGTAATATATGATTGATTTTTATATGTCGACCTAGTATCTGTGACCTTGCTTAAATTCACTTATTAGTTCTAGAAGCTATTTTGTAGATTTCTTATATTTTCTATGCAGACAATCATGTAATCTGAAAATAGAGACATTCTGTTTCTGTCTTTTCAATCTGTAAACCTTTTATTTCTTTAACCTGCTTTATTGCACTGGCAAACATTCCAGTGTAATGTTGCACTGGGAGCCCTGACAATGAAAATCCTTGTTTTGTTACCGATCTTAGGGGGAAATATTGTCTTTCACCAATAAATATGATGTTAGCTGTGGGTTTTTGTAGATGCCATTTATCAGGTTAAAGTTCCTTTCTAATCCACGTTTCCTGAAAGATTTTTATCATGAAAGGATGTTGAATTTTGTCAAGTACTTTTTTTCTACATCAATTCAAATCGTGTTTTTTCTTTTTTATTCTGTCACTATGATGGATTACACTGAGTTTTGAGTACTGAGCCATCCTTACATTCCTTTGATAAGCTTCACTTGTTTGTGGTGTAGTATTGTTTTTTAAAGATTTATTTTCCCTACCCCCTTGTTGTTTTTCACTTGCTGAGTCTGTTCATCTTCCCTGCATCTCTAGGAGTCACCGGAGTTGATCCCCAGACCTCCGATGTGGGAGGGAGGCGTCCAGTCACCTGAACACCTCCGCCCCCTGCTTTGTTGTGTCTCATTCTGTTTTTCCTCCCCACATCTCTTGTTGCATCATCTTGCTGCGTCAGCATGCCACCCCTACCCATCACATCAGCTCGCTGTCTTCTTTTTTAGGCAGCACCAGGAACCTCTGCTCCCTGCTTTATTGTGTCTCCCACCATGTTCTTTTCTTCTTGTGTCTCTTGTTGCGTCAGCTTGCCGCGCCTGTCCATTGCACCAGCTCTCTGTCCTCTTCAGGAGGCACTGGGATCCAAACCAGTGACCTCCCATGTGGTAGGCGCCTGAGCCATATCCACTTCCCTATTATTGTTCTTATATATTGGTAGAGTCAATTTGCTAATACTTTGTTGAGCATTTTTATATCCATGTCTGTGAAGGATATTAGTTTGTCATTTTCTTTCCTTGTACTGTTTTTGTCTAGCCTTATAAAATAAGTTGGGAAGTGTTCCTTTCTCTTCTATTTTCTAGAAGAGATAGGAAAAATTGGTGCCATTTCTTCTTTAAATGTTTGGTAGAATTTGCCAGTGAAGCCATCTGGGCTTGGAATTTTCGTTTTCAGAAGCATTTTAACTATGCTTCAATAGATATAACACTATTTAGTTTATTTCTTCTTAGGTGAATTTTGGTAATTTGTGACATTTAAGGAATTTTTTTTTCATCTAAGTTATTAAACTGATCTGCAGAGAGTTGTTCGTAATATTCCCTCCTATCCTGCAATACCAACTCTTCCAATCAAATTGATAATTAGGTCTTCTTTCTTTTTTCTTTGTCAGTTGGGTTAGAAAGTTACCAATTTGATTCCTCTTTTTTACCCTCCCCCCCCCAATAGTTCCCTCTTCTGTCTACTCGTCTGCTCGCTGTGTCTGCTCATTGACTGCTCGTTGTGTCCGCTCATTGTCTGCTTGTTGTCTTTAGGAGGCACCAGGAACCAAACCCGGGACCTCCCACGTGGGAGGCAGTTGCCCAACTGCTTGAGCCAAATCCACTCCCTGCTCATTGTATCTGATCGTTTGTCAGCTCATTGCGTCAGCTCATCTTCTTGAGCAAGCACTGGAAACTGAACCCAGGACCAGCAGGCACCCAACTGCTTGAACCATATCTGCTCCCCTGATTTATTTTTTTTAAAAAGTCATTGATGGGGCGGATGGGGCTCAAGTAGTTGGGCGTTCGTCTACCATATGGAGGGATCTGGGTTTGATCCCCAGGACCTCCTGGTAAAATAAAAATAGAAGGCAAGCAGGCAAGCCACAGGCCTGCGCACATGCTCAGCGAGCCACCGGCCCCGCCGAGCCACACAGCAAGATGATGACGCAGCAAAGGAGAGACACGGGAGAGCCAAGGCAAGACATACCAGAAACCAGACACTGAGGTGGCACAAGTGACAGGGTGCCTCTCTCCCACGTCAGAGGTCCCTAGGATTGAATCCCGGTGAAGACTGGAGGAGAAAAATGAGAAGAGAAGGCAAGAAACAGACACAGAAGATGACCCAGCGAATGGACACGGATAGCAGGCTGGGAAGTGGGGGCGGGGGTGGGAGGGGACTCATAGAACTATACACCAAAAAGAAAAAAAATTTAATTTAATTTAAAAAGCCATTGATTATACACTTTGGATAGCCATATAGTTTGTATATGTATCTCATTAAACTGCTTAAAAATAAAAAAATAAAAAACAACTATATGTTTTATTGATTTTATCTGTTATATTATGTGTCAAATCTTTATGATTTCTGCTGTTATCTTTACAATTTACTTCTGTATCCATTTACTTAGGATTATTTTGCTCTTTTGTTTTCCTAGGTCTTTGACGAGATCTTAAATTATTGACTTGAGACTTTTCCTCTTTTCTAATATATGCATTTTTAGTGTTATAAATTTCCCACTCAGCATTTTTCAGTTGTGTCCCACAAAATTTGTAACTTAATTTTCATTTAATTCGTTGTATTTTTTGTTTGGTTTGGTTTTCCTTGAGACTTGCTTTTTAAAGGCAGTTCTTTAGAAGTATATTGTTTAGTGTCCAAGTATTTGAAGACTTTCCCATTATCTTTCTGTTACTGATTTCTCATTTAATTCCTCTGTGGTCAGAGAATACACTATTTATGGTTTCAATTCATTTAAATTTGTTAAGGTTTGTTTTATAACCTAGGATATGGTCTGTCTTAGTATATCTTCCTAGGGCACTTGAAAAGAACATGTATTCTCCTGTTGAGTGGAGTGTTTTATAAATGTTGATTAGAGCCTGTTGGTTGAGGTGTTCTGGATATCTTTTTTATCTTTCCTGGTTTTCTGTGGAATTGTCCAATCAGTTGTTGAGGGAGGGAATTGAAGTCTTTAAATTGTTGTTGTTGTTGTTTTGTTTAGGGTATTTACATTTAATGTAATTACTTTTGCTTGATTTTTCTTTTCCCTTATGAGATGTTCAGATTTTCCTGGCTCTTTGTATGTCAAGTACTTTTTTATTGTATTCTAGATTTTTTTTTAAGACTTTTTTTTTTTTTTAATTTATCCCCCACCCCTCCCCCAGATGGTTCTCTTGTCTGTCTGCTCATTGTTTGCCCACCTTCTCCAGGAGGCACTGGGACCTGAACCCAGGACATCCCATGTGGTAGGCAGGAGCCCAACTGGTCTAGATATTTTAACCATTGTGTTATGGGACTCTTAGTTCTTATTTAAATCCTATGGAGAATTTTGATGTTGATAATGTTGTTTTCTTCGGCAGTTGACCCTGCAAGTTCCTACCTACCTTCTCTGGGCTGTAGTTCCAAAGTTGATTCAGATTTCAAAGCCTCTGAGTGCTATTTGGATCTGTCCCACATGTGAACAACCCATGGCCAGTCTCAGACCCTGGGAGGTGGTCTCCACCACAGTTCAGTTCTTTTTAGAGTCAGATTTGTGCATGTACAGCTTATGAGTGAGTCCAGGTGTTTATAAGTTCCCTCCTCTCTGCAGTCTGCCCAGCGCTTTCTTCCTCCAAGCACCCCCCAACCTGGTCTTTGGTCCAGAACTCCAGGATTTTAGTGCTGCCATCTTGTCACACACTTCAAAGGACTGCATCTGCCTCTGGTGCCCACTAGGGAGAGGACAGAGAGAAAAAGCCAAAGAGGTTCCCCCTCATTCTCCTGCTACACTGAGAAGAGAAAAGGAAACCACAAGACTTCCCCACTCAGTCTCTGACCTACAGGGGCCTTCTTTCTGTCTGCACCCAGTGCTCACTGCCAGATTTCAGGTTGCCTTTGAGTCCAGGCCAAAAGAAACCATGGAGGGAAAAAGGGGACACTCAGTGTCACTCAGTGACACTTCAAATCTGTTTTCCTTTCACAATCCTTCTGCTACTGTTTATGTTTTGGAGTCCTCAGATAGCTGCTTCATTTAGGTTTTTTAGTTGCGTTCAGAGAGAGAGGTCAAATGGAGTGTGCATAACTAGAACTCAAACCTCCCTTCAGCTGTATTTTGAAAGTTAATTTGATCATTTTGTTTCCTGCAAGAATTCTCATACCAAAAAATTTTTAATTTTCATGAAAAGCCATTCCATAAACACTTACTCTTTTTTCTTCTCTTTTGAATATAAAAGGCCATTATCTTCTGGGGCCCAAGACCTTATCTCCAAGTTGCTCAGATACCAGCCCTCAGAGCGGCTACCCCTGGCCCAGATCCTCTCACACCCCTGGGTCCAGGCCCACTCCCGCAGGGTGCTGCCTCCCTCTGCTCAGATGGCTTCCTGAGCCCTGTCTCTTCCTTTGCATTTGTACAGGGAGTTGTCCTGGCTCTGTATCCTTGTAATTTTTTTCTTTGCTTTTAATATGCAAGATGCTAGTTAATAAAGGAAACACTTTATACCGGGAAAAAAAAAAAAAAAAAGGCCATTATCCTAATATCTTCTCACAGTATTAAACTTTTCTTAAGAACTCCTTCCAGGTAAACAATCTACATTCTATTCACATGTCTTTCAAAAAAACTGCACCATCTTGCGTTTCTCCTACTTTGTCATTTCTTTTCCCCTCCCCTCCCCCCTCAGAATGTCACAGGGATCAGTCCTTGGACTTCTTACTTTTTTATCTATACTTATGCCATAGGTAATCTCATCTAGTCAAGTGGCTTATATATAAACTTTCTATTCACTGCCAACTCCCTAATTTATATACAGCTCAGACTTCTCCCCTGAACTTTAGACTTATCTACCCAACCTCAGACTTGACATCTATACTCGAATAGCTAATATTATCACAAATTAAATATATGAATATATGAAACCAAAATCAATTCTAGATCTTACCCTCCAAAAATTCTTTCATCTGCAGTCTTCTGCATCTCAATTAATAGTTATTCCATCCTTCTAGTTGCTGAGGCCAAATATCTTGGAATTATCCAACATTTAATTTAACACATATTCTACTGTCTGTATCCAAATGATATTTAGAATCTGAACATTTCTCACCACCCCTCCTGCTATCTGTTCCAAACCTGGATAACTACAATAGTCTCCTATCTCATCTCCTTGCTTCCACCCTTGTGCCCTATAGTCTATTCTAAAAAAAAAAAAAAAAAAAAAAAACCAGCCAGCATAATCCTTCTAAAACCCAAGTCAGATCATACACCCCTACTCAAAATACTCCAATGGCTTCCCAGCACACTCAAAAAAAAAGCTAAATTCCTGAAAAAGCCCTGCACAGTCTGCCACCCTTTAACCTCAACTCTTATACAATTGCTCAAACATAACAGGGCACACTCCTGCTTCAGGGTTTTTACATTTTTTGTTCTCTTTGTCAAAAATGCTCTTCCCCCAGATCTTCTCATGGCTCACTACCTCACCTCTTTCAAGTCTTTGTGCAAAATGTCACCTCCTCAGATCTTCCCAAGCCACTCTATTTTAGGTTGCAGCCCACCTCCCAGTACTCCCTACAAGCCTTCCTTATTTTATCACCTCTTAATATACTTTTGGACTTAGATAGAGTGTGAGTTCCATGAGGGTAGGGATTTTTGTATGTTTTGTTCAGTTGTGTCCCCAATTTTCATAGAATGTCACCTGGCATAGGTTAAGTATTTAGTAAATGTTTTTGGAGATAGAGTTATTTTGAATGAGTGAATGAACTGAAAAACACTGAGAAAGACTGAAAATAGAGTAATAAAGATTAAAATAATGAGAAGCAGACACTGTAAAAATTAATGGAATTCATTTGTTCCTTCAACAAATATCTGTTAAGTACCTACTATCTTCCAGTCTCTGGAGCTTTAACTACAAACAAAATAAATAAAACCCCAGCTCTTGGGGAGCTTGCATTTTGGCAGGGATGGGATAGAAAGATTTGAAACAGACAATAAACAGATATTTATGTGGTGCTAAATGCTATGAAGAAAAATATTCCAAGGTAAGAAGATAGAGTTATTTAACTTTGAGGCCTTAGAATTGATCTTATTTCAACAGAATCCTGGCAGATGCTGAATACGATGGGAAATATGTATCATGTTATATGACAAAATTTCCTAACTTCATCTTGTTTCTTGCCTCTATTAACAGTGAGATTAAAGCTGAGATAACCTATTATGGGGTTTAAGACAGATAACTCAGCATAAATGTGAAAAGTCAAAACACTCGGGTATTCCAGTTATTTTCACTTTTTTTTTTTTTTACTGCTCTATCCTAGTTAGTTATTTTTACCTTCACAGACCTTTTTTAAAACCCAGTATAAATTATGGCCCCAGCAACCTAGAAAAATGCCCCACCACATCTAAAGCCTATTTTGCATACAATTTATGGGAGTTTCTGGATTCCACGAAGCCCATTTATGAATCCTCGTCTCCCTTCTTTAAGAATCAGTGTTCCATGAAACTTGATAAAGATTAAAGTTATCAAAGTTGCTGAGCAGAACTGTTACAAAATATATGTTTAATTCATTTTCTGGAGAACCATCCTAATAGTTGCCTATGCTTTGTCTCTGCAGTTGACTGGTCTGAGCGTCTCCAATGGAAAGGACCAACTTGCAGTGTTCCATACAAAAGACAACAAAGACCTCATTGTCTGCCTCTTCAGCAAACAGCCAACCCACGAGAGTCGAATTGGAGAGCTTGTTGGAGTCCTAGTGAATCATTTCAAGAGGTAAAGTTTGATTTTTGTTACCAAGACCATTTAAAAATATATGAAGTCTTTAATTATAGTTATCATTGAAGTTGTTTTGTGCCTGTTTTCATGAATCAAATTATTTTCCTTCCACCAATATAATCAAATTAGAAGGCAGATTTAGGAAGACACTCCTAAAGGAGTGGAGGGAAGTCCTGAGAGAGAGACAATATATGTGCAAAAACATGGACTCATGATGGAACATGACATACTCTGAGAACTTCATAGTAAGACTGGATGATACCTGGGTGTATGTGTGTAGTGAACAATGACATGATAAATATAAACAGAGAGCAGATTCTAAGGGTAAGGGTGACCAGTAAATGGATAATTTTAAGCAGGGGATTGGTTCTGTCTGATTATTTATTGGAGCTGTTTTAGAGATTGGATTTTTTTTCTCATGGTGGTCATAGAATATTTGAGGAAGGGGAGCAGGTTGTCTCTCAATTCCAACATTTTTCCTCCCATTGTGACATACTGTCTCTTCCTTCCCACTACCTGATGCTGAAAGGAGACTACTTATCAAAACTCAGTGACTGAAAAATGAAACAAACGTCCAGTTCCTTTTTCTTCCTAAATGACATTTCCTAAATTGCCAGAAGTAATTGAATATTCCTTATTAGTATTATTTTTTAAATAAAGTTTGGATGTGGCTTTTTGTTAAGCAAAGTCATGCTTAAAAGCAGATGTTCACATGTCTAATTCCCTTTATTCGTTTTTTGCTGATAAAATTGAGTATAATTTTAGAGATGAGGGGCACAGAACTTTATTTTCTGTTTTTAAACCTTATATTCTAGATAAAAATGGATCTTTAAATATTTTATATAATTAAATGTTTTTTAAGCTATAAGGAAAATAATACTTTGTGGTCATATGGTGGAGAAAAAAATAAGAAGTTGGGAGAAAAGGGCTTAAATTGATAGACTCTATTTGAATAGAAGTCATTGTCATTTAAAAAAAAATTATAGAGAGGGTTAGGACTTAAAGTCCATGTCAAAATTCTAACCAAGTTTCAAAGAGATGACGGAGAAGTGAAAATTTTGAGAAGAAACTATCTCATTTTATTAGGCTAGCATAATAATACCCAAAACAAATAAAGATAGCACAAAAAAGATCATTAAAGTCCAATCCCACTTTAGAGCAGATTTTTTTTTTTTTTAATTCTAAATAAAATGTCCACAAATTGAGTCTAAGAGTGTATTAAAAGAATAATACAGGGGGTGGATGTGGCTCAAATGGTTGAGCGTCCATCTGCCATATGGAGGGACCTGGGTTCAATCCCCGGGACCTCCCGGTAAAATAAAATAAAATAAAAAAAGAATAATACATCATGACCAATGAGGATGTGCCCTAAGAATGAAAGGATGGTTACCCATTAGAAAAGTCTATTAATTAATCTATTCACCAGACTAGAGGCAAAAACATCATATGATCTTTCTTAATAGAAGAAAAAATACTATTTAATAAAATTCAATACCGATTCCTAATAAACATGCAAAAAGTTTGTCAGTCTCTTAAATTAAACACATACCTACTATGTGATCCAAACACTCTCCAAGAGAAAACATTTATCCATACAAAGACTTGTACACAAATGTCCATAGAAGCATTAATATATCCAAAATACAGGAAGTAGCCCAAATGTCCATCAGAAGGTAAATGGATAAACAGATTGTGGGATATCTACACAATGGAATACTACTCAGCAATAAAAAGGAACAGACTATTGCTAAACACACAGCATGGATGAATCTCTAAATTATTATGCTCAGTAAAAGAAGACAGACAAAAAAAGTGTATATACCATATGATTCCATATTGTGTGTCTGTATGTATATATATCCAGAAAATGCTAAGTAATCTAGAGTGACAGAAAGCAGATCACTTGTTACCTAAGTAGGACAGGGTGGGGTAGAGGGAGGAATTATAAAGAGGTACAAGGAAACTTTTGTGGGTGATGGATGCATTCATTATCTTGATTGTGGCGATGATTTCATTGGTATAAATGTATGTCCAAACATCAAATACTACACATTAAGTATGTAAATATCTCAATCATACCTCAATAAAATTGTTTTAAAATACTACTATTTTGTAGTTATTAAGATATCCAAACATCATGGTGTTGGCTTAGAAATACAAGCAGCTAAGTGAAGCAAGTAGAGAAACAAGAACCATTCCCATATACATACAAGTCTTTAGTGGGCCTATAGGACCATTTAAATTTCATTTCAGATAAGTGAGGAACAGGTGGCCTATTCATTTGACAGCATTTAGATTGTTATCTATCCATAGTGGGGTGAGGGAAATTCAGTAGAAAACTGGATGAAGAATATGAAAAGGTATTACATAGAATAAAAATTAAATAGGGAAGCGGCTGTGGCTCAATTGGTTGGGCTCCCGTTTACCATATGGGTAGGCCCTGGGTTCGATTCCCGGGGCCTCCTGGTGAAGGCAAGCCGGCCAGTGAGCTGACAGCCCACGCTGTGCAGTGAGCTGGCGCAGCAAGATGACCCAACAAACAGAGACAAGCGGACACAGAAAAACACACAGCAAATGGACACAGAAAGCACAAGCAGCAAGGGAGGGATAAATAAATAAATAAAAATAAAATCTTTAAAGTAAAAAATTAAATGGACGGTAAACATATAGATAAATTTTTTGAAAATTACGTAATATCAAGCGTTAGTGAGGTTTGGGAAAAAGAGATATACTCATATATATTGATATTCCAGTTGCAAATTAATAAGCTACCTTTGAGGAACAATTAGTACCTATTAAACACTTAAATTTTTACCCTGCAGTTTCATTTCTTAGTCTCTATCCTAAAAATCAGAAGCAAATCAATCAGAGTGTCAAACTTGTGCAAGAATCTAAGAGGAATGGACAAGGGCTTTCATTACAGCACTGGTTGTTATAGCAACATTTGGAAACAACTTGAATATTCTTCAGCAGTCACAGAAACTCTAGCACATCATAGTATAAAATACTTTATACGAGTGTTAAATAGAATTAGGTACATTTCTTTGTACTGAAATGAAATGATCTCCAAGATCTATTAAGTAAACAAAATCAAGTTGCTCACAATGTATATAATATGGCATGATTTATGGAAAAAGGAGTTATGTATGCCATTTCATTTTTTATGCAGCTCTTCTTTTAGAAATATGAATTTGTTGGTGGAGGTGTTTTTTAAAAGGTACCTTATGATTATTACTAGTATTTAGAAACGCTGTTGATTTTTTTTGTATTCATTTTATATAATTGGGTACTTTACTATATTAAATTTTTAGTCTTAAACATTTTTTTTTAGTTGATTGACTTTCTCTTAGAAAACTCACAAGAATCATATCATCTCCAAACAATAATAAATTTGTATCCTCTATTGTTTATATTTTATTTCTTTTTCTTGTCTTAGTGCCTTGGCAAAAATATTTAGAATAATGTTAAATAATAGTGGTCATAATAGACATTCACTTCCAACTTTAATGAGAATACCCCTAGTCTTTACCTTTTGGCAACTATTAAGATGATTGTGTGGTTTCTCTGTTTGACTTCATGATGTGATTTGACCTGATTATGTTCATTATTAAACCACACTTGCATCACTAAACATGGTATTTTATTATTTTAATATATTACTGGATTTATCGTGTCAGCTTTTAGAAAATATTTTGAAGCTAGAGTCATAAATTATATGGGACCATAAGTGCGTGTGTCTTTCTATGTGTACTTTCTTTAGCAGATTTGATCATTAGAACCCAGCTTCATAAAATGGATTGAGTAACGTTGATGTTTTTTATGCTCTGAAATCCTCCTATAGTCATTTGTTTATTATGCTTATTAACTTATGTATCTCTTTTCCTCTACAAAGTATAAGCTCCTTGAGGGCAAAGAGTGTGACGGACACTTAAGATAAATGTTTTTTGTTGGGGGGTGGGAAGCAAAGAGGAAACAGAGTATCATCATCCCTCTTTTACAGATCAAAATACACACACGTGCACCTCTGAGGTTAAATGGCTGCCCACAGAGTAAGTGGTAGAATATTTTCTGCCTAGTCTGCTGAATACAAAGTCCATCGTTCAGTCTATTATCTCATCTTTCTACTTTTCAGTATGTGTGAAATATTTCATAAAGAACAAAAAAGACAAAGCACATTGCTCTTTCTGCTCTATCCATTTCTCCTATAACTATCTTCTCTCATGAGTTGAAGAGCCCTTTCCTGGCACTTCCTTGATATTAATCCAGAAACTAAATCCAACTAAGCATAAATAATCATTTTTCTCTCACTTCCTATAGTCTTTACTCACCCTGGACTCATTACTTTTTTCTTTCCCGGGTAGCCACCCACACACATTTCACGTTTTCTAAAACATTTCAGGATAGTCTTTACCAAAGTATCTTCCATGAGGTGACATTAAGAATATTTAACAACCAGTGGATCAAGCACAGACCAATCAGAACAGATACCATCCATAAACATCTGATACAGCCATACTAAGTGAGTCTGTATTCCACAGATCAGAAATTCTACCAGAGGGGGAAGGAAAGGATCCAAAGTCAAGTAAGTTTAGGATATGTTCATAAAGTTAAATAAGTTTCTTTACTGCAGTATTTCTCAGAGCCTTTAAAATACCTTTGTTCATTTTAGTTTTTTTTTTTCTAAAAAATTATTTTATTTATTTCTCCCTACCCCCTCATTGTTTGCATTTGATGTGTCTGTTCATCGTGTGCTCATCTTCCTTTTATTAGGAGGTACCGGGAACCAAACCTGGGACCTCTCATGTGGGAAGGAGGTGCCTAATTGCTTGAGCCACCTCTACTCCGTTTGTGTGTCTGTCATTATGTTTTCCTCCTTGTATATATTGTTGCATCATCTTGTTGCGTCAGCTTGCCGCACCAGCCCTTCATGTCAGCTTGCTATCTTGGTCATCGACTTTAGGAGATCCCAGAAACCAAACCCAGGACCTCCCATGTGGTAGGTGGGAGCTCAGTCGTTTGAGCCACATCCGCTTCCCCTTTGTTCATTTTAAATGCAGCCATTACAAGAACAAGGGAGTTCTATCTATGCTAATATCAAAGTCATCTCTAAAATATTAACTAGGGAAAAAAGAGAAGGAACAGAATGGTGTGAACAGTACACCACCATATGTGTTAAAAAGTTGTAAGGATGGGGCAGATGTGGCTCAAATGGTTGGGCGTCCGTCTGCCATATGGAGGGACCTGGGTTCGATCCCCAGGACCTCCCGGTAAAATTTTAAAAAATTTAAAAAAAATAAAAAGTTGTAAGGATATATACATATGTGATTGTGTATATATAGAATGGGTCTGGAAAGATGCAGGAAACAGTAACAGTATCTCTAGAAAGGAGAGATGTAGTACTGGGACAGAGAGGTAGGAGGGAGATTTATTTTTCACTGCAAACTTTTGCAACAAATATGTGTTTCCTTTCCTGTTTAGAAAAGTAGAAAAGAACAAAATAGCTTTTTAGGTGAATGAGTTATCTCATGACACTTGAGTAGCTTGACATAATCCCACATAAAACGTCTTAGAATAGTATCATTCTGTATGGTCTCGTTGTGAATGTCCCATGAACCCACGGTGAGGTTTTCTCTGTGGTTGTAGCACCAGTGGTTAGCCAGGCTGATTTGCTTCGCTGATGTTATGAAAATGGCTGGTTTGACTCTCTCATTCTCAGCAGTGACTACCTGCTGGTAGTGAGCCTTTCTACCCACTACTAAACAGATGGTCTCACATTGGCTGCCCTAACTACGGAGTCACCAGAAACTCTGCGATACTAAGCTGTCAAAGGCCCCATCTGCCCTAAGCAGCTATCCAGGCATTTGCCTGTCTGGATGCTAGAAACCTCAGTATAACCCCAATCTCGGGCACCGAAATTTCTTATTTTTCCTCTTCTTTTTCTGTGGTTGAAAGCCAGAAGTCAATGCCATCTGCTTCTTGTTTTTCATAAGCACTACCTCTAATATCTGCTTAGCTAAAGGAGCACTGTTGCTGAATTTAACTGAACTCTTGACCTGTTTCTCTGTTGTAGTTTGCCCATGTTCTTTTCAGCCCCCACTTACAACCATGGGTAGACTTAGGCCAATAAGCAGGCCAATGGTTGGCAGCTACACAGCGCTGTTGTGGCCAGGGGAGTGCAGGTGAGGGCGCAGGGAAGACGAGGCTCCTGACAAGAGGTGATAGAAGTAGAGGAGCAAGGCCACCTCCCAAAAGCTCCTGTTCCTGGCACTCCCTGCCCAGTGTGTCTGCCTTCCTGCTGTTCCCATGGTGTGTCTCCAGTGCCTCTGACCCTGACCCCAAATACACGTTTTCACGGCCCTTGGTCTGTATTTCCAAACTGCTTTCCTTGAATGCCTGATGAGTAACCATAGTAGCAATATTCCAACTAAAAATTAATAAGCAACATAAAGATAGTTGAGGGAAGTGGATGTGGCTCAAGTGATTGGGCTCCCGTCTGCCATATGGGAGGTCCCAGGTTCAATACCCAGGACCTCCTGGTGAAAAGCAAGCTGGCCCGCGTGGCAAGCTGGCCCACGCAGAGTGCTGGCCCGCGCAGGAGTGCTGGCCCGCACAGGAGTGCTGGCCTGCGCAGGAGTGCTGGCCTGCGCGGAGTGCTGGCGCGCACAGAGAGCTGGTGCAGCAAGATGATGCAACAAAAAGAAACACATTTTTGTAAGCAAATACACATATATGCATATACATTTATATATCATTTTACAAATGTTTGTATGTATTGTGAGAATTTTGATTTTTACCCATAATATAAAAAAAAAAAAAAAAAAAAAGAAACACAGAAGAGAGACAATAAGAGATGCAGCATACCTGGGAGTTGAGGGGGTGCAAGAGATCGAGCACCTCTCTCCCACTCTGGAAGGTCTCAGAATCAGTTCCTGGTGCCACCTAAAGAGAAGACAAGCAGACACAGAGGAACACAGAGCAGACAGCGAGTGCAAAACAATGGGGGCGGGGCAGGGGGGGATAAATAAATAAATAAATATTAAAAAATATATATAGTTGAAAATAATCTAGATAGCCAGCTATAGAAGAATGGTCTGTAAATTTTGGTCCATCCCCTTAATAGAGTATTTGGGCCATTTTAAATTATAATTATTAAAGGCATCTGGTAGATGGTGGTAAAAAAGTGAGTAGCTGCAATTCACCTTCCTCTGCCTTCTGATACAAATGTGTGAAAACACAGAGAGAGATGTCAACTTTCAACAGCACCTGGAACTAGAAATATTCCTCAGCCATAGGCACAGTGAGAGGCCCTGACCATCTCAAAATAACAGTTCACTCCACCCCAGCCCTGCCTATCCCTCTTACCCTGCTTTATTTTTCTCCATGACTCTCATCACCATCTGACATATTTACTAATTTGTTTAGTGTCTTGCTTTCCCTCTAGAATGTAAGTCCCACAAAAAGAGGGACTTCATTTCTGTTGTTCACTGCAGTATCGCCAGCATTCAGAACAGTGCTTGGACCATGGTGAACAGCGAAGCTGACTGATGAGGTCCTCTGGGGAATGAGACAGTAGGGTACCTCTGTCCTTTCTCATTGATATGTGGCTCTTGTCCATCAGGAGAAGGTAACTTAGTCCTCCTTCTGTATGTGAAAAAAGGAAGAGCCCTTCCACAGTTTCCTTCCCCTTACAAATACATCTGTCCTTGCACTGACTCCAGGATGCAACGTAATGTATCTGGGGGCGGAGGTGATTAGGTATTCAAAAAATATTAAATCAGTAGCTAAAAGGGGCTGTGGGCTGGAAGACCCATGGGTATGTTGTATGCTGGGTGTTGCAGCTTTTTTTTTTTTTTTTTTTTTTTTTTTTGCAGCTTTTCATTCACTTTTCTTTAACATTGATAGAATTAGAAATCATTTAAGACTCTACATCAGCAGATGTAGGGATGCCTGCTAAGATCAGCAGCTTCATAATAAGGGAGAGACTTCTAAACTACAGCTCGAGACTATACACATAAGCCAGCTGTCCAGCTTAAAAGCTGAGAAATGAATTCTAACTACAAACAGGTGGACTATAAGAAGGAACTCAGATAATCTATTTACCCCCTTTATGTGAGAACACCAGGATTGAATATATGTCTTCTTATTCATGAGGCCTCTGAAGAAAGATATTAATGGTATGAAAGATGTAGACTATAAGACTTAGAAGAAAAGCACATTTCTGAAAAAGATTTATAGCAGAAAATTTATATTATAGAAACTATCCGCTTATTCTTGGAATAAAATTCAACATAGCATAGCTTCCATATAAGCAGACCAAAGATGAGCTGACAGACTGAGATGAAGAGTGTTGCCTGAAAAACAAGTAAAAGCATTCAATTATTTGAATAAAGTAAGAAAAGATATTAAAGAACCTAAATCAAGATTAAAATTTGAAAATGAGGAGCAGCTGTGGCTCAAGCGGTTGAGCACCAGCTTCCCACACGGGAGGTCCTGGGTTCAGTTCCTGGTGCCTCCTAAAAAACAAACAAACAAACAACAAGCAAACAAATGAAAAAACCAACTCAGGGGAGCTGATGTGGCTCAGTGGTTGAGCACCAGCTTCCCATATACAAGGTCCTGGATTCAATCTCTGGCCCAGTACCTCAAAAAAAAAAAAAAAAAAAAAAATCTGAAAATGATACAGTTGCTATTACAGAAGATAGAATTACTGATATGAAGGACAAATTTGAGAAGATCTCTCAGTGTATAGAAGAAGAGGACTGTATTAGTCAGCCAAAGGGGTGCTAATGCAAAATACCAGAGATTGGTTGGTCTTTATAAAGGGTATTTATTTGGGGTAGAAGTCCACAGTTACCAGGCCATAAAGCATAAGTTTCTTCCCTCACCAAAGTCCATTGCCACGTGTTGGAGTAAGACAGCTGCCAACATTTGTCACGGTTCAGGCTTCTTGGGTTCCTCTCTTCCCGGAGCTGTGTTTCTCTCTGGGTTTAGCTCCTCTGGTTCCTCCACAAGGTCAGCTGTGAACTCTCAGGCAAATGGCTCGTCTCTATCCTGGGGCCTTCTCTCCAACATCAAAACTCCAACATCACAAACTGCTCCTTCTGTCCTTTGCCTTGCCTTTTATATTTGATTCCCCTACCCACCAAGGGGTGGGGCTCAACGCCCTACTGATGTGGCCCAGTCAACACCCTAATCATAACTTAATCAAGCCCAGATTAGCAGACCAGTTTACAAGCATGATCCAATATCTATTTTTGGAGTTCATAATTAGATCAAACTGCCAAACTGCAACAAGGACTGTGACCAAACAGTTAACCGATATAGAGGACAGAGAAGAAAAAATTGACCTTCAAATAATAGGTATACTTGAAAAAATGAGGAACAAACTGAGCAAAAGTAATACTGTATTTCATCAATTCTAAGTACATTTTTTCAAATTTTCACATCTCTGAAATTGGGATGTGACTTATAATGATGGGTCCTTACAGTGGAATGGGCAACATTTTCTCTTTCTTAGTAATACATAAAATAATGGTACATCTTACAGAGAAGGCATCTTATGTCCAATAAAATAAGGTGATTTAAAACATACCAGAAGGAAATCTTTCCTGTCCTGAAAGCATCTGGTCTGAAGATCTAAAGTTCCCACTTTTGTTACCATAGTGACCTGTTTTTAATTTCAAGAATTAA
Organism: Tolypeutes matacus; assembly: GCA_026826555.1. NCBI lineage: Eukaryota > Metazoa > Chordata > Mammalia > Cingulata > Chlamyphoridae > Tolypeutes > Tolypeutes matacus. Next base: position 20,396,298 of record JAKSZT010054055.1, read on the forward strand.
CTGAAAATAAATATTTTAAGCATACAGACTAGGGATGGGGAAACAGTTCCTTACAAAAGAACAAAAATTAGGATTGCCTTAGTCTTTTGAGGGGGAAAAAACTATATGCCCAACCAAGCTTCCATTTGTGTTTAACAAGCACGTATACTGCTGGTATTCTCAGGAAGAGAAATGGCTAAGATCAGGGAGTCAAATGCTGCCACAGTCTCCATCTCATCTCTGCTCTCCTTGCCAGCTTCACTTAACCCAAAATGGCTTCTTCCATGAGGCTGGAAATGTCTGCTAATACTTCCCGTGGTCTCCCCTATCAGCTCTTCCATCAGTGAGGAATTAAGGGTCATGTTCTCTGGACTACTGTTCTAAATTCCCAGCAAAGTGTTCTGGCCGACCCAGTAACTGTGGCCACACTGATGGGGTTGGCACAGCGTGGTAAGATGCCTCTCCTGATGGCAGTCATTTAGCCAAAGAAATAGGTCTCAGCACATGGAAGTCTCCACCAGGAAAGAGAATTTTTCTGGAAGGGAGTGAGGCAGAGCTGGCTAGGAGTGTTTGGGGTGAAGTGTTTGAAGCTGGCATTTCCCAAAAGAAGCAGAAAGTGATTAAGAGCAGGAAAGCAAATGATACAGCATTGTTTTTAATTATGAAAGCATATTTGCCATATTTAAGTCCATCAAAATAAACATGGTTAAATAAATTTTACTATTACCATTCAATGAAATAGCAGGTAACCATGAAAAAAACAATGACAATCTTTCTATATCAGGACCTTAAAGTGTGGACTGCATTTGCGTTAGAATCACCTAGAGGTGCTTGTTCAAAAGGCAAATCCCCAGGTCTCATCCTAAACCTTCTAAGCCATCATCTCTAGGAATCTACACCTTTAATAAGCTACCTAAGTGATGCCCTTGGACCCTAAAGTGTGAGAGCTACTGGTTTAATGAACTGACACAGAGAATGACCAGGATGAGCACATGATGTTTTAATATGACCGTTTTTATAAAAGTACTTTTAAAAAATCAAACCACTAAATGTTCATGTTTTGAAAATTATTATTACCAAGCAGAGTACAAAATAAACATCCCCTTTTGCCCCAGTGAAGAGAAAGGGGAATGAAGAGTGGACTGAGGTTAAGAGAAGGGGTAAAGGTGGAAGAGGGATTAGAAGTTAGATGAGAATTGGCAAATAAATTGCACAGGACCAGGATTCTGTTTACCACATCTACTGGTCCAAAAAAAAAAAAAAAAAAAAAAAGCCATCAGTTATTCCAAGCAGTGATTTCTAACTACCCTAACAAATTTGCAGTTAGGACCCACTTGCCCATTTCTAGAAAGGAAGCCTTGCCCACCTGCAAAATAGCAGGGTTCCACATATTGAACTTAACCCACTTATATATACTCATGCCCATCTGCTATGCACAAAAGAATACCAAGAACTCTAAAAGGTTTTCAGTGTACCTAAGCCAGGACCAAAAAATCAAACAGCATTAAGGTATAACAGATGTATCCTGTGAGCAAACAGAGAACTGGCTTTCTGTTTCTCTCATTCTGGAATGTGCCCATCTGCATTGAGATTTGACCTCCCCTCAGACAAAGCTGCCTTAGAGGACTTGCAGGGGCAGACAGTCATCCTCAGCCTTTCCTGCTTCTGTGATGTGCAAATCAAGATCCTTTGTTTTATGACATATCCATTATTGCCTTTCATGTTGAAAGAGTAAATCCAAAAGTACCCCCTGGAAAATGGATCAGCTTTTCAGCATTTCCACAGGTGGATATTGTACATTTAGAATAATCATATTGCTTTTTAAAGGCCCCATAGCACTAAACATTTGTGTTAAAATGGAGATCATCCTGTGAGGTTTTCATGAATTCATCAAATGATAAGTGAATAATACCCTGGCTTGTGCTATCCATTGGAATTATTTTCTAAATTGAATGTCAGATCCAACACTTTAACTTAATTGACTTTTTAAAAATATTTTAAAGTAAAATATATATAACAAAATTTTCCATTTAACCATTTTAAGTGTATAATTCAGTGAAATTAAGTACACTAAAAATGTGCAATCATCAGCACTATTTCCAAAACTGTTTCTACTTAATGGGCTTTTTAAAAACATTTTTTATTTCTTTATTTCAAGTGTCAACTGTTTAGGAATCAGTATTTTATATAAGCTTAATATACTCAACTATATATTTTATCTGAGACAACCACCACCAGTCTGTTCTCAAATCATCATTCAGCACTGAGCACCCACTACAAGCCAGGCCCTGGGTGGTAGGAGGGGCAACCAGGCATTTTATCTGCGACAAACAACTTCAGTCTGTTTTCATACCATCATTCAGCACTAAGCACCCACCATGAATCAGACCTTGGGTGGCAGGAGGGATAAAAAGATGGACCATTTGGCTCTTTCCCTTAAATAGCTCTTAGTGTTTTGGAGAAGACAATGTGTAGAAATACTGCCCAGTGATAGGGCTGTGAACAAAGTGCCATGGAAGCCCAGGCGATGAACTGGCTACCTTTGCACAGGAGAGTCAGGAAAGTCCTGGGACAGCAGGTGGTCATTGAGCTGGATCTTTAAGAATGAGCTGGGGATTTATCAGGTGGAGCATAGGGCAAGAGCTTTCCCAGAGAAGGGAGCAGAACATGCAAACCTTGGTGGAGAGAAGTAGCTTAGAGACCTGAATGATTGCAGGGTACCAAAGGGATAGTAACAAGAAATGAGACAGGAAAAATAAGTGGGCACTTTTTTTTAACTTATTTATTCCCCCCATCCCACCCCTCATTGTTTTGCAGTCGCTGTCTGCTTTCTGTGTTCTTCCGTGTCTGCTTGTCTTCTCTTTAGGCGGCACCGGGAACCCATCCTGAGACCTTCCGGAGTGGGAGAATGGTGTTCAATCTCTTGCTCCACCTCAGCTCCCTGGTCTGCTGCATCTCTTATTGTCTCTCTTCTGTGTCTCTTTTTGTTGCGTCATCTTGCTGCGCCAGCTCTCTGCGCATGCCAGCACTCCTATGGGGGCCAGCACTCTGCATGGTCCAGCTCACCATGCAGGCCAGCTTGCCTTTCACCAGAAGGCCCCAGGAATCAAACCCTGGACCTCCTATATGGTAGACAGGAGCTCAATCACTTGAGTCACATCCGTTTCCCTAAGTAGGTACTTATAAAACTCTACACCAGGGAAGTGAATGTGGTTCAATCCTTTGGGCACCTGCCTACCACACAGGAGGTCCTGGGTTTGGGTCCCAGTGCCTCCTAAAAGTAGATGAGCAGTCACCACTTCCTGCCACAACAAGCTTAGACGCCACCTCCCACCGCAACAAGCAGATGCCACAAGCCAGCAGATGCTGCAGGCCATGGGGAATGGATGTGGCTCAGGCTGTTGGGCACTGCCCTCTCATATAGGAGGTCCCAGGTTCGGTTTCTGGTGCTTCCTGGAGAAAGCAAGCAAACAATGAGCAGACAGACAAATGAGAGAACCATCGGGGGAGGGGGGATAAATAAAGAAAAATAAATTTTTAAAAAAATTAAATTTTAAAAACTCTACACCAAAGAATATGAACTTTATCATATAGGCAATATGGAGACAGTAAGTGTTAAAAACAAAAAACTACCCAACAAGACAAAGCCTATTGATACAGGTATCTTTTAGCCAGGATATCTTTGGGAATGCAAAATAAATGTCCACTTAAGGAAAGTGAAAACTTAAGGAACACTAGTTGATATATAATACATCTGTGGTCCCACAGGCTAAGAAGAATGTGTTTACTGGAGAAAGCTAACAAGCAAGGTAGAGGGTAGAAAACCAGAGATCAGCAGTCCTGAAAGGGGTAAGAACCATTAAGGAAAAAAAAAAAAATTCTTAGCCTTTGGAACTTCCATGGTGTTTGTTATTTTGACTATCCCTGGAGTTATTAGCAATAAAAATCCCTTAAGTGAGAAGGACCTAGATTTCTGCTTTCTAGGGCAATAAGAAAGGAAGAAACTAAAGAAGCTTCACACCATTCTATAGCCATTTTGGGGGACAGAAAATTCCCCAAAAGAATTTTTTTAATTTCACCCCTGGGGAAAAATTGAAATAATGTTGGGAAGAAGAATTTAAAATACAGACACAAGAATATAAAGGAGAGAAAAGGAAATTATATCTGTTTGGCAATGTAAGCACAAATATAGCAATTTCTCACGATCAAAAACTTCTAAATCATTAATGTCTTCAATTTTGATGCAAGAGACGGGCAGGAGGGTGGTGCAGGGTGGAAAACACAACTGGCAGATTCTGAAGTTTTAAAAGCTCAGTTACACAATCAGCAAAGTTAAGTTGGGTAAAATACAACCTCAAAATATCCATTTATAAAAGAATATCTTAAATACCTAAAAGGAGAGATTTGCAAGATTGAGATATTTGAATCTGCCAAAAAGATTCCAGTAAGACTATAGGCACTGTTTCAATAGGTATCTTAGGAAAAATGCTGTTAGGTAAAACTAACATAATTTGAGAGCGAATGTGGGTCAAGTGAATGAGTATCTGCTTCCCACATGGGAGGTCCCAGGTTCAGTTCCCAGTGTCTCCTAAAAAAAACAAAACAAACAAACAAAACACAACAAGCAAACAAACAAAAAAAAACCAACTCAGGGGAGCCAATATGGCTCAGTTGTTGAGCTCCAGCTTCCCACATACTAGGTCCCAGGTTCAATCCCCAGACCCGGTACCCCTCCCCCCCCAAAAAAAAACAAAACATAATTTTCTTTAAACAATGACTTGGATGAAGACATAGAAAGCATACTTACCAAATTTGGCAATGACCCAAACCCAGAAAGGATTACTTATATTTCAGATGTCAGAAACAGGATTCAAAATATCACAGGCTAAGAAGAAACCACAAAATAAGTAAATGAAAAGTTCTGCCTCAGGGCTCACAATGTCATTTGCATATATATACAGTAGGCAGGTCTCTCAGGTGATTCTCTCAGTCACATGCAATGCTGGTTCAGATGAGAAACTTACCGCTAAAGAGGGTAAGATACTCTTTCAGATTAATTGGAACCTTTTTCTCCCTTGAATTTGCAGGGAGTGAGGGGCACAGTATTTCTAGAGCTCAGACACTGCAAGATTCTTGGAAAACAAATGCTTATGGTTTGCTCACTTGTTTCTCCATGGCTTATGTTCCTGGCAAGACCCCTTGCTGATCTCAGGCTTCTCTGAGTAAAGGGGAAAGGTTTGTTTTATTGAATTTGAAGCTCATTCTGTGGTCTTTCTTGCAAAGGTAACAGCAATTACTTGCTTTAGCTTTCTCTTTGACACACAGACTAATTGTTTCAAGTCTCATTTTCTTCATATTTGAGACCAAAAAAAAAATCGCTAACATGATATTTGTGCTTTCAAAAATGTTTTTGCATTTAATGTTTATTTTTGGTCTTCCTTGTAACTTGTTTTTAAAATTGTGGAAATTTTCTATAATTATCATGTATTCATTTTATAGTGAGGAAAAAAGTTTTTAAAAGTTATGAGATTATATTTTAGAATATGTTTTCTCCAAGAAACAAAGCAACTACTAACCAGTAAATTCACATAAAATTTTCACAATGGAAAAAATCAGCTTGATCCATGCAATCATCCTTGGTTAGAATCATTAGTAAATTAAGTGAAGATTTATTCCCTGGTCTTGGGAAAGATATCAGGCTAAGGGTATAAGGAAAAGAGAAATGTAGGTATAAAGTAGAAAAGGAAAGCAGCCTGTACAATTCCAGATGACTCAAAAGCTTCTTGTAAGAAAAAAATCAGGAAACAATTTGTTAAAGGATACTCTATTGCTTGCCAACCAAGACAAATGAAATACCCAAGCCCAATTTACCTAAATTATGCCATTCAGAATTTGTAACTTCTGCCTTTCCACATCTGAGGCATCTTTGATGCATGGTAATTGTCAGCTTTACTGTTTAGTATATGCATTGAATTAACAGGCCTGGTAGAAATGAGTATTTGACAGAAAACAGACAACATGGCTTCTGGTCCTAATTCTGCCACCAGATAACTGTAAGCCCTTGAACAAATCAACTTTTTTTTGTTCCATAGTTTATCTGTAAGATTAAAGGTCTGTAACAAAATTTTTTGTTTGTTTAAAGCATCTATTTCTTGACCCTCAGTCACATATCAAGCATTCCTTAGGCATAGGGATACAAAGACCAAGCTCCTGCCATCAAAAATGCTTGCAGTCTATCAAGGGAGACAAACACATAACTTATAAGTTTGTAGAAGTATAGACAAAGTGGCTTAAAAGCACAGATGTCAGAGTACATCTTTAGATGGGAGTAAGAGATTAGGAAGATGTTCTGAGAAAACTTCATCAAAAAGAGATAATATTTGTTCTGAGCTTTAATGTTTAAGTTTAAAAAATGGGAGACTTCCATTTCCATCCAAGATGGAGTAACAAGGTGAGATTTACCCTCCCACCTGATACAACCAAAAAACAGACAAAATATATGAAACAACAGTTTTCAAGACATTGAATATCAGGCACTGAAGGACAGTGATCCCTGAGAGACAGGAACCAAATGAGCTGAGCCCTACGTTTGCCTCAACTTACTGTCTTGAGAGAGTATCCATCCATGGCAAGGGAGGGGGAACCATGGCAGAGCCTGATAAGCTTGGGAGAGCAGAGTAACTGAGAGGAGAGAGCTGCATGGGGAACTCTGGAGATCTGCAGTACCCCTTGACTATTCATTGAATACTGATCAGCAAGGGTACAAGCAAACCACCTGAAGATGAGAAAAGAACAATCCAAAAAGAGCGAGGAATAGTGCCTGTTCAGCAGCCAGACTGGAAAACCTCATAATTTATGATACGTTGAGTATAGTACACAGAAGGATCTTGCTTCAGTAGTTGGGAATAATTGGCCCTCGACTGAGCACTCCTCCGGTCTCCCCAAACAAATCTTAAAATCAAGACCCTAAAGGATCAAATTATTTCCAAGTAACTTAGCTACATCCCAGAAAAATCTCAATAATTTTTATAGGAATACAAAATTATCCAGTGGTAAAATTTACCGTGTCTGGCATCCAATAAAAAATTTGCAGGCATGCAAAAAAAGCAGGAAATTACAACCAATTTTGAGGAGAAAAAAATCAATCAAATCCAACCCAGAACTGTCACAGATATTAAAAACAGCCAACAGACATTGAAATAGTTGTTATAACTGTTTAACAAAAAGTTAAAGACATGGAAATATCCCAAAAAAGGCCCAAGTCAAACTTTTAGAAATGGTAACTACAATGTCTGACATAAAAATATACTGGATGGCATTAACAGCATATTAAACATTACAGAAGTAAAGATTAGTAACCATGATGATACAGCAATAGAAACTATCCAAAATGATACACAGAGAGAAAGGGAAATTTTTTTTTAATGATCTGATCATCAATGAACTGTGGAAAAACTTCAAGTGACCTAAAATTCATGTATATGGAGTCCCCAAAGGATGGAGGAGGACAGGAAAAATATTTGAAGAAATAGTGGCCAAAAATTTTCCAAATTTTATGAAAATTTCATAAATACACATATCTAAGAAGCTTAATGAACTCCAAGCTCAAAGAAAAAAAGAGAGAGAAAACTAAACCAAGACATATTACAATCAAATTGCTCAAAATCAATGATAAAAATATAATAATCACAAAAGGAAAAGATATGTTATACACAGAGGACAAAGATAAGGATGATACCGATTTTGCATCAGAAACAATGCAAGTGAGAAAATTGTAACAACATCTGAAAGAAAAAACTATCAACCTAGACTAAAAAAACAAAAATAGCTTTCAAAAACAAAGGTCAACAACAAAAACAAAGGTTAAAGACTTTTTCAGACATGCAAAAGCTGACACAATTCATTACCAATTGACTTGCAGTTACAAGAAATGTTAAAGGAAATCCTTCAGGGCAGAATAAAAATGATACCAGCACTAGAAGTTATAGCCACTTAGGTAAATATATGATTTTTTTCCTTGCTCCTTAAATCTTTTTAAAATATTGCATATTTTAAAAATAATAACAATGTAATGTGAGGTTTATAACTTATATAATGGTAAAATGTATGACAACAATAGCTCAAAGGTTGGAAGGGGAGAATGAAAGTATACTATTGTAAAATTATTTTACTATATGTGAAATGGTATAATATCACTTTAACTGCAACAATTTAAAGATGTAAATTATAAACCCTGAAGTAACCTTTAAGGTAATAAACGAGTTATAACTAAGAAGTCAGCAAAGGAGAAAAATGGAATAATAAAAAATACTCGGGGGGCAGATGTGGCTCAAATGGTTGGGCATCTGTCTGCCATATGGAGGGCCCTGGGTTCGATCCCCGGGACCTCCCGGTAAAATAAAATAAAAAAAATACTCAATCCAAAAGAAGGCAGAAAAGAAGAGTAGGGGAACAAAGAACAGATGGGACAAATAGAAAACAAATATCAAGATGATAGATTGAAACTTAACCATGTCAACAATCACATTCAATGTAAATGGCCTAAATACCCCCAATTAAAAGATGGAGATTGTCAGATTTAAATAAAAATCTACCTACAAGAAATGCACCTTATTTATAGTTGTATTAAAATACAATTTAAGGGAAGCAGCTGTGGCTCAATCAGTAGGGCTCCCGTTTACCATATGGGAGGCCCC
>JAKSZT010054055.1:20404982-20490881 GCA_026826555.1 Tolypeutes matacus
AAAAAAAAAAAAAAATTTCAATTTAAATATGAAGAAACAAACAGATTAAAAAGAAAGGATAGAAAAACAAGATATACTGCACTAACATTTCATTGTATTTATACAATTAAATATAAAGAAACAAATACCATTTAAATATAAAGAAACAAATAGGTTTAAAGAAAAAGGATAGAACAATAAAAGATATCCTGTGCTAACACTGAGCAATAGAAAACTGCAGTATCTATATTAACATCAAACAAAATAGATTTCCAGAGCAAAGAATATTAGAAGAGATAAGATTATTTCACAGTTTTAAAAAGGGTCAGTTCTGGGAAGAGGCTGTGGCTCAATCAGTAGGGCTCCCGTTTACCATATGGGAGGCCCCGGGTTCGGTTCCCAGGGCCTCCTGGTGAAGGCAAGCCCGCCCGCACAGCGTGGTTAGCTGACCCAGCGAGCACGAGCAGCAAGGGGGGGATAAATGAATAAATAAATAAAATCTTAAAAAAAAAAAAAAGGGGTCAGTTCATCCCAAGAACATAACACACCTAATGTTTACGCCCCTAAAAAGACAGTTTCAAATAAGTGGAACAAAAACTGGTAGAACTACAAGGGAAAACGGACAAGTCCACAATCCACAATTAGAATTGGACATTCCAACACCTTTAGTCTCAATAATTGACAGACGGGCGAGGGCCGCCGAGGTCGGGCTCAGATGCGTGCTCCCGCCCGCGGGCAGCGGCAGGCCAGGCGCCCTGGGTGGGGACAGCGAGCCGAGCTAGTGGGCCTGTCCCCGCGGGACCTGCCCTCGGGCAGGGGCCGGATCCGCGGGGCCACTTCCCCGGCCAGCCTGCGCTGGCCCTCAGCGACGGCTGGCGCTCCCTGGAGTGGTCTCCGCAGGGCCCGGGCGAGTGGACGAGGGGACCAGAGTCCGCACTTTACGAGGGAGTGGTGCGGGCCCTGCGCGCCCTGCGGGGCCCCACCGCACCGAGGGGAGGGAGAGCGGCGCGCTCGCCCGCGGTCTCTGCTGGCTGCTTGGATTTTTGCGTTTTACCCACCACCTGGGCGTTGTCTTCTGAGTCAGTGGCGTTGTGGTTGGAAAGAAATGGAAGAAAAGCAGCGATGTGAGAGATTCTGTTCAGTCGTCTCCCGCTAAGGCCTGGTTGGTATTTGCAGACAGGAAAAGACAGCAAAATCGTGGTTTTTGGAGGGGGTGGGAGGGGATGGTGGGGAAAAGGAAACAAGGTCTTAGATCTGCACTTTGGCAGTGGTAGTGAAATAAGCCAATCCAAAGGTTATTTTTCTATTGAGAAGAAAGAAGAGGTGGATTTTTTTTTCCTCTTGATTACGACCTTTTTTCCTGGTGACAGCATAAGTCATGGACACCAGAGAATAAGGTGGACCTCAGGAACCCTGGAAGAGGTTCCTCAGGAGGGACAGATGGGTGTTTTTAGCCCTCTCTGGAACCTGAAAGGAAAAATACGACTTGCTTGCTATGAAAAGGAGACGAGGTCAAGTCTGAGTCACTGGAGCTGCCCCAGGCAGCATTGCCTCAGATCTACCAGGAGAAACAGCACAGGGAACTTGGTGCCCTCCATGCCCTCAATAACGGCTTCTAGGACAGCAGCACCTTCACCCGGAAAATGCTACAAGAGATTTTCCAGAGGTTGTCTCCAAATACCATGGTGAGCCCCCACGAGAAGAACATGCTGGGAAATGGGAACTATGATGTGAATGGCATCATGGCAGTACTTCAGACCCAAGGCTGTGAAGCTGTTTGGTGGGACAAGCGCAGGGATGCAGGGATGTCAGTGTCATTGCTTTCGCTAATGTCATGGGCTTCGTCATGAATCTGTCCTCCAGCCTGTGCTGGAGTCCACTGAAGTTGTCTCTCAAAAGGCAGCACTAGGGAGCAGATGTGGCTCAAGCAGTTAAGCGCCTACCTCCCATATGGGAAGTCCCAAGTTAGGTTCCCAGTGCCTCCTAAAGAAGACAAACAACGAGCAGACAATGAGCAAACGAGCAGACAGCAAGCAAAAACAAATGAGCAGGGAGTGGATGTGGCTTAAGCAGTTGAGGGCCCGCCTCCCACATGGGAGGTCCCGGATTCAGTTCCCAGTGCCTCCTAAAGAAAAAACAAACATATTGAGAAAAACACAATGAGCAAATAGACAAGGGAGCCATGGGGGGGAGGCAGCACTGTATCTGCATTCGAGAGGTGGGAGGTACCTATTACAACCTAGACTCCAAACTCAGGGTGCCCAAATGGATTAGATTGGAGGCAAGAACAAGCTCAGGAATGTTCCAAAACATCATTTGCGAGGAAAGAACTGTGAACTGCTAGTGGTACCAGAAGAAGTGGAGGCCACCAGAGGTGGAGGGCTGATGTGTAACGCAGTTCTGCCCACCTTCCCATTCATCTCAACTCTTTATTCCTTCGTGATGTGCTGTGGCCTATACAGTGGGTGTGCCCTTACAACTGTCCCAAACATCTCGTCAGATTCCCTCTGCAGACTTGAGAGTACAATAGGACAGATGTGGGAACTGTTACAAGAACGACCACCAGCATTATTTTTTCGTGGGGAGGGAAGGTAAGAGCTCTGTGTGCTTAGGGCAAGCAATAGAAGACCCTTGGTTTTCTATGAGAACTTGACACTGGTTCTGCTGGAATTAACCAATCACTGCTGCTCCAGATTCATCTGGAGATGCTGCCTCCACTTGCCCTTTTGTGTCCATTCAGTGGGTCTGAAGACAGAACACACAGAGCCCATGTGACTGGCTCAGAGGACCCAGGGCAGGCAGGTCTCTCAGGAAACCACCTCCAAAGCCCTAGCAGCGTACAGCATGCTTTCTCCAACCCTCATTGTCTGTCCCTCCTCTCATTTTTAAGGGTCATTTATGGCCTTTCTTGGAGTTTTATAATGAAAAGCCCTCTAATATTCTCAGGCAAGTGATTGAATCCTGCAGTATTCTAGCGTGATGGGTGAGATAGATAGCTAAGAGGACATGGCTAAAGCCAAACTGGGGCAGACATGGGGTGGCTCATTTTCAGTAGCTCTCACTCTTTTTTCTTTTTTCGCTGTTGTTTCGCTACATTGATATAGAAGGCTCGAAGACAAAAGGCAAGGCAAAAGGGCAGCTTTCCCAATTGACCCGCTCTGGCAAAATCAGAAAAAGTCTGCCTTCAAGATCAAATTCCACTCAGTTGAGACTGACTTGGGTGAAGAAAGTATTGTGAAGATAAGCCTTCTCAAGTTTAAGAGCAGCTCAAATCCGTGGACGTCCTCGCTTGGAGGCTTGGGAGAAAGTGGCAGGAAACAGAGCCCTCCCCTCAAGAATAAGGGAAGGAATTCTCTGAGGAGAGAATTTGGCAACGGAGAAGGACCAACCATCAGATAATAACCAACTCAGTGGAAAATAACCCGCCCGAGGTCTAATGCCAGAAGATACCAGATGACAAGAGGCCCACCCAGCACCTGACTACCACATGCTTCACCTACACCTCCCCTGGACAGTTCCCACTCCAAGGAATATGGAGCCAATAAAAAGTTGTAGTTCTCAATCCCTCTTTTGCATAAAGCAGACCAGTGAGAACACTGGGACACACAAGTCCTAATTTACATGGAGGGGAAGAAGGCGTGAGCCCAGCCTTAACAGAACAGCACCCCAGGCCCAGCAGGCACGACTCACAACTCATAGGAGCACACCCTCACTCCTGTCTTGAGTGTGTACTTTCGCTTTACATTAAATTCTCCTGCCACTAAAAAAAAACAAAAGCAGAGCCCCAAGTTGGATGGTTATGTGCACTATGTTATAGGGTCTGAGTCTGTCATCCTTCTGGAATTTCTTTTACAAATCAACAGAGAATTGACCTACCCCCTACTTCTATTAAATAGTTATAGGCCACTTTTCTCCTGTAACTTTGGAAAACAAAAGAAAAGGAGGGGAAATAAGTATCATATCACACTACACCTCACCAGAGTGGTTGCCGTTGCCTCTAGGCCGTGGGCAGGCAGGGGTGCCCTGGCTAGCCCTTATGGTTCAATGGTCTTGGCAGATCTGAGAGCTGCCCCACTGGCCAGACTTCTCTCCAGCAGCAAAGCCAGCCGAGGGCTTGCTTAATGGGATGAAGCCAAGGCTTTCTCCCCACTGTAACTGGAGTGCATGTTTACACCAGCACTTTTTCTACACATGTATCTCCCAATCCAACAAGGCCGTTTTTTAAACTGAATAACAGAGGTCACCAAGCAGCTGCTGCATTACATACTCCCCAGCAACTGGTCGCAATCTCTTCTGCAACATTTTCTACACCAGACCTGCTTTGCACCACAGGGAGCTCCTTACCCCTGCACAATGACTTTCCAACCACCACCAGCCAGAAGATACAGCCAGCCTTGTTGATTGTCACAAGCAGGCCCTATCAGTGATGGTAAGCCATTTCTTGGGAAGAGGAAACCCTTCCACAAATCTCCTTGGTCTGTGCAAGGGGCACAAGGAGTCCCCATGTACTTGGAGTCCATGAGCCAATGGGATGTGCAAAGATGCTTAAATGTTTCAGGGCTGGTTTCTCTGTTCATATCCAATTCTTAGGAACAGGGACCCATGCCAATGCCCAAGGGCAAAAAGCCCCACCTTTTTCTTAAAGTGTTTTATTTCTTTATACCCTATTTCTATTTCTTTTATTTGAATGCTTAAAGAACATGACATAATTATGAACATACATGTATCAAATTAAAAACCCACCTTTAAGAAGGGAACAGGCCTGACCCTGATACCCAATAAGGGGCAACCCTAGGCTTTTTGTTTTTCTTGCTTTTATTCCCTTTTTTTGTTGGCCTTGTGCTGGGTTTGTTTACAAAAGATGTATTTTGTTTAACCAAATAGTAAAAATGGAAAACTCCATACTAAATAAATAAATTAATATAATTGATAAAACAAGTTGACAGAAAATCAGTAAGCATATAGAAGATAACACTGTCAACTGACTTGACCTAATTAACACATATAGAACGTTCTGCCCAATAACAGTAGATACACATTTGTATTAGGGTTCTCTCAGGAAACAGAATCATCAGGACATATCTGTCAATAATAGGAGATTTTATAACAGTCTCTCACACAAACATGGGGATGCACAAGTCCAGGTTCCACAGGCAGGCTGCAACCCAGGGACTCCGATGAAAGGTCCTTGATGAGTTTCTGGGAGAAGCTGGCTGTCCAATGATGAGCTGGGAAATCCTCTCTGAATGTTGAAATCACTTCCCCTTTTAAGGCATTCAGCTGATTGGATAAAAGCGTCACCCACTGATGATGCAATTTCCCTGATTGATGCAGATGTAATCAGCCATCCACGCAGTAAACTCATTGGTGATCGAAGTCCATAAATGCTCTTGTATTACAATTAGCCCAGTGCTTGCTGGACCAAACACCGGGACACAATTACCTGGCCGAGTTGACACATTAGCCTAACCATCACAACATTCTTTTCAAGTGCACATTTGCCAAGATAGATCATATCCTGGGCCAAGACACAAATCACAATAAAAATAAAATGATTCAAGATCGCTGACCATAATGAAATGAAATTAGAAATCAGTATAGGGGAAACAGAGCTTGAGAGCTGAAGAATTTTCTTGTTTGTTTGTTTTTTATTGTTTATTATTATTATTAAAATAATGAAAATGCTCTAATAATGATTGAAGTGATGAATGCACAATTATGTGATTATACGAAATACCATTGATTGTACACTTTGGATGAATTGTATGCTTTAATAATATGTATCAATAAAATTGATTTGTTTAAAAAAAACGAGACACACTTCCCACCCACTAAGGTGGCTATAATAAAAAACACAGACGTTAACAAAAAAAAATCAATAACAAATATATATTTGGTAAATCCCTAAGTATTTGAAAACCAAAATAACCCATGGGCCAAAGAAGAAATTAAAAGGAAAATTATGAGGAATTTTGAATTGAATGAAGACAAAAGTACAGCTTATCAAAATTTTTGTAATGCTGATAAAGTAACACTTATGTGGAAATTTATAGCACTAAATGCCTATATATTTTTTTAAAAGTCTCAAATCAGTAACCCCAGCTTCCACTTCAGGAAACTAGAAAAATAAGAACAAAGTAAGTCAAAGTACACAGACGAAAGGAAACAATAAAGATCAAAGCAGTAATCAATGAAATAGAAAACAAAAGCAATAGCAAGTATTAATAAGACCAGAAGCGGGTTCTTTGAGAATATTGGTAAAATTGAGAAGCATCTAAGCAGACTGATTGGCTAAAACTGAGAAAAGATGCAAATGACCCAATATCAGGAATGAGAGAGATAATGTCAATACAAATTCCATAGATACTAAAAGGAAAACAAGAACTTTATGCCAATAAATTTGGCAGTTTAAATGAAACGGACAAATTCCTTGAATAACACAAACTACCAAAGCTCACACAAGAAAATTAAACCTAAGTCCCTGTCAGACCCACCCCTCCATCTGGCTCCTGAGTACCAAATGGCCTTTGATGCAGGGAAATTGACTGGCTAGAGCCAGGAAGGTGAGTAGCCAGGCCAAAGGGTAGGGGTCATTCAGTCTCCTGCTCTGAGGAGCCGGGGGAGATGGTTAGCTTGCATCCTGGGCTGGGGCAGTTCACTCCCAGCTAGCTGGCAGTGGTGACTTCTAGGGATCAAAGTAGGAGGCAGTCCACAAAGGTTTGTTTTTTTGTGGGGTTTTTTAAAAGATTTATTTATTTATCTCCACCCCCCCCCAGTTGTTTTGTGTTCTCTGTCTGCTATCTGCATGTTCTTCTGTGTCTGCTTGTCTTCTCTTTAGGCAGCACCGGGAACCAATCCTGGGACCTTCCGGAGTAGAGAGAGGCGCTCAATCTCTTGCGCCACCTCAGCTCCCTGGTCTGCTTTGTCTCTTACTGTCTCTCTTCTGTGTCTCTTTTTGTTGCATCATTTTGCTGTGCCAGCTCTCCACACAGGCCAGCACTCTTGCATGGGCCAGTACTCCTGCATGGGCCAGCTCTCCTGCGCGGGCCAGTGTGCTGTGCAGGCCAGCTTGATTTTTACCAGTAGGCCCCAGGAATTGAACCCTGGACCTCCTATATGGTTGACGGGAGCCCAGTCACTTGAGCCACATCTGCTTCCCACCAAAGGTTTTTAAGGATCACAATTTTGGCTTAGAAACATAATACATTTATAAATGTAATTTTTCATGTTTTCCTGTGATTACTTGAAAAAATATCTTCCTCTAAAATAAGCTACATGAGGACAATGGCTGTCAATATTTTTTAATGCCCCAAACTTCACATGTGAAACTCATAAATAGGTGAGGTAATAAAATGAACTAATGTATATATATAAATAAGAAGTTGGGATCAGTACAGGATAAAGCTTAGAACAAGGAGAAACAAGAGGTAGAGAGGCACATTAAGAGGTTATTTTGATGGGCCAGGTAAGAGATTATGAGGGGAATTATATACGTCAGTTAGGCTATGCTATACTGAAGTAAGAAGCAACCCTGAAATCTCAGTGGTTAAATACATAAAATGTTTTTTTCTTGCGCTACAAGTCCAACGCAAGTCAGTGGGGGAGTAGGGTCTCTGCTCCACACAACTACCCAGGAACCCTGGCTAACGGAGGCTCCACTATCTTGTAGCTGTACCATCTGGAATGCATGACTCCTCTGTCACCACGACAGAGGAAGAAAGAATATGAAGAATCACAGGAATTTTTCACTACCTCATCCCAAAAGTGAAGCATGTCTTCCTCTCACTGGCCTTCAACCAGAACTCATCACATGAAAAATTGCTGGGAAGTACAAAGTAGCCTGCGGGTATTTAGAGTGCAATAAATATCCTGTCTCAGGGATAGAGAGCAGAAGCCACACTGCTAGGTATTTAGGAGAAAGGTTTAGTGTCTTAAGGGGATGCGGATGATAAGGGGGAGAGAGGAGTCTAAGATAATTCTTAGGTTTCTGACGTTTGAGTAATACAGCCAACCAAGATAACACAAAAGAAAAGTAAGTTTGGCAGAGAAAAATTAATGAATTCCATTTTGAACATGTTGAATTTGAGTTGCTTGTGGATCATTATTGTGACAGTTTTTAGTAAGCAGTAAGGAAATGCATATTTGGAGCTCAGGCAAGAGCACCATTTATTCTTTCAACAATTATGTAATGAAGCACTGTTCTAGGCACTGGTGACATAGCTGTGAACAAGATGGTCAATACCCCTGCCCTCACCGAGGTAGACTGTAAAAGAATGTAAATACTTGATTTCTGATAGTGGGAATCGGTGTCTCAAATAAAAATAAAGCAGGATGAAGGGATAGAGTGACAAGGCATTGGGAAAGACTGTCTTAGCTAGTTTTCAAGGAAGACCCCTTTAAGGAGAAGACATTTGAGCAGAAATTCAAATGAAACTTGTTAGTAAGCTCTGTGAATGTCTGGGGGAAGAGAGTTTCCAAAAGAAGGAGCCTCAGGTGTAGAGGCCCTGAGCTGTCAATGAGCTTGGGATGTTCAAGGAGGAAAAAAAAGGTTAGCGAGTCTAGAGGAGAATGAGCTGGTGGAGTGGGGAGTATAAGGTAAGAGAGGCAGGAAATAATTTTGGAAAGATCATTTCATAGAGGGAAGAAGTTTGGATTGGTGAGGTAAATAGCAGTTGAAGCCATGAGTAGATACCAGGCTCCTCCCCCTCCAGGAGCACATGTAGAGTGAAAAGAGGGACCAGGATGGAACCCTAGGCAATTCCTGCGTTTAATGGATGGGTGATGAAAAAGGAGGAAAGAGACTTAGGGGAAGTAGTCTCTCAGAAGGATGAGGAGGACAGCATGCTCATATGTGCCTGAGTACAAGGAGATTAAGACCTGGCAAAAGTCTGTTTGATTTGGTGGCCTCTGAGAGTGCCTTTAATAAAGTGTTGACTGTGAGAGCCAGAGTGCAAAAAATTAAGATGAAACTGGAGTGTGAGGGGGGGGGGAAACTGCCTACTTATTAAATTGAATTTTTGAATTTTAAAAAATTAAGAAAGATTGGGAGTATATTCTGAGCTTTAAAATATTAGTGTCTTTCTTTCTATCCTAAATTCTCTGATTTCAAACTAAAAAGTTTAATTTTTTCATACTGTACAAACTCAAGAAAACCAGCTCCCAGAGTCTGTTCTGTGGGTGAGAACCTGAAAATCCAGTTGTAGATGTTCTAAACTTGGCTGGCTAATGCTGATTCCCAGATGAGCACAGTTCTGAAGTTGTTATTCTACTTTTTGGTGGAAGCAGAAATTTTGAAGTTGGTGAGTGAAGGGTGATCCTGAGAGGACAGAGGTACAGTTTTCAAACCTTATACACAGGGATTCTGATACCCGCTCCCCCATGAGACTCACTGCCCATGTGACCCAATATTATTTGATGGCAGATAATTAGACATCTCATATGTTTAGGGTGAAAAAAGAACTTAGATCCTCTAACAAAGGGAAATACTTTTTCCAAGTAACTTATTTTTTGTGTATAATGTTTAAAAGCCATATTCTGCCACCTTCTTGTATACAATTTCTGCTAGTTATTTCTTATGTTTTATAACCTCAAGCATTATAATAGCCAACTCCAGGGTCTCTTTGAAACTTGTTTCTGAATATTGGAAGTCCATCTGTTGGATTCTTATTTAGGCTGTTTTTTGACTGTCTCTCATTGAAGCTAAATCATATTCATAATTTTGTGCCTATAATATGAGTCCTTGGTCAAAAAACTCAGCATTGATTTTAGTTAAATGATAGCCATCTGCTCAGAAAAGTAAAACTCAAACCTGAGAATATACCTTCAGTGAAAGGAAAGGTTAATATTAATAAGCACTTGAGCACCTGACAAACATTGATTAATTATTAGATGCTACATGTTATCTCTGCCCTAAATCACTTATCTTTTTAAGAGAAAAGCAGTAATAAATCAAAGCTGGTATTAGGTTGTGAAAATATGGATATTAACTCACTGAAGCACATTTCTTAGTTACATGGAGTCCTGTCATGTCATTTAGTCCAATTTAGGTGGTTTTGATAACCTGAACAGTGTGGGAGATGTTTTGTTGACGTGTATTACAGAATTTTTTTTAGAGTTTTGTACTATTTAGAAAACTTTTTCACCTTCCTTTTTATAAAAGGCTAGAGTTAAACAGTGAGACTTGTTCTCAGAAAGCCTTACCAGGTGATTCTAGTGCAGATTCCTAAAAGTGCTGTCCCTTATTGCTTCTATCCTGGAGAGAAAAATAAGAAGGTCAGGATACCCAGGTTCCTTTAAATATAAAACCTTAGGGTTTACACACTTGCAATCACTTACAGTACTTGGAACCTAAATAGCAAATAGGCCAGTGTAGTGAGCTTGCCAGTTCTGCAGTGTTCTTTGTCCTGTACATTTGGGAAAATAGATTTTTGACATGCTTCCTCTTCCTTCTTCCTAACTCACCCTCAATCTACCAAACAATGAGCTAAATTTATTGCAATTGTGTTCTGAGATGCTTTTAGTGGATTCCCTTTAGTAGGTAAAAAGGAATCAAATGTACGGCTTTGTGGTTGCTGTCTGCCTTGTTTCTGCACCTCTACCCTTGTCATATACTCTCAGATGAGGGCATTGGTGGACTGCAAACTAAAAGGAAAACGATGTTCCCCTGGTGGTAAGCATAATGGACCATCTACCTTTTAAATATTCCTGTTTTCTTTCCCATTATTTTAGGTGTGCTGAACCCTAGAGTAATTGTCACTGAGGTAGTTGAACAGAGAATTATCCTGGGAATTCTGGAGTCTGTAGGATGAATTCCTGACTCCTCAATGTAGCTATCATTTCTCTGAAGAGTAGGTTCCAGGCAAACTCCAAAGAAAAGAAACAGGAATCCTTAAAAAGACTCCTTAAAATCCTGTGAATGAGGGGAGCAGATGTAACCCAGTGATTGAGCGCCTGCTTCCCACGTACAAGGCCCTGGGTTCAATCCCCAGTACCTCCTCGGAAAAAAAAAAAAAAAATCCTGTGAATAAGAGGTTTGCTAAGAAAAATTATTAGATAAAGAAGACTGCAGGAGAGTATTTAGTCTGATCAGTAGAAGAATTTGTGACAAGACGATCTATATTTGAAATAAAGTTGAATCTCTTTACAGAGCATAACAATTCAAATTACTTCAGTTCATTTACATTAGGTAGCTTCACAAAATTTCATCTTGTATGCATCAATCTGAGTAGTCTTTGTCAATGCTTATATATGTCTTCTAAAACGTCTTAGTTGAGCTTGAAATTATACCTAAATATGTATATGCATGTGAATTATCTTCACTTTTACTGGCTGCCAAAAACCAGTGGAAAATTGTCTTTAAGATACTGAGAGAAAATTATTTTCAACCTATAATTCTATACCCAGCCGAATCATCAATCAAGTGTGAGGCTAAAAAACTAAAACAAGAGAAAAAAAACGCTAAACAAACAGAAACTTTTCACACACCCTTTCTTGGGAAATTTCTTGAGAATATAATACTCCAGCAAACTAAGGTACTAAAATAAGAAAGAGAAAGATATGAGAGCCAAGAGGTAATTGATCCAAATCAGGGAGAATTCAAGTCCTAGACTGGTAGCGGTGCTATAGAACTTAGAGAGTAATCAGTTCAAATTACAGCAAGAAAATAGAGGATTCCAGTGAACCATACCTGTGAAGGGGGTGGGGGTGGAGTCAAGGGATTTTATTCTATCCTTAAAAGCTAGACATTAAAGAAAAGAAGCAATTGTAAATTCCAAGAAAAAAAGCATTCAAGAGAGAACACATTTGGGGACATTATTTAAGTAGTGGATAATAATTATATGTCGCAGTAATATGACACTGCTTGATTTCCAACTTTTAAAAATAATCTTAGCAAAGCATAGAAGCCTTAATTATGGTTTCAGAACCTGGAATTGATAATAGTCACTATTTTGCCTTTGTTAACATCGTGTCAGGCAGTGTTCTGGGTGCTGGGAGTACGGGCAGTAAACAAAATAGCTTTCAAAGGGCTCACATTCTAAAAGAGGAGATGAACAAGAAACATATACAAATAGATAATGTCTTGAGTGATATGAAGAAGGTAAAATAGGATAACATGATACAGGATTACTAGAGATAGGAAGTTGCTTTTGCTAACATGTAAGACCTTTCCAAGGGAGTGCCGCACTTCAACTGAGCTGTGAATGACAAGAAGGAAAAGGCCTGAGGTGCTACCAAGTGGAAGAACCAAGGCCCTAAAACAGAAATTAGCTTGTGACAGTCAAAGGATAAGGGCCTGTCTAGCTGGTGCAGAGTAAATAGAGGGGAGAGCCTAGGAGTTAGAGGTAGCCTGGGCCACGTCATTTACAGCCTTCTGGGCAATGGAAGGCAGTTGCAGTGGGAGACCATTTTTCAGCATGTGGAGTGATATGATCTGATTTATACTTCAGAATATTTATATTTTAGAAAAATTGCTTTGGCCACTTTGTGG
Source organism: Tolypeutes matacus (assembly GCA_026826555.1). NCBI lineage: Eukaryota > Metazoa > Chordata > Mammalia > Cingulata > Chlamyphoridae > Tolypeutes > Tolypeutes matacus. The sequence goes on from JAKSZT010054055.1 coordinate 20,417,449, forward strand.
AGGTTGGGCTATAGGGAACAAGAGTGTAGCTGACCCTGGAGAGAGGTGGTGGTAGATTGCACTAGCATTTTAGCAATAGAGATGGTGAGAATGCATTTTCAAGGTGGAGATGACAGGACGTAATGATAAACTGGAGGTGGGCGGAAGGGGAAAGAGAGGCTAGTTTCTGGCTCGAGTGCCTGAGTTAATAGGGGCAGCATCAACTGACAGGGGGATGCTTGGGAAAGGAGCTAAAATCAAGAGTTGAGAGTTGGAGATGTTATAGAAGTATTCTCAATGTTAATATAAGGGTACAACTGACAGAAGTTGGGAGTTGGGAAGGAAGCAGGAGTGCTAAAAGGAAGGTGGAGATGCGATATATTCCTCACCCTACAAATGAGGGGTAAAGCAATAGAGTTTCTTGTTGATGGACCAAAAATAAAGGATACATATATTATTTAGTGTAAGAAATCATCAAAAGTGATATGACTATATTTATTATTGTTATAGATGTGGAGGGGAGAGGAGGTATGTCTAGATCTGCCACAAAAGGAAGTTAGTAGATAATGTCTAAAATTGATAAATTAAGAAAATATACACAGTGGCAGTATCGTAGCCAATGAGGTTTATCCGAGGCACGATTATTGCTAATTGAAAACTTTTCCCAAGTGCCAACTGGCAACACAACTGGAAAAAGATCTTGAATAAAAGGGGGAAATGGTAAAGACAAATGAGTTCAAGTGGCTAAGAGACTTCAAAGAGAGTCGGGAGGTCATCCCAGAGGAAACTCTTACGCACACCTCAGTAGGAGCTCATAGAACATCTAAGTGCCTATCACCCCACTCAGTGGGGTTCCTGAGAGCTCCGGAGACACCCTGGTCCTATATAAGGGGGGATAGCCCCAGAGACTGATGCCTTATCAGTGGGTTCTATTTTGGAATCTGTGCTCCTGAGAGTGACAGAATTAGACTCAAATAAGTCCTCCCTGCACATGGTTCACCAGTCCCTTCTATTCAAACCTATATGCGATGCTGGAGTTTTTAGGTATACTTCCAGAGACTGGAGCCTCCCGCCTACCTATGTGCCAGGTGTTCATGAAATCTAGGTGGAGCTGCAACTCCTACCCTACAGCTCAATGGACTCATCCAAGTCACCTGGTGAGGAGACAACGATGGGAAATGGCCATCCCAGGGAATGGAGAGGGCCTGCATCTGCAGGCAGGATCATCCCACCCACCATATCCATGGGATATAAGCCCTCTCTCACTTGGAGTTGGAGTGGACATCACCATCCCAGTCCCCTCAGGATTGGGGGAAGAACTATGGACTAGAGTGGACTTGATGGTATTCTCTTGTTCACATATGGTGATTCTAGCAATGCAAGAAATTATAACAATGAGGTGGAGCCAGTGGCCACTTGACACTTTTGGGGTAGGGAGGGGACGAGCAGTTGAAATACAGTGGCTTCTTTGGGAGTTGGAGGTTGTCCTGAGTACTGTTGTGGCAACGGATATAGGCCATTTTAAATCAGCACACACCACTCAGAACTGAGTGGGAGAGAGTGTGGTCTACAGTGTGAACTGTGGTCTATGGTTGGTGGCAAGGCTCCAGGATGTGTAAGTTCATTGAGGGTAGTGGGCCACACTGTGGGAGATGTTTGTGTGGGATGTGATGGGAGGTGTGGGAGGTGGGCAACATGGGAATCCCAGTGGGTTCCGTGTAATATTTTGGGTAATCTAAGCACCTCTTAAAATATATGTATATATATATATATAAACAACATTTTTGGAAGCAAATACACATATATGCATATATATTTATATATCATTTTGCAAATGTTTGTATGTATTGTGAGAATTTTGATTTTTACCCATAATAAAAAAAAAAAAAAAGAAAGAAAATATAGTAGAAGCATATTATTTAGTGATTGGAGAACTAAAAATGGAAACAATTTAAAACCAGCATGGAAGAAGGGACTGCTGGGTGAAGGGAGTGTGGCTTTTAATTTTCTTCAGTCCTCTGCTTAGGTTACTTTACTAAAAAGTAAAAGACTAATTTTTTATTGCCTCCATAAAATCAGATTTTCTGTACATAATTTTTTATTTTTTAAAATTAATTGAGCGTGGGAGGGGAAGAGGGATAAAGTCTTATTTCTTCAAAACAATGCCAAGAAATTTCCATTTTAAAATACCTTGGAAGGTGGTGGTGGGTATGCTGCTCAGCGTCAAAAGGAAAAGTTAGTTGTCAGTTCCCTTCTTGACTTGAATAAGTTTCAACATTTCTAATTTAGCCCTAGTCCATGTTCTCTACCACCTTCTCGAGAACAAGGAATTACCATCCTAACCCTCACCACAAGTTTCCATTTTTCGAGACCATTCTGCAAGTGTAATGGAATCGAGAGTTCTGGGAAAGGACGGCAAGATACAGAAACAGTCTGAAAAGAATAGGAACAACCAAGAAATGGGAACAGACTCCTAGAAAGTTACACCTGAGGACACAGCCATATGGAATATTTGAAATAAATAATTTTAACCAGAAATCTGTGGTCATTTCACTGACCACTTACCACCTTCACCCACCTACCTACCTTAACACACCTGTCCTCTCACCTCAGCTTTTCCCTCCTAGTTGCCTTCTCATTCTCTCGCCAGCCCTGCAAGCCACGTGCATACTTTCTCACTAATTCACCTACTCACTCATGAAAGATTAGAGACCCTTTTAAGGCATCTTACCCTAACCCTTTTTAAGTTACTCTCAGATAGAAGAAATTCTCTTGTGTGTGTGTTTTTTTACTTTTCCCTCCACCCTCTAAGCCTCTTTGTTGCTGTGACTTCTCCCCACCCTTTTCTCTCCCAGGCTCTTTTCCCTGCTGGAACCAGCCCTTTCTCTAGCTTCAGATTAAAGCTAATCTTACTTCTTTTCCTTACCTCCCCAGCCACAGATATGTGCACTGGGTGGCTTATATGAGATCATGGAAGATTATTTAAAGCATTAATAGACACCTCTGGGATATGTATGTTTTTAAACAGGATCCTGTTAAGAATCTATCGGGTTCTATCCCTAACTCCTTGATATTTAGTTTAATGCTACAGACCCCAAAAGTTTGTATTATAGAATCTAGGGTCTCACCCAGCTTTTAAAATTCTCTTGGACCTTACAACAGTAGCTTTGAAAATATGAAAAGTGTTAGAAGAGCCTTAAAAGGTGTGATGACCCTAACTTAGCTAAATGTACATGAGGGTTGATATGAGGAAACTATCTTGTGCCCCATCTACACTGCTTTTAAATTATACCAAGGAAGTTTGGTCAAATATAAGAGCAAATTTTTGACAGAAACTGATGCAATGATGGAAGACTCCAGACATTGCTGCTGCTTATACTTAGCAATACCTAAAATTAGAAATCTTGTATCGTTGATAGGGAGCAGATCAGGTAACTCCTCGAGGCCCCTCGGGTTCTGTGTTCTGCTCACCTTGCCCTGACGTTTGGTGAGGGTGGAGCGTCAAGACATCATAGGCCCGGGAAGAACTTCAAGATACCAGCCATCCAGGCCATGGTCGGATTTAAACAGAACTCACCCCTGACTTATCAATAACTGCTCTATTTTCAAAGACCTTCAGTATATTTCACAAGCTCCCTTGGAGTTTTATTTAATGGCCTTAGACCTTGCTCCCAGGAAATTGAGTCCTATTTCTCACCAAAATTCCCTCTGCTGCAGTTTCTTCCCGTTCTCAGTAGCTGTGAGAAGCAGCTCTCACCATCCAGCCACTTACCCTGTGATATCTTCACATACTCATCCTCTGACCTTTTATCTCTCCTTTATTCATGGATCTTATTTTCTGACTCCTTAATATATTCAAATTATATGAACTCAAGATCAACAGCAGTTGAAAAGCTATCATAGGAGGATGACTACTGAGTGGCGTTTACTTCCTGACTTTAAAGTAACTGGAAATTCAATTCAGATTTAGCTAGATATGAGTTTACCAATCCTTGCTCATCACACCGAGATTAAAGCTTTGGGAGAGGGAAAGCTTCACTGCGTCAGGGAGTTCACACCACTGGGCGTGTGCTCCCTTGCTCATCAGGGGAGGTAGCATTTTTCAGTCTCAGGGGAGGAATTTCCTTTCACTTCCCCTGGGTGTTCACCATCATAAGAAACAAGTTCGATCAGGAAGAGCCACACAAGAATTTCACAGTGTCTTCTCTGCAACAGACAATAAGACAGAATCTGTCATGCAGTTCTCAGAGCACCACAGATGAGTTAGAGTCTAGGAGGCTTCTGCCATGCTTGGGCGCAGTGCAACTCAGACCACTTCCCAGATTAGTCACTACTGAGCAGGTTTACTGTTTTAGCCTAGAGCAATACTATTCCCAGGGAACAATGGAAGTGAAATATGCCTGTCACTGTCTTCACCACTAAGAAAGCAAATTGCTCATATGATATTACGTTTTCTACATGCTCACTTACATGGAAATCAACTGAAGTTTCTATGATACCAGGATAGTCAGTGGCACTGAAATAAATCACTTTGGACATAAACAGTTATCTATGACACAGATCACAATATATTTATGTAAAAGGTACCAGATCATCTAATCATGGAATTTATTTACTCAATATCGGCCAGCATTTATTGAGCACTTATGGCATAGCCACAGGAATGGTTTAAAGCCCCTGACCTGGAGGAGCTCACAGTTTACAGAGGGCAATAAATAAAAAAATACTGAGAACCCAGTAAGTGCTGTATCTATATTAAAGGTGTGTGGGAGCATAGGTGCAGGACCCCTAATTCTCCTTGGAAAGTAAACGAAACTACTTTTCGAGCTTGTTTAGAGGCATGAATTTTCTGTTCAGAACATGAAAGCACAGAGTGAAACCAGGGAAGGGCAGGTACTTCTCAGTGGCTGATCTATATATGAGGAGGGGTCAGGAAATATAGGTTTGGTTCAGATTGTCAAGCCCCTCCTATAAGGGTGACCATAGGTCCTAGTTTCCAGGAGTAGTCCTGGTTTATGCCTATTGCCCCAACATAATAATTGATAGAGCTGCTGCCTTTTACTTGCGGGAGTGTCACGGGCAGATAAACCACATGGTCACCTTACTTATACGCTGTGCAAAGAGGTTAGGTAGGTTACATAAAGCCAGCGAGCTAATCTGATCTGTGTTTTCGAAAGATAAATCCAGCAACTATGAGGAAGACAATTTGCAGAGAGAAGAGATGAGAGGCAGAGTGAATCTTTCCACATAAAGAGAAGTAGAATTAGACATCAGTTGCCTTGATAACAAACTATATTCTGAACACAACTTGCCTAAGGGTAATTTATAGGAATGTCTTTGTCTCTATAATTTTTTGAACTGTATCAAAGTTGTGTGGATTCTCTGAATGTGTCTCAGTCTTTTAAGTTCATAGTAATTTTCAGAAGTAATCCTATCTACCAACCTTTAAAAAAAAAAAAAAAAAAATATTTATCAGAGGTATAGAAAAGGTTCTGAGAAACACTTGACAGAAAAAGTTCTTGACACTGTTTCTGAGGAAAGGGTCTTAGCAATGTGGAGGAGCTCTGTTCACCCAGGTTTGGGTCAGAGGGTTGTGTCGTGGTCTTGGAGGAAGCTGCTGCCAACCATTATTAGGACATGCCTTGTGAATTGCTTTCCTGGTCTTACAAACAGGTTTTACCAAGCCACCCACACTTCTCAGTCTCTTCCCTGAAACTAGCAAATGCATCTCTGAGATGGATGACTTGGATTGGGGTTTAGTCTCTAAGCCACGGAGCTGAGTTAATAGGATATGGAGCCTGAAACTGTAACAGTGGCTTCAGCAACCCCACTGCACTAACCAGCCACAGCCTCATTCCACAGGGCACTCTCGGTAAAATACACCTTGTAGGTGGACTTTAAGAATCACCTGCCTCTCATGCACATATGCCCTTCCTAGGTGTTCTGACTTAAGAGCAGAATGAGACCCCACAGTGGCCAAGTAATCTTGAAGGGCCTGGCCAAGGCTGGAGCCCAAGTTACTTCCACGTTCAGGCTTGAGAAGAAGCATTGCACGGCAGCAAGAGCACAGGCCTTGGGAGACACCAGCCTATGTTCACATCCATCTCTGCCACTTATTGGATGAGTGGCCTTGGATGTTAACCTTTGTAGACTTATTTCCTAATCAGTAAAGTAAGGATAACACCTGCTTTATATATTTGTCAGACTTGGGATAACGCATCCAAGCACTGAGCACAGTGCGGGGCACACAGTCAGAGCTCCATTGATGGGGCTACTTTCGTTATTGCTGTCATCATGATTATTACCAAATAGTTTCCTTCCCAATACATTTATTCATTCATTCAATGTATGTTTATTGAGCACATATTACTCGCTAAGCCATGTTCCCTGCACTAGGGTTCCTGTCCTTGGGATGCTTAGACAAACACCCTAATTCAGATCTTCTCTCTTTATTTTCTTCTCAGTTTATATTAACTCCCCCTTTCCTCAATTTGTTACCCTTTCCCGGTATTCCATTACCCTCATCCAGCCTCCTCTCCTCTCTCTGCACTCTCCACAGCCACACCGGCTTCCCTTTACTTCCTCAAACAAGCCGTGCCCCTCGCTTCCTACCTCAGACACTCTTGGGTGCTGCGCCCTCTCCTGGGAACTCTTCATCACCTCATCCCCTTATCCCACGCATTTTTCAGGTTTCAGCTTATATGCTACTTCCCCAGAGAAGCCTTTCCCTGGCCCCCTCCCCAAACAAGTCTAAGTCTGCATGTTATCATCATCTCATAGCATCCTGTGTTTTCTCCTCATAACACCCCAGTTGTAATTAATTTTTGTGTGATTTCTTACCAACATGTCTCATTTCCAGCATGTTGTGAATTCCATGAGAGAACTGTGACTTTCCTCTCTCTTTTCTATCCCCATTCTAGTGGCTCAGTAACATTGTGTTGAATTAATATTTTCTGTGAAGCTGGAGAAGAATTTCCTATCGCTGAATGTGTGCAATCCTAATTAGAATCACACTCTGAAATACATGCATGGAATCGACCTTGGATTCTGGACTCCTGTTCACACAGCCCTGGTAAAAGTCATCAGTTGATAGTGTTTGCCGATGACCATGTTTTAGTCGCTGGCCAGATGAGGAAAGGCTGTTGTTGGGGACAGAGGTGGGAAAGCAGAGGCTCGAGCTAAAGGGTTGAACAGATTCCAGAATCTGAGCTGCCACTCCCAGATGACCACATCCCCAGGGTTGGGCAGGTAAGGTTTGGAAGAGACGGTGGTAGGGGCAACTTTGTAAAGTGGGTACTGCCAAGATGCCTTCTGCTGCTACAAGACTCGACTCTTTAAGGAACAGGTTTAACATATGAGAATATTTTCGAGATAATGAAATTATTTCTAGCTATACACATTATGAAATGGAAGAGTTATCAGCAAGGGTGATGGACTGTTTTGAATAGCTGTGAAATTTCTAGTTATCACCAATTGCCCTTTATAACAGTAACAGCAAAACGATGGATAAGCATTATTGGGGAGTCATTTCTTACACACTGTCCAGTAAACACCCATGGCTGTGACTCTTAGATGATTCCTTAAAGTAAGGGCCAAAAGTGGAACTATGTAGAACGGACTCCATGACTCTTTACTTGTTATCTCTTGTGGCAATTATTACTTTCTTTTTTATAGTTATCTGCATACTTAGTTTACCTCCCCCATTCAACTCTAAGTTCACTCAGAACAGAGACCATGTTATATACATAAGATATACATATATATGTCATTCACCCATAACACGTAGCATAGGGAAAACTAAAGTAAGTATTCCAGGAAGGCAGGTAGGAGATTGGTGGCTCTGGTGGAGGGAAGGGAGGACGTGAAGTTGGTCCTGGCTTGCACACTACAGTACAGCCCTGACGGCGTAGCTGCATAATGACTATTGCTAAGTATAGGGTGTAGGCTTAGAAAGGAAAGGGACACGTGCTGACCAAGATTTTCTATGTAAAGTTGTGAAGGAAGTTGATATCAGCTTCATGTGCAGATTTTTGTGAGCAATTAGAAACTTCAGAGAGAGGGTAAGAAAACTCTGCCTGCTAGTTGACAGCCCCCTTCTCAGCCCATTTTGACCAAATAATGAAGGGAAAGAAAAGGGAGAAGGCTGAGGAGCCTCTTGTTTTGTCGCCCAGGCTCTGCTCACTGCCTCCAGCAGGAAACAGGATCTTCAGCAGCAAGGACGCTGCACAGGTCACTGGAAGCGGTAGTGTAACATGGGAAAGGCTTGTGCAAATTATCTCCCAGGTATCAATGGGCAGGTTGTAGGCAGCAAACTGGCTTCCAGATTTTTACAGATAAAGTTAAGCAAAGCAGATGTTAATTGTTGCTGTATCTCACTATCTTTTGCTACTTTTATATAGATTTCCATATATTCTTTATCCTAGCAAGAATCATAGTAAACCAAAATATTCATCATACTTAGCCAAAAAAAGAAGTTAAAAAACCAAACACATTAAATCAAATATTTGGTAGCTCATCTTAAACCAGTGCATAGCTATTTAAGGTGTGATTGAATGTCGTATGTACAGCGGAGGGAAAAGGGGGAGGACAGAGGAGGCACCGAGTGACTTTTTTTTAGCTCCTCCTGCGTAAAGCAGACCTTCACTTTATTGCTCATTACTCAGTTTGAAATGCTTCCCACTGGTATTCAAATGCATGTGCCAAGGCACATACATATGGGCTTTACATTAAACTCATCCTCTACTAATTCATTATTTATGTATTTAGAAATACCAATTATGGCAAGAAAATTAACAAGTCACCAAAAAAGATATACAAATGCTTAGCAAACATTTGAAAAAAAATTCAACTTCACTAATAATCAAGAACCCTAACAAGACAATAAAATGTTATTTTTCCTTCAAATAGCATAGGTTTTTTTCTTTTTTCCAATGGTAATAATCTGCATTGGTGAGAATGCAGTAAGATTCTACAATGATACATTGCTGCTGAAGGGAGCAGGTGTTAGCTCAGTGGTTTGAGCACCTGCTTCCCATGTACGAGGTCCTGGAGTGAGAGAGAGAGAGAGAGAGAGAGAACCCAGGACCTCATATATGGGAAGCAGGCGCTCATCCACTTGAGCTACATCCGGTCCCCATATTACTAACTTTTTAATGCCCATATCCTTTGCCCTAACAATTTCCTTTTGAGAAATATATCCCAAGAAAATAATCAGAAATGTGGACAAAAATTTATATGTAAAGACACATAGAGCAGTTATTTATGTATAGTGAAAAACTGGAAACAACCTAAACATTAGAGGAATATCTAAGTAAATAATGGTATAGGAATATGATGAAATTTTTGAGTCCATTAAAAATTATTTACAAACTTTATGATGTCAAAGGGAAGTGCTTATGATATAATGAGTCAGAATTTTAACTTTAGGTATACAAGTTTAGTATCATGTATCATTTATTTTAGTTGTCTTTCTCTGGGTATTAATTTTTTTTTTAATTCAAAAATCTCCATTACGTACATTTCTATCTTGAAGCAGCTTTCCTGGAATATTACTGTAGTGGTTTGGCATTATTTATGAGTTCCAAAAATAGATATTGAATTATGCTTGTAAGCTGGTCTGTTCCTCTGGGCGTGATTAAGTTATGATTAGGGCTTTGATTGGGCCCTGTCAGCAAGATTTGAGTCCCTGCCCCTTGGTGGGTGGGGACTCAGAGATAAAACTACATGACAGAGCAGAGAAGTTGGTTGGAGTTTTGAGATCAATAACCGTATTTATGCAAAAAGAAGGGACTAGGTTATTCTCCAAAAATAGTTTAATTTTAACATAGGCATATTCAGTTTCACAAACACTTTTTTGCAGTCAAATGAGGAGCACTGTACCAGCTTCCTAGAGCTACCATAGCAAAGTACCACAAACTAGGTGGCTTAAAACAATACAACAAGGTGTTGGCAGGGCCATGCTCCCCATGAAACCTTGCCTCTTCAGGCTTCTGGCATTTGCCAGCAGTCCTTGGAGTTTCTTGGCTGGTAGGTGCATCGCTGCAGTCTCTGCCCTCATCTTCGTGTGGCCTTCTCAATGTGCACCTGTATCTGTTTCTTCTTCCTTCAACCGGTCGTATTGGATTAGGGCCCACTCTAATTCAGTACAACCTCATCCTAATTTGATTACATCTGTGAAGATTCTAATTCCAGATAAGGTCACATTCACGGGTGCGGGGGTGTTAGGAGTTCAACATGTCTTGTTAGGAGCACAATTCAACCCATAATAGATGCTATAGGATTACTACTCTCTCGCTGCATTACAACAGCACAACATTGATAAAAATAGAAGGTGACACTGAAGAGTCAAAAAATACTTCATTGAAAGTTCCATTACTGAAAGTGAATATAATGTATTTCAATTTTAAGAAATCTATGATAAGGAAGCAGATATGGCTCAAGCAACTGGGCTCCTGTCTACCATATAGTAGGTCCAGGGTTCAATTTCTGGGGCCTCCTGGTAAAATGCAAGCTGGCCCATGCATCGAGCTGGCCCATGCGGAGTGCTGGCCCACGCAAATGCTGGCCCAAGTGGAGAGCTGGCGCAGCAAGATGATGCAACAAAAAGAGATACAGAGGAAAGACAATAAGAGACGCAGCAGACCAGGAAGCTGAGGTGGCACAAGAGATTGAGCACCTCTCTCCCACTCTGGAAGGTTCCAGGATTGGTTCCCAGTGCTACCTAAAGAGAAGACAAGCAGACACACAAGAACACACAGTGAATGGACAGAGAGCAGACAGCGAGTGCAAAAACAATGGGGGGGGGATAAATCTTTAAAAAAAAAAAAAAAGAAATCAATGATAGGTGATATCAATAAAAAGGGAACGAAATTACAACTATATAAAAAGAGTGCCAGGGATGAAAATTATGAGATATGATAAAAGGTAATGGTAATAAAGCATATGAGAAAAATACTACAACTTCAGAAAATTGAGATCCTTATTATTCATGGATTGATTGAAAGTATGTGTTGTTTTTTTCTTTTTTCTTTTTCAACCTTTTTTATGCAAACTTTTCTTTAAAGAACTTCCCCAGCAAGCAAACAGCAGGAAATTCAAAATCCTGTTCAGTAATTTAGAAGCCTTTGGTTTGGTACATAACAACAACCAAAAAAAGATTGGACTTAAATTCAGAAGATTCACTTCAACCCTGGCTTCCTAGATGAATGGCCTTGAACCACAGTTCAAGGCCTTAAACCTTAAACTTAAACCTCAGTTCTTTCATTTATGTTAAAGGAATAGTATTTGATCAGCCTCAGAATCAAGTTAAAATTATGTGTATGCATATGTGTGTATGCCTGCACACATGTGCTAAGGTACTTGGTAAACACATGCAGATAATAAAAATAGTTAACATTTACCTAGTACTTACTCTGTGCTACGTTCAATTCAAAGCACTGTACACATGTTAGCTTGTACATGTAAACCTCAAAAAAAACCCTAGAAGCTGGGTTCTCTTTTATCCCCATTTTATAGGAAGAAACGGGCCCAGGAAGGTGAAGGAACTTGCTCAAGGGCACAGCTAACTAGCTATGGACAAGAACCCAAGCCGTCTGGCCTCCAGCGTCTGTGCTCTTAACCCCTAGACTACCCGGTCTCTCAGATGGAAAATACTGGCATTATTCAGAGCAGAAGGAGTGAAATAGTTAGAATGGAAGCACATTTTAAAATAGAAAATGAAAGGGCAGAAGAGGTGGACCTTGTAAATGACCTCTATTTCCTCTCATCTCCCTGGGAATTCATTCTATAGCAAAACGAGCGAGATTGTGGAAGAAACCTTTTCCTCTTGAAAGAAAGAATAATTCTGAGTTCTTTTATTTTCAGGAGTTGTGTTATCTGACAGTGAGCTCTTGAATGGAGAGTGGTTTATTTGCTGTTTTCAAACCACAGGTGTGAGTCTGTGATGATAGCAGCTTATTACTTATTTTCTGTTTATCTTGCAGTGAAAAAGGACTAATATAATGTGCTTCCATAAAGTGTGAAGTAAAACACTTTCAATCAGGCTTCAAAGAACACTCTTCTGAGAGCAAAATCTTTTTCCCTTGCTGATCCATCTGAAATCAGATGTTAACTGTCTAGTGCCTGTAGTTGTTTTGTAGTCTGGTAGTGTTGAGAACAAATTGCTATGCGTGCAAATGTTGGAACTTACTCTTTTCAGATCAGGGCCCGGGCCCTCAGAATGCTTCCTTCTACTGACCCACAGCTGGCTCTGCAGATGTCATGGCACTTGAAAATGATAGAATGTCAAAATCCAGTGTCCATAAATAAAGTTTTATTGGAACACAGCCATGCCCGCTCATTTACATATTGTCTATAGCTGCTTTCACACTACAACGGCTGACTTTTGTTGTGACAGAGATTGTATGTGGCCCACAAAGCTAAAATATTTACTCTCTGGCCCTTTACAGAAAAAGTTTGCTGACCCGAAGCTAGACCAGCAGAACAGTTCAGGCCTGATGCAGTTTGGCCTCCCTTCCCAAGGCACGGCTGAGATGGCAGCGTGCAAGGCTGACGTTATTCCCCTGAGTAATCATGACAGTGCTGAAATCTTACATTTGACATTCTCCCACAAATCACTAACCATTCTCTACATTCAGCATAGTTAAATTGAACCATTTCATTTTTAAGCTGACTTAATTGGTGTGATTTCCTTGTATTTTTTTGTCCAAAATGAACCTATAAATTCTTTAGATTAAAGAATTTAATACAATTGGCATTTCTGACAGACCCCAGAACACTACAGTATTCATATTTTTCCTTTTTTTAATTCCATGGTCTTAATGTTAGACTTGCTATTGTCCATTTTTTATTTGAAGCTTAGGAATTAGTCAAGAGTTCTTTGCTAGGGGATACGGATGTGGCTCAAGAGGTTCGGCGTCCGTCTACCATATGGAGAGACAGGGGTTCGATCCCCGGTACCTCCCGGTAAATAAAAAAAAAATTAAAATTAAAAAAAAGAGTTCATTGCTAAGGGCATAAATCAGTTTAAAAACATAGTTAAAACTTTTTTTATAGCCACAAAGCCCATGCCTTCCCTGGTTTATGATGAATTTATGTGAGCTGAAGTTGACCTATAGGCAGCATTTAATCACCTTCATGAGTTGTAGCAACTGCTTAATCCCAGAATGCTTTCCTCCACCCACTTGGAGCCACTCATGCGCCCGACTCATCCGTTCATCCAGAGCACACCTAGAATGCACCAGGCTTTGATCGCATTGCCCAGTCTATCTCAAAGTACCCACAGTCCATTGAGGGGAGCAGCTGTAAACTAATAATTGCATTACAGGCAGAAAAACATAGGGAGCGAAAGGTTGGTAGAAATGCATGTCCAGAGTTCCCTGTGAATACAGAGGAAGTCTTACAGTTGCTCTTTCCATCATTTGTGCATTTCATAAATAACTATGTGTGCGACTCTGGATTAGACAGGTTGCAGTCCCTGTCCTCCTGGAACTTACTTTCCAGTGGGGCAAACATATAAAGACCATGAAAGAAAATAATTGTATATTGTAATAAGTGCTAAGAAGAAACTAACAGGGTGTTGAGACAGAGAATTAAAAGGAAGTGACCTATTTTAGATAGAATGATGAGAGAAGGCTGAATGAGGAGGTGACATTTAACGTAAGACTTGGAAGATGAAAAGTAGCATATGAAGATCAATCCAGGCAGAAGAAATGGTTGGTGCAAAGTTCCTGAGGCACAAAGAGCCTGATGTGCTTGAGGAATTGGATAAAGACCAGAAGTTGGAGAGATGGACCACTTAGAAGAATAAGGAATTACACATGCGTGTGAATGTGGCAGAGGGAAAGGAGAGGCTGGGGGAAGGGTGTGGCGATTGCAGGCAAGGGTGTGGAACACCCAACTTGAGCATGGAACTGCACATGAGTCAGTAGGCCACAAAATGGGGTTTGAGTTAGGAAGTGCTTCCCATGCTGGAAAGCAGAGGAGGAGCCAGATGGTGACAGGCCTAGTGTGTGTAGCAAAGGGATTTGGGCTTTATCCAGTAGACAACAGGGAGCCAAAACAGAAGGGAATTTTATGTTCCTCATTAAAAATATTTATTCTGATAACAAAAGTAACTGTATCTGTGAAATGCTGGAAAATGCAGACAAGCACAGTTGAAGGGAAAAAAAATCCATAAGGACATATTCTAACCATTGTTAACATTTTTATATCTTTGCATACAAATACATATTTTTTCTAAAAATGGAAGTTTTCTGTACATGCTATTTTATAATTGCTGTTTTTCACTTAACAACATAGAGCAAACATTCTAAAAATATCTTCCTGTGTCACTAACTATTCTTACCCAGAACAATTTTTAATACCTGGGTGGTATTTCATGATAACAATGAACTAAAATGTATTTATCCAATCCCTTCTGTTGAGCATATACAATATGCTGAACAATGCTGTAATAATTATCCTTAGAGGGATGTATTTATTCATATCAATAATTGTTTCCTTAGAATTCCCACAGATGGAATTACAGGGTCAAAGGGTGTGTATTTTCAAGGCTTTTGATACATACTTCTAAATTGGCTTCCAACAAGCTTGTACCATTTTATACTTCCACCACTCAAGTACAGGTTGTGCCTCATGTACCAAATACTCAACACTGATTTAATTTACCAACTTGACAAAGAAAAAACTTTGTATAACTATTATTTTAGTCTACATTTCTTAAATGAAATTTAACATTTTTCCCCATGGATCTACCTGTCATTTGTACTTATTTTGTGACTTGCATGTTCATATCCTTTGCCTCTTTTTTCTTTTGGTGAGTTCATTTGATTACTACTTTATAAGAACTCTTTATTTATTAGCCCATTAACCCTCATATATGTTGCAAATATTTTCCCAGTTTATCTTTTTAAATTGCGTTATTTTTCTACAGAAGTTCTACATTTTTATGTGGTCAAATCTGTCTTTTCCTTCAGCCTTTGCATTAATACTTAAAAAAGTCTTACCCACTCAAAGATCAGGCAAATATTCACTTATATTTCCTTCTTGCTCCTCAATGGTTTGTTTTATAAATTTAATTAATTCATCCTCTTTAGTCAGACTTCTGTATTAGAGAGATACCAGCAGAATTGTGGAGGGTGTTTTAAAGGAGTAAGGAACGAGTTATTACAGTTGTCAAGAGGGATATGGTCTCACAAGTGATTCTCAACACATTTTCTGCCTCCACACAGTTGAATTGCACAGCATATGCCCATCAGTTACATCTCTCATTACATACAGTGATTCTCAACAGTGGGGAAGTGAGGAACTCCCAGCTCAGTTGAAAATCCCTGCTCCAAGCCCCTGCAGTAGCAGTGGAGAATTAAAGGAAAAGACAGGTTTAACAGAGGTGTTGGACATTGGCTGTAGGTGATGAGTAGAGTAACTGATGACTCCCAGGTTTTTTATTTGGGTGACTGGGTCAATCATGGTCCCATTCACCTAGACTGTAAAGACTGGGGGAGGCAGAACCCTAGAAGGGAGGGGAGGAGCATGGAAGATGGTGTAGACCTCTAAGGACATGTTCATTTTTAAAGGATATAGGAGAGTTCAGGTCAGGGTATCCACAATGAGAAATAGGAATTTAGAACTCAGAGATCTGTGCTGGAGAATGTAGATTTAGGAGCCAGCTGCTTAATGGAAGTTGAAACAATGGAAGTGAATGAAACAAGCCATGTGTGAAGAATAAGAAGAAAAACATTGTCAATAATGGAACCCTGGGGAACACTATAATTCAAGGAGTGAGTGGAGGGGTGTTGAAGAAGAGAAATAAGCAAAGGAGACTAAGGAATTGTCAGAGAAGTAAGATATCCAGAAAACACTGGTGCCAAGAGAAAAAGAATAGGGAATGATCTCCAGCACTGGAACTTTCTAGCATGACTCCTGGGCCCTTCACTGTGTAGTCAAAACCTAACTCCTTTTCCACTACCTCTCACCTTATAATTGCACATACTGCTTCCTCCACTGAGAACTACTGTCCCCATTTTCTCCACCTGGTAAGCCACTTATCTTTCAGGATCTCCCTCAAATGTCACCTACTCTGGAAAGGCAATCCTGTCCATCCTTCCCAAAAAAAATTGTAGTGTTCATTCTTGGAGCTCCCTCGGCACTGTAGTTCCTACCTCTGTGCCAATGTATCACCTGGCATGGGTAGTTACCTGCTTCTCAGTGCTTTCCAGATTCTTCTAAAGAAGTAATCCTAGTAACAGAGAAAACTCAACATTCACTGGGGCCATATACCAAAACAGCTTTGACAAGCACAACATTTCTTTTAAAGTCCTATGGTTCATTTTTAAAATTAATGCTGTTTTTCATTCTACTCCATATGCTGATTTTAATTTGAGTGTTCAAATGTTTCCAGTTACTTCTGTGGAGTAAAACTGATTCTCCAGGAAGATTCTCCATGTTTGTTCCATGACTTCATTTATTCCAGAACACTGCTGAGTGTCCAAGGGAGCTTGTACCCGAGTTTAAGAAACTTAAGTTTGCATAGATGTATCTTCCACCAGATAAAGAGCTTCCCCTGCAGGGATTGTCCTTCAATGCTATATTCCCCAGTACCCAGCAGAGTACCTAGGACACAGCAGGCATTGAAATATAATTACCAAAGCAAAGGGGAGGGAAGTAGGGGTGGAGAATGGATGAATGAATGGAAGGAAGAGAGGGTGGTAAAGGGCAGATGGACGGATGAACAGGTGGATGGGAGGGAGATAGGGATGGTGTGGATGGATGGATGGATGGATGGATGGAGAGATAAATATTAAGATAAGACCTTAATCAGGAGTCATTGGGGGAAGCGGCTGTGGCTCAATCAGTAGGGCTCCCGTTTACCATATGGGAGGCCCCGGGTTCGGTTCCTGGGGCCTCCTGGTGGGGGCGGGCCCGCCCGCGCGGCGTGGTTGGCTGACCCAGTGAGCACAAGCAGCAAGGGGGGGATAAATGAATAAATAAATAAAATCTTTAAAAAAAAAAAAAAAAAAAAAGGAGTCATTGGTAGCTTTATTGAGAACAGATTCGATATAGTTTGAGTGATGGAAGCCAAAGAGGCAAAAAAAAGAAGCAGTACAGAACTAAAGACAGTATACATAAACTACTCTCTCAGGAAGCTTAACTCTAATCTGTGATGTGAGAGAAGGCAGTAGTTAGAAGGACACTGACTTTATGGATAGTTTAATTTGGGGACATTTGAGGTGGGACCAAAGGGCAGGTGGGTTTTTCAGTCTTTTATTTAATTGGGGTTTCATGAACATGCTTGCAGGCTGAGGAAACATAGATAGCCAATGGAGGAGAGATTGAAAATATTTACATATTAAATTCACTCAAAAGAAATATTTATAAGAGTATCAACAATGTGCCAGGTACACCGTGGAGCTGTCATTCTAGTGGAAAATATAGGGGAGAGAGAGGATAATTGGCTGTCATCCAAGAGAAAATAGAATCTCATGCTGATTGATGCTTTCTCAGGAAGAGCAAAATATTTTAATGTTAGTCTAGGTCAAGCATAATTATGGAGGCAAGACTGCTGAAGAAAAATACCACACACATTCCAAAACCGCCTGGATATGATTTTTTATTTTCAACTCATGAGGATATGCTTTTTCTCCCTGTACAGTAATTTAGAGTTAAAAAAAATCTCTGTGTGTGTGTGCATATGTGTGTGTAAGGCCATGGAGAAAGAGTGAAAGAGGCTGAATGTGTCTGATGCATATTTGCCAAAAACATTTCTCTCTCGTGATTTTGGCAAGGTAGTGCTTTCAGGATAGACAAGCGAAACCGGGACAGAATAAGACGTGATTGAGTCTCCTTCTAGCCAGTGAGCCCAAACCTTTCTGGTCCCTTGTAAGTGACTCATTTTCCTTTTGCTTGGTTTTCTGAACATACTCTGCATACAACTGATTGTTACATCTCATAGAAAACAGAATATGTGATCTGGGCGTGTGCTGCATATTGATTTAATCCACTTCCTAGTTCTATTAATGTTCATTCTCTTTGAGTCCTTTAATTTGGGATCATTTCACAACATCCCTTCCCTAAAGTCATTTATTACCTGATACCAGCAGCTCCATGTTTAGTTATAGTGAACAAAATATTTTCACTCTCAGAAACTACAGAAGGTCTTATTTATAACTCTAGATTAACTCCATTTCACAGGTAATATTTAAGAACAAATGGCTGTGAATTAGATGAAAAGATTAATTTTATATTACTTCACTTTATTGTTTCTATTCCTTCTATTGTAGGCTGTCTCCAAATACTTTTTAAAAGTAGGCAGAATATATTTACAAATACCTCTTTTAATTACCTAGAAAACAAA
Organism: Tolypeutes matacus; assembly: GCA_026826555.1. NCBI lineage: Eukaryota > Metazoa > Chordata > Mammalia > Cingulata > Chlamyphoridae > Tolypeutes > Tolypeutes matacus. Next base: position 20,435,780 of record JAKSZT010054055.1, read on the forward strand.
TTTACAAAGAATAAAGACATTGGACTCTGGATCTGTCATTTGCTCATATTTAATGATGCAGTATTATAGAGGCCTTACTAATCCTCTATGATTAACTGTGAAAAATTTTGCTTTAATCTTTGCAAAAGTTTAGATCATGAGAGAGTGAACACCAAGGGAAAAAACCCTGTAGTATTTAAATTTTTTTGTATTGAATATGGCTTAAAATAAAGATTAAAATAATTTTGTTTTGCTTAAAGCTTGAAAATCAGTTTGTTTTCATGGGAATATTCTTTATAAAGAAATTTGGCCTATATTATTATTATTGAAATTTTCATTAAATTGTTTATATTCAAGTATTCACTATCATAGAATACTGAATTAGGCACATTTCCACAGAACTTCATACTTTTCAAAGGGCTTTTATACTTTGCATTTTAACTTTGCAGTAGTCCTAAGGTATCTAAGGTAGATGATGCAATTAATGTTCTTCATTTGACCAATGAGAAAAGTGAGGTACATGGATTGAAGAGACATGCCCAGCGTCATACAGATCATTGACATCTGCTCATGTCACAGACCTTGCCACCAAAGAGTTCATAGTTTAAGGCAGAAGCAAATGACCATTTATGATTGTAAATCTCTTAGCAAAACATCTAACTCACAGTGAGCACTCTTCAAATGCCAGCTATCATTATGTGTATTTAAATAATAATTCATACAAACAGAAAGAAATTACATTAACACCACTAAAAACAGAACTTCATAAGTTGAGAGGTCAGTGCTGTGCCCCTCCTTTGACCTTGCCAACATTTTCAGAAGGCGGCCCAGGGGTCTCTGCTCACTGCCCATCTCTAAATTTTAATGTTTATACTTGTAACAATAGTTATATATTTTGTTGAGATTATATATATGGTATGTGTGTGTGTGTGTGTATATATATATATATATATATATATACATGCATATACATATGTATAATGTGTGTATATATAATTAAAAGTAAATGATACCAAATAAAAAGTCAGACATCTCCTCATTGGAGTCTCATCAAAAACAGCATCTTCCCACTGGCCCTGGGGAAAGGGTTTCTTTTCCAAGGAGCAAACAGTTGTAGACAGTAATCTGCTGAGATCTTGCTGAGGTCAGACAGATCCTAACCTAACTCTCACCCCCTTCTTGTTAGGCTCCTTTCTCATTTCCCTCCTCTCCTTTCCACACCCAGATATTCTAGAGGACAAACTTTTGGCCAGAGTCAAATGTCCGTATTGGGTGATGAGCCCAGAAAGAAGGGGTTTAAGCTCAGTAGTAGCTCCAAAAGTGATTGCTCTTTCTTTTTTTTTTTTTTTTTTTACCGGGAGGTACCGGGGATCGAACCCTGGTCTCTCCATATGGTAGACGGACGCCGAACCTTTGAGCCACGTCCATTTCCCTGCTCTTTCTTTATGTTAGGAACATCCTTAGAGGAGCTTTCTAACTGAGCTGTCCCAGTTAGAATGTGAGCTGCCCTTTCTTCATAGTAAATTCTCCACCACTAGAGACACTCAAGCTGAGACCAGTCACTAGAGGTGTTGTAGGTTGTTGGTTAAGCAAGATAACCATGAACAACCTTTCCTGCTCTGAGCATCTCTGATTCAGAGGCAACAGAAGTCATCTTCACACCTGTGGACACAGAAAGTGTGACATGTTAAAGACTACGTGATATGGAAAGGCATTTATTTAATTTACCTAATCACTTTGAGCTTCGCATTCCTTAGTGGTAAAATTGGGATAAAAGTACCTGCCTTGAATGCAGGGTGTTCATGTAGATTAAGTCATGAAACACAATGTAAAATACCATACATTATGTGGTACAGGTGCTCCATAATGCTCGTTATTTTTAAAGATTCACAATATTTTATATGTTCTAAAATATTTTTAAAATTTTATTCCTGCTTTGGATTAGATCAGTTCTTCCCTTTTGTGACTTGGTCGGCCTTCAGTAATGGAGCTCAACAATTGCCTGGATAACCCAAGCATAATAAAACAAACATTGCCTTGTATTTTGGGTTGCATATTTGAAATTGCATTTAAGTATTACTGATCTACCCATACTATCTTTAGGTTTAATTGGGCTATGAACTAATGGAACTTGGGATTCCTTTCTTGGGGGTCTCTCCTAAATGGCAGAGGAATTCACTTTTCCACATTTGGAAGCACAAAGATTTGGGGAAACGGTAGCTTCTCTTTAAACGAGTATCCCTGACAGCCATCCTCAAAAAAAAAATCCTTTGTCTGCTTCTCCAGGAAAGGTGCCAGCATGTAGTAATTAAAAAGACAACTGGTACAGAGCAAAAATGTTGTGCTAAAAATACTAAAACCAACAAGGATTCATCTTCTGAAAGCAAAATAGAGTCTCTGTGTGCCCCTGTTTCTGGACTTGCTCACAGCCGGGATGGCTCTGTGTTATTTGGGGGTGAAGTAATTACGGAGCCAGAATGCTCCTCAGCAGAGACACTCAGAGCTCCCAGCAGAGGGATGGTTTCCATGGCAATAGCATCAGCATCTGAATGACTTCCTGTCACAACAAGTTGGTGATTTAAGGAGTTCATTACTGAATTCCAAAAGAAAACAGAAAGTGGATGAGCTACTGTTCAGCCCTCATAGTGGGAGAACCATTTCTACCAAGTGCAGCGTCAGAATGGATAACTATGCAGGGAGGGCCATTACACAGGCAGGCTGGCTATACCAAGGGCAGGGAATCCATGACTGCGACTCTGCAACCACGTGGTCTAGGAAGGCTTCAGGGGCTGTTATTCTGGGAGTGTGAAAGCACCATGAGTCTCCATTATAAACTTATCCTGGTTCAAAAGTAATGAAATGACTGATAGCAGGAACCTAACCCAGGGCTTCAAATCCACATCCCCAAGTATCCCAAGGCCTTTAAAAATCAGCAAGAAAAGAGAAATAGACTAAAGTGTACAAACAGAAGGAAAGAGGGTGAGCATGTCATCCTACTCAGTATGTGTGAATTGTTACAGTATAGAGAGACTTATATGGAACAAAAACAACAAAAAAAGTCATCTTGATACCTTCAGAAACTGGGGGTATCGTGTATATGGTCAATTGCATGGAATATTTGAGCTAATGGATAATGCATCCCAGTGAGAGTGTATCACAATTAACCTCTCCTACCTACTCTCTTCACTAATGAAAATCTACCATCTGACTGATAGAATAAATATAGCCTTAGTCCTATCCATTAACTAGAGAGAGGCAAAAGTGCGAGTGGTCGTGATTCTCCAGGAGCATCTTGTCGGTAGGAAATACAATGATATTCCATTCCTTTCACATTCTGTTCCCCATTCAGTTCATTGAGTATTTGATCCCTCAAAGTGTTTACAATCTAATAATGGGGATAAAATAAATTCAGAAGGAACCATACAAAGGGAAATAATATACTACCATTTATTGACTGCTTACTAGCTTCTACCTCTAGTCACATGCCTCATATTATGTTTTCTCGCTTAACCTTCTACTAACGCCATGAGATGGGCGTGACTCCAGTTTCAAATGCAGAAACAGACCTGGAGAGGCCGAAGGTACCCGAGGCTATTAAGTGCAGAGTCAGAATTTCACCTCCGTTCTCTCTTTCTCCTCAGCCTACGTTCTTATCCACTCTGTCTCTGGAGTGCAGACTCAGGACATGGGCATTCAGGGGAAAGCGGTCAGAAGGGCGGAGGTATTTGATGGAGCTTTGGAAGGTGGAGAGACGCCTCCTCCCTCCCTCCCTCCACTCTCAGCAGTGACTCCGCACCGGTTGTGTAAGGCCGGCCGGCCAAGTCAATGTCTGTACAAGGAACAGAGAAAACTTAGAGAAAGAAAAATCACAGAGAACTGAAAATATTCATTTTGTCATTCTAACAAATATTTTACCAGATCAACTAATAAAGTGGGAAAGTTGACTAATTTGACCTTTTGTGTGTTTTTTATGCTTAGAATAGCATAGAAGATAAAGGGTGGGTGTGTTTGTGCATGCCAGTGTTGGTCCTTTTCTATTTTAATAAAGATTCACAAAAGCAATTTCCAGACTGAGATGACGCATATGAAGACCATCTAGTTAATTCTCTTTTGCCTGCCTGGGAATGTACTGACTTTTAGAAATGACACATGACATATCTTCCTGGGATTCCTGAGCGTTACCGGCCTATCTTTAATTTTTAACCTAACCAATAAAATACACTGGGGACTAGAGAAGGTTGCTAGTATATTTGCCAAGGATACTGTCCTAAGACATGGCCAATAACAAAACTTTGGCCAATCCAGTTCTCCTCATGTTTGGTGATTCCTTTAAAATATATTACTGTTTCATTCAGTTGTGTGTACAATTTGAACAGTGTTGTTTACCCAGAAAAGCCAGTCATATGAAAATAAGCAAGCCCTTATTGCTTTACTATATATGAGAGTACCAAATCAAGATTTAACAGGGCTACCTTTACAGCTACAGCCTGGGCAGTGCACCACTCCTCCGGTGCCTGTCACCTCGACTGGGATATGAAAGGCACCCCTGGAGCTGTGTGGCACGGCAGCCCTCATATTCAAAATAACTCTCACCAGATAATCAGATAAATCATTTATAATCCGGGAATCCCAGACTAGAGGGAAGCTAAAGCTCACTTCATCCAGCTTCCTGTGTTTGCTGCCCTCCCCAAGTGGCCATACACTTGCTTGGATGCCTCCAGGGTTAGGGAACTCATTATTTCTAAGGGTTAGAGGATTGTGTATGAATGATATGGGGAATATTTAGGAAGTAGCCATTTCTTCTGGTCACCAAACTGCTGACTTTTCTTTAACCATTACCTCCTACTGGGTTGCAAAACATCACATTGTTTTTCCTCTTTAGATGCCCCCTCCCTTTAAGGACACGTGTCTAGACATGTGACTCATAAAGTGTTAATAGACTTCCTGGGCCACAGCTGAAACAGGACTTCAGCAGTGTCACGAGAGAGGCAGTGTGCTTCGCCTCAGCCCCACAGTAGGAAGCAGCCAGTGGGGCAAGTCCACACACGTACGCATTTTAGAGAAGGGGCAATAGCAGTTATGCCAGCCTCCTCAGCCCCAGGGACATTCTTCAGCTTGGATAGTGAGGGGAAAAAATACTTTGTTTCCTGTCTTTTCTCTAGAAGAGATTTTGCTCTATGCATGGTGTCATGATAACTCTTATTAGGCCCAGTGATTATTTAGCACATCCACTTTCTTACTTTTTGCCATTCTGCAAGACACTGGGCACATAAAAATGAATGAGATATGAGGCAGATAGACAAATAAAAAGACAAATGCCTTCCCAAAGGCTAAGTGCTATACTAGCTCTGTGTACACAGGAGCTGTGGGAGCTTGGAGGAGGAAGAGCTAATCCAGTGGGAAGGGCAGGGCAGGCCTTCAGGGAAGCTTTGGGAGAGATACAGCAGAGAAACACAGGAAGGGGAGAAAAGAGGAATTAGCCAGGTGAAGGCGGGGAAGGAAGAGCGAGTGCTCTAGTAGAAGTTGGACGTGCTGAAACTGACCGAGTGCAGGGGACGCAAGCATGAGTATGGCTGGACATGGGAGCAGAAAGGGGTGTAGAGACTGCCCTGGAAGAGGGTTAGCATGGTGAAAAGGCAGGGCCACGTCCTCTAAAGCCTCAGATGCTGGGCAATTAGTAACAGAGAATCGACTGTTTGCTGGGCTTTGCTTGCATTTCCTCTTTTATCCCTCTACACCAGGGGTTCTTAACCTTTTTTTTCCATGGACCCCTTACTAAGTCCATACTATACTGTGTATTATTTAATAAATATATAACACCTACACCACCACGTCCCCACAAGAATAATGTTTTTTTTTTTTATTTCAATTCAAACTCACAGGCCCCTTGTTAAGAACCCCTGCTCTACACATTCTCTTGGAGCAGGGATGGCCTGTGCTTTGGGTGAAGAGACCATTTTTTAAACAATATATCATTTGAACTTCCTGAAAGTTACGGGGAGCCACTGAAGGATTTCAAGCTGTAGAATGACCTAAAATTTATGCTGGAAAACAAAAATCAAAGTAATGCCTGTACCTGTGTGGTAGGCTGCTAGAGGCTCCCAGACACACCCGTCATAATCCTCAGAACCTGTGCACGCAGCCTTATTTGGAAAAAGGGCCTTTGCAGATGCAGTTAAATTAAGGATCTTGAGATGATGCGATTATCCTGGATTACTCAGGTGGGCCCTGAATATAAATGCTATCACAACTACAGTCCATGCTCAGTGGCAATGCCCCAGGATGCGTTTATCAATTGCAATGACTGTGCCACACTAATGAAGAATGTTGTTTGTGTGGGAGGGTGTGGGAGGTGTGAGGAGTGGGGCATATGGGAATCCCTATATTTTTTGTGTAACATTTATGTAATCTAAGTATCTTTTAAATTTTTTTTTAATAAAAAAAAATTTTTTAATGGAAAAAAAAAAAATGCTATCACAGGTGTCCTTATAAGAGCAAGTCAGAGGGAGACTAGACACACACACAAAATGCTGTGAAGATGGAGGCAGATTGGAGCACAATGAGGCCACAAGGCCAGGAAAACCGGCAGCTGCCTGGAGCTGGAAAAGGCGAGGAAGGCCTCTCCCCTAGCTAGAGCCTCCTGCTGTGGGTGCTGGGCCCACAGCTTTCACACTTCTGATCCCTAAAGAGAATAAATTTCTGGTTTTTTAAGCCCCCAAGTTTGTGGTAATTTGTTAGAGCCACCGCCAGAAACTAATACAACGTGATTTTCAAAAGTCAAATAATTGAAGGATTTAAAATGAAAAGATAAATGAACAATCTGCTTACAGAGCTTTTTCAATTTATACTTAGACATTATCTATTGACCTTTGCCAATTTAGCTGCCTTTGGTCACCCCTCCCAATTTCTGTGACTTTTATTATTATCTTTCATTCTATTATTAGTTACTTTTGCAACTCAGAATACTCTATCATCAAATCTAAGACACCATCAATTATAAGATGCACCATTATTTTATATTCCACTAAGATTCTTAAAGAAACACTGCCAATCATACTTTTACAGTATTATCAAGAATAAGGAGCATTCCAGTTTCAGAAATATTAAAGGATGAAAATCATGTGAGCCTCAGAATCCATGAAATACCATAATATCCAAGAATCACTTTTTCAAGTCCCACCAACCTCAAACACCACCTCTTGACCAACAATGAGTATCAAAGATATTAGTGCCCCTGTTTTTCCCTCCACTGCCCCTTTGCTGTCTCTGAACTGTTGGCTGCTATAGCTTTACTTTTACATTATAATATTAAATTTTCCATCGTTTTATACTTTGGTTGATTCTAAAACTGAAACCTGGTAACTGGCATTTATATTACTATGATTTTGTAGACATTGTCTCCTGCAGAGTCAAATAGTGTGCTAGCATTACATTTCTTTGTTTGTGTGTTCATTTCTTTCTCTATGGATCCATTTGCTATTTAATGGTCAACCCTCAGTTCAACTTGTTCATGTCATAATTAGTCTTAATATAGTATTTGTCATTGATACATCTCATGCCATTTATAAAAAGCAATTAGACCTTAAAAACTAAACATTTATGCTACCGGTATTTATAGATTCTTCTCTTTAACATCACTATTTCTATAGGTCCGCTCTTTAATTCCTCAGTTTCATCTAGACCAGGGAATGATATGCTTTTTCTGTGAAAAGCCAAAAGTGATATTTCAGGCTTTGCGAGCCACAGGGTCTCTGTTGCAAGTACTCAACTCTCCCATCAGGGCACAAAACCAGCCATAGTCTATATGTAAATGAATGGACATGGCTGTTCTGATAAAACTTTATTTACAAAAATGGGTTCTGGGGCAGCAGGTATAGCTCGGTGGTTGAGTGCCTGCTTCACAAACAAGGTCCCTGGTTCATTCTCCAGTACCTCCTTAAAAAAATGGGCACTCAAAAAAAATGGGCCTTAGTTTCCCCATCCCTGAACTAGAGGACTGACCCTCATATCTTGGAATATTGGCAAAATTTCTATCTAAATTTAAATGACTGTGACTGTGACAAGACCAAAATAAACACCTGAAAATCTGAAATTCTTGAGACATGGTTTATGTGAGTCATCTTAGAGCCCTATTAGGAAAGGAGTCTGCTAAAGTTGCACTCTTACATCTCTCCAGTCCTTGGGTAAGTCAAGTAAGACAGAACAGAGAAATATCTTTCATCCAGCCACAAATTTCTAGGGCAAAAGGTGGCCTTTCAACCACAAAAATAGAATTCTTCCCAGCCTCCACTTCCTGCTGACAAGAAGTGTGAACGCTTAGATTTCTAACTGTGAAAGGATGCAATTCATGGGACTTTTTTTTCAAACCACCAAGATGAAACCCTGGGTATTGAAGCTTAAAAGGAATCAGTAATAATCGTTGGAATATTGCCAATGTTTAAGGATGTCAAATGGAAAATTCTACAGATATGACATCAGATATTCCAAGAAATAGTTCAAACTTTAAAAGGATATATATACTATATAATAAAAATTTCTTATTCACACTATCATTTTTTTTCTAACTCAAATTTAATTCTGAGAAACTAATCAATTGGTATTGCCTTTGGAATTATCCATTTGAAAATCTGGAAAAATAAACCAGCACATAAGAGTCATTATTCGTATAACCGAGGTAGCCATATTAATGCTTCATTTCAGTATCTAAGCCAATAAGAAACCACTCACTTTACCTGGATGGAATAAAAGACAGTTTGGAGGAGTGGGTGTAGCTCAGTGGTTGAGCTTCTGTTTCACTTGTACAAGGTCTCAAGTTCAATCCATAGTACCTCCTTAAGAAAAGACAGTTTGGATTTAAAATGACCTGACACAATAGGATCTTCTTTTGTTTTTTTCCATAATATTATTTCTTGAGATTTCATGCTGGTTTCCTTTTTTCCAAACCCAGAAAATAACAGAATCAGAGTCTATAGCCTGGGAGACCTATAACTCTTCTCTGCTCCCCTCTCCTTGTGCTTTGAGTCTCATGACTTTGAGTACAGACACTGTCTCTTCAGGATGGGTTAAGCATAAAAAAGAAATTTGTCCTTCTCCCTCTAGTTAGTACAGTTGTGTTTCTGCAAGGGAAACTGAGATCCACAAAGATATTATCTAAATGTCATTGAGTTTTACATAAATATTGTATAAGTGCAATGTATTGTTTCTCTCTCTCCAAAGAGACTGAAATCTTTGTTTCAAAATATATGGGTTTTTTGTTTGTTTGGTTAGTTGGTTTTGTTTTGTTTTGTTTTGTTTTTGAGGTACCAGGGATTGAACCTGGCACCTTATATGTGGGAAGCAGGCACTCAACCCCTGAGCTACAGATACTCCCCACATAAAATATGTTTTTTAATTATTTACTTGGTTTGCTTTGCAGCAATTATACTTAAATAAACAAAAGACACTGTATTTTCAATTCAATGCTTTTAAATGACATTTTTGCATAAGCTAAAAGTTTGGTCTCATTTTCCCAAAAATATACCGTTCTCTTCAAACACTGTTTATGGATTAAACTCTAAGCTTAATAAAGACTAAAAAGAACCTTTAATGGAAATAGCGTACATGCTTGATTTGGTGGGAAACTCCCCTCATGTGTGATACTCTCAGGATCACACTTTCTGTCTCGCCTCTGGATATAGCTGTATGGACTTAACTGAATGATTTTCATTTTTCTGGAGAAAAACCCTTTGTGTTTTAACTTTCTACTCTTTATTTGTAAATGGGCGCACAGATTGACTAAGATGACACCTGTTGTTCCATGCTGACTGAAGCACAGCAGCTGACGGTTTTGAGATTTTAACCATATTTTGCTCACTTAATTCCATTTCTTTTCATGACCCTCCAGCTGGTTCAACAATACCAAAGCATGTGCCCATATCCACAGGGGGTGAAAAGGAGGGATTTGTTTAGTAATGGAAACTCAGCCCAAAATGAGGAGTTAATATTAGCCCTAGCCATTTGTCAATGGAGCTTCAGCAGAAGCTTCCCCCGCCCTCTTCAGCTGTTTTTCGGTTTTGGAGTTTTTTTGTGTGTAGTTTTTTTTTGTTTTGTTTTTGTTTTTTTTTTTACTTCCCTTACCCTTTGCAACAAATTATTACAGGAATCACTGATAAGTCTCTACATATGTACCCTGTAAGGATTTAAACTTTCCATACAAAATGTTCTTCCCTGAAAAATGCAGTCCTCACTGTTTGTCTACTTTGGCCTTCATATTACCTTGCTCAGGGCAGTCTTCTTTTTAAAAAAATAATAAAAGTTATTGGTTTTTTTCCCCTAATTATGAAAGTATTAGTACATGTTCCTGGAGAAATTTTGAAAAACAGAAAAGTCAAAAGAAAAAAATTAAAATCACCTATCATTTTGCCATTGAGAAATAATTATTCTTTATATTTTGGTATTTATGAAGTTGTAGAAAGTAAGTTTCATAACTTGATTTTTCTTATTTAATAAATTGTGAATAATTTCCCATTAACATAAAATGCTATGCAGTCATTTTAAAATTATGCTTGTTGGGTATTTCTATAGTTTTCAAAACTTTTATTGTAATTTGTGCTGTAATGAGCAGCCCTGTGATAAGTATTTGTTGTATTGCAGGTTGTTTCCTTAGGATAAATGATGAGTAGGGAAAGGGTGAAGAGGAAAGAATGTGTTAGACAAATGGAAAGGCAAGTGTGAAAGCCAGGATGAGCTAGAGAACATGGCACATGGAGGAACTGAAAACAATTGAGTAGGGCTTAGGAAACTTGGGAGGGAGAGGGAAGCCTAGGAACTGGAGAGTAAGTGGATCACCAGAAAGAATCTGGAAGTTTCCCTGAGGGCAGCAAGGCACTAAAGGAGGATTTCACAAAAGAGATCCAATTTGCAATTTACAGCTTTTAATTTAGTAAGACCATCCCGGTTGCAGCTTGAAGAGCAAATCAGAGGCAGGAGGACCAGAGAGGAAGCTGTTAAAACAATTTAGGTGAGATATGATGAAAGTCTCAAGAGTAAAGTGGGAGTAAGGTCTAAAGGAGGGAAGATGGATTTGGAAGAGATTAGAAGGTAAAAATCCATAGGACCTGGTGATGGATAGCTGTGAGAATGAGAGAGAAGTAGAGTGAAGGAGGATCTGCAGGCTTCTGGCCTAAGCAGTTGGACAGATGGTTGGACAGTAAACCCAATGATCTCCTGTCCAAGTAGAGATGCCCAGGAGGCAGCTGGATATAGGGTGTGGAATTCAAATTACAGCTCTGGGCTAGAGCTACAAATGGGCATATAGAGTCTATCAGAAGCCACATGAATGGAGGAAAGAGGGAGGAGGAGTAAACAGGAGAAATGGTTCAAGAGTAGGAAGACAAAATTTAACTAGTCTAAATAGAAATCTTTCTAAAATACATTGAAACAAGAAATGTAAATTAAAATGAAAATAACTTTTATTGTTTGCCTCTCATGTGAACGGCAGACTCTCTTATTAAGTTGTAATAACTAGGTTGGGAGTGGATGCAAGGGAAAGGATCCTCACAAACCTTGCTGATGGGGATATGAATTTGATAATATGGGCCTAAATCCTTAAAAATCTTCAACTCTTTGACCCCACAATCCATTTTTTTAAAAGAGTAGGAGGGGAGCGGATGTACTTAGTGGTTAAGCACCTGCTTGCCATCTACAAAGTCCTGGGTTCAATCCGTAGTACCTAATTAAAGAGAGAGAGAGAGAGAGAGAGAGAAGGAATTGTGGTTGAAAGGAAAAGTCTAAGGTCCTGTATATTACTAGAAGGAAAGCTAAAAAGTGTAACGTAGAACTGTGTAGCATAGCAAAACCTTATGTGAAATGAGTATGGGTAATACTGCATATAGAATACTTTTTTCTTTGAAACAGAACAAATGTCCATTAATGTTACAAGATGTTAAAATCAGGCAAAAATACAACTATGTATGTTGTATTTTTAACTATACATTACTAGGGACAGTAATGTATAGTAATATATTAATAATCCTCTGTTAAAGATTTTTTTAAAAAAGGAAATATGCTAAGTGAAAGAAACTAGACAAAAGGTACTACATTTTGTTTGACTCCATCAATACAAAATATAAATACAAAGAAATTAGATGGAAACAGAATAGCAGCTATGTATGGCAGGGGAAGGATAGAGAGATTGAGAGGTGATTATTAAGGCATAGAGTGTTTTTGTTTGTCTATCTGTATTATTATTATTATAATTATTTAATGAAAACACCCTAATATTGATTGAAGTGATGAATGTACAACTCTATGATTATATCAAATACCATTGATTGTACACTTTGGATGAATTGTACGTACCAATAAAACTGATTTTTAAAAAAGAGTGGGAAGACAAGAGGACAAGAGAATCCAAGTGAGAAGAGTGTGTAAGTTTCCAGGGAGGTCAAAGAACAAGAGTGAAGGCAGAAAATAAACTATTGACTGAATTCAGTGATTTGGAAAACTCAGGGAAGCAATGTGAGATGATGATGTCTAGCTTCTTAAATGTAGACTCTCATTCATTTTTTAATCACCAAGCAAAATAACCTTAGTTTAAATCAAGTTAAATGGAGTTGTTTTACATCTAAGAGTGGGACTGAGGCCTTCATGCTGCTATGAGAGATTTATAGTGTGACTGTCTACCTAGTATTGGCTCTCTTCTACTTTTAATATTTCCACATGTATGCTTCTTATATTAGTCCAAACACCCCGCTATGGGCACCTCTTTTAAGGCCATGGGTCACTATAACAAGCTGCAGTACCGTGTTTAAGTTGCTATAAACAATCTCTTAATTTCTGAGTTGGTATTGTTGAATAGGTCTCATTGGTAGCAGATATAAAATTGTGTAGATGTTCAAAAGAAAGCAGATCCTATATGGTTGGGGGATAAAAGAAGGATGGAGATCATAAAAAGATTCACAGAAGGGACATTTTTATCATCCCTTTGTCTCTGATACTTGTTTCAGAGAACCACCTTCTCACCACTTAAATTAGAAGTTGTCAGTAGACTTCTCAGTAGACAGATTAGAGCCAGGGATGACACAGGGCAGGATCTTGAGAGTATCCTTAACCTGTGGGAGTGTAATGGATTGGATACCACTTCACAACAGATTGGCTACTTGGTAATGGTGGTTTGTAGCCAGACCATGATGTAGTCATTAAGAGTGAGTTTAAGGGGAAGCAGATGTGGCTCAAGCAACTGAGCTCCTGCCTACCACATGGGAGGTCCTGGGTTTGGTGCCCAGTGCCTCCTAAGGAGGACAAGCAGGACAGCGAGCTCACACAACAAGATGATACAAGAGACACAAGGAAAACATAATGAGAGACACAACTAAGCAGGGAGCGGGAGTGGCTCAGGCAATTAGACACCTCCCTCCCACATCAGAGGTCCCAGGTTTGGTTCCCGGTGCCTCCTGAAAAGACCAGCACACAACAAGCAGACAGAGCAAATGCAAACAATGAGGGGATGGGGAGAAATAAATAAATGAAATAAATCTTTAAAAAAAAAAAAGAGTGAGTTTAAGATTCAAGCACCCTGACCTCTGAGATGGTGCCATTTTGTGATTCTGGATGCTAGTGTTAAGACATGATTTTTTTCCCTGTTCAGTAAGCAATCTTAAAAATAATAACTGATGCTTAATACTGTAGGCTTAAGTGTTATCCCAGTTACTTTTCTCCACATTTCTGCATTATTGTCTATGTACATTTTTAATCTAATTCCCATGCTAATCATGTTTGTCAGATGTTAGAATAACCTATCCAAACCTTCACTGAAAGTTGCTCCTATTATGCATCATTATGTACATAAATGGTCATTTTTGTTAAACTAATATAGAAGATTGTTACAGCTCAATAATAAAAAGAGAACCCAATTAAAAAATGGGCAAAACACATGAATAGACATTTCTCCAAAGAGGATATACAAATGGTAAAAAGCACATGAAAAGATGCTCAGCATCTTGATTTGCCATTAGGGAAATGCAAATCAAAACCACAATGAGATACCATTTCATACTCACTAGAATGGGTATGAAAAAAAAAAAAAAAAAAAAAGAAAATTACAAAGTGTTGGAGAGAATGTGGAGAAGTAGAAACACTCTTTGCTGGTGGAATTGTAAAATGGTGCAGTCGCTGTAGAAGAAGGTCGGCAGTTCCTCAGAAAGTTAAGTATAGAATTACCATATGACCCAGCAATCCCACTTCTAGGTATATACTCAAAAGAATTGAAAGCAGGGACTCAAACAGATATTTGCATGCCGATGTTCATAGTGGTATTCACAATTGCCAAAAGATGGACTCAACCTTGGGTTGCTTCATCCCATCAATTGATGTTCATCAACTGATGAATGAATAACTACATACAATGGAATATTATTCAGCCATAAAAAGGAATGAAGTTCTGATATATGCAATAACATAGATGAACCATAAAGACATCGTTTAGTGAAATAAGCCAGACACCAAAGGACAAATATTCTATGATATCACAAATATAAAATAATTAGAATAAATAAATTTGTAGAATCAGAAACTAGAATATAGGTTACAAGGGTCTAGGATAGGGGTAGGGAATGGGGAGTTAATGCTTAAATTATACAGAGTTTCTATTTGGGATGATAGAAAAGTTTTGGTAATGGTTGATGATATGTAGCAGTTTCATATTATTTATGAATTCCAAAAAGAGATATAGATTATGTTTGTAAACTGGTCTGTTCGTCTGGGTATGATACCCCTTGATTGATTTAAATTCAAAGGTTTTAAGTTTACTTGAATAAATCAAGATTAGGGCTTTGATTTGACCACATAGAGGTGACCAACCCCTTTGGTGGGCTGATATAAACAGACACTCAAGAAGACACACAGAAGAGGAGAGAACTTGGTCATTTTGGTTCTGCCATGTGACAGAAAGGAGAAGGCTCAAACAGCTAAAAACCAGGGGAGAGAGACAAGCCCCCCAGGAAGAGAGATGAGCCCTATGCTAGCCTACAGCTGAGATCGGAAGAAGCTGGGCCCACTGAACCTTAAGAGGAAGAAGGAAGGAGAAACCAGGAGAGATCGCCCTCATCTTGCTCCAATACGTGGATGCCGACTTTGGTGAGAAATTAACCTTAAACTGGACTCTTTAGGGACTCGTAACTGTAAGCGTTTACCCCAAATAAATACCCTTAATAAAAGCGAACAGATTTCTGGTACTTTGTATCAGCACCCCTTTGGCTGACTAATATATGGTGATAGTGGCACAACATTGTGAATGTAATTATCATTGTAGTATATATTTGAATATGGTTAAAAGGGGAAATTTTAGGTTGTATATATGTTACTAGAATAAAAAATAACATAGGAGTATATAATACAAACAATGAACCTTAATGTAATCCATGGACTATAGTTAATAGTTACAGTTATAAAAATGCTCTTTCATCAATTGTAACAAATGTACCACACCAATGCAGGGAGTTAATAATGGGGTGGTATATGGGAACACTGTATTTTATGCATGATTTTTTTTCTAAACCTACAACTTCTCTAATAAAAGAAAAAGAAAAGAAAAAGTCTAGAGAAGATTGTTAATGCCTTGAGCCAGGTTTAGAAAATTGGAGATTAATATCTCTAAATGTTGAACTGATGCCATTTTTTTTCAGGGAAAATAATGACCTTTATAGAACCTTTTTCCAACAACATTCTTATTTGTCCCCCATCAAGTTTTGTCCTGTATTGTAAAGTAAGATCAGTGTGTAAATCAGAACTCTTTCTGAGGAAATGACCAGTTTCAACCTAAAATTGAGTGGACTGGAAGGAACTGGGGTAAGTCACAGAGGTTTAGCCCGGGGGACTTCAAACACTAGAACCAAGGTGTTCATCACCATCTATTTTTCTCCCCCTCCTGCCTCTCCTTTTTTTCCCACCCCTGCCTCAATCTCTGTGTGTTTACCTCATTTTGTCCTGCTACAGGCTTCTTCACAGCAGAAATCTTGGCCACATACAGTTCCAGGTTTGCACTATGGCAGCTTAAAATCTTTCTCACTTCAAAATATATAGACCCCAAGGAAAGTGTCTGATTGGCCCAGTTTTGATCACATGGCATCTGCTCAGGTGATTCATACTGAGGCCAGGGGTGGTGGCATCCCGTGATTGGCCGGGCCCAGATCACATGCCCATCCCTGAGGCTGGGGTGTGAAGTGGGGGTGGAACAATTCTTCAAGAAGTGAAGACAGATTACTAAAAGAAGGGGGCAGGCCAAAACCGATGTCAACTATGTTCAACATCAAGATGCTCTTTTCTCTTGAATATCTTTCATTATTGTCCCAGAGAGTCTTGATGAGTCACAGTGAAATTATTATATTCTAGAAATTAAACTAGCACTTAGTCTGTATTTTTTCCTGCTCCTTTCCAGTGTATTTTTTTTTTACTTCCTATGCTGTACATATATCTTGTGTTATGATACAATTGTTGTGGCTTTAAAAGTCCATTCACATACATTATCTCATTTAATCTTTAGAACTATCCAAACCATTTGTTATTTTAGTAAACATATTTTACTAAATGGTTGTAAACGATGGACAAAACGATTTAGAGAGATTCTGTGACTTACCCAAGACCACAGATACCGTGTAACAGAGGTACATGATTAACGCAGATCTTCTGGATCCTTTACCAGTTCTCCTTGGTGTCAGGTACTTTAGGTATCTGTCACTCGTGGCTTTTTACTTGTATTTGTCGGCTGTCCCTGGGGAACCGAGACCATGCCATCTACTTTTACCCTCACAGTCCCTCCTCTAGTGCTACAGATCTGACTGGTAATGAACTGAGAAGTTTAAGACCCTATTGTCACAAGGAAAATTGTTACGAGTTTGGAGATATAAAATGGTAAAATAGTATGATACTGTTTAAATAAAATTTAGTATATGCAAAAAAAAAAGGCCCTATTGTTTGCGTATACTACAGCCTTAAGTTGTGGAGCCCCTGTAAGTAAGAGGACCCTTTGGTTCCCCGTGTCCGTTTACATGTTGGGAGTCAGCACAGGCACTCTTCCCAGTAAGCAGCGTTGTCTCTGGAGAGCCTCTGCAAGCGCTGCCAAGACACTGAAGAGGAGGGTTCTTCTCTCAACCCTGGGGGTGTCTCTCCTCCTGGGCCCCTGCACTGTCTTCCCTCAGAGAGACCATAGAAACTCCTTAGCATCCTAAACCTAAAGCCATTCCTTAAGCAACAGACACCTGTCCCACCAAAAACTGTCACACATCCAGAGTTCCACCCACCCAAAAGCAGCACCCCCAGCACCCCCACCCTGGCCACATCCAGCAGTTTGATACCTCTAGATTCCTCTTATTTAAAACAAATCACCCCCTCCAAAGAGGAAAGAGTTATAATATGGAACAGAAAAAGGGTCAGGCGTTCCTGTATCCCCTGTATTCTTCCTGAGGGAACACCTTCCTGGAGCAGCAGAATAGGTCCTACCCTTTTCCTTTACTAGTGGGTTTGCTTCCTTCCCCTCTGTCCAAGCGTCTTGCACCGCTGAAGTGACTACTTACCTTCTGTTTCCCACTCTTGTCTCCACTGTATGTCTGTGATGCCTTCTGGGACCCCTCCGTGAGTAAGCTGCAGTGGCTTGGTTTCATGATGATGATTCTCAATTTATAGCGCTCTGCTCCAATTTACCATGCATTACTCTCAGAGAAAACCTAATCGTTCTAACACTAGATAAGAACAGTAGATTCAAACACAATGGAGAGGAATGTGTTTGTGTATGTGTGTGCTCAGAGTTTTGACATTGGCTCTACATATGAAGCATACTAATACAAAATGCTTGTTCTTCTCACTTGTCAGTCCCACTATATAATGATTGTCAGAACCAAAGTAGAAGTGTCATCAGAGGATACAATCTACCTGCCTGTATTAGTTTCCTGTTCTTGTTGTAGCAGTTTACCAAACTCAATGGCTTAAAACAACAGAAATTAATTTTCTCACAGCTCTGGAGGCCAGCAGGCTCTAGGAGAGAACCCGTTCCTTACTTCTTCTAGCTTCTGGGGACTGCGGGCACTCCTTGGCTTCAGGCCGCATCCCTCCAGTCTCTGCCTCCATGGTTACACGGCCTGCCCCTCTTCTGTCTGTGTCAAATCTCCCTCTGCCTCTCTCTAATGACACTTGTAATTGCATTTAGGGTCTACCTGGAAAAGCCAGGATAATCTCATCACCTCAAAATCCTTAGCTTAATCACATCTCCAAAGTTGTTATTGCTATTGTTTTGCCACCTAGGGTAACATTGTCAGGTTCCAAGGATTAGGAGATGCCTGCCTTCTGGAGGGCCATTATCCAGCCTACTTGTAACTCCTATATACGCACACCCTGAGTTCTAATTCAGGGTCCTCTCCCTCCGGACATCCCAGCTCTGAGGAGACTAGCTTCCTAGCACTGCACTTGTGCTTTCCATGCTGCTACTTTCCTCCCACCTACAGTGGTAATAGGGTCTTTGGTGTCTTGCCACCGGCTATCTAAAGGGCAGAGGAAAGTAGACATTCCTCCAATCAGACTAACTTCTTCCACAAAACCCTTGGCCCACTGGGGCAGGAGAGATGCAAGCCTTAAGTGGGGTAGATTCCAAAAGGGCCAGTTTATTATTATTATTATTAAAATTTAAGAGAACAAGCCCGCATAAAATACAGAATTCTGATATGCCACCCCACCACCAACACCTTGCAGTAGTGTGGAAAATTTGTTATAATTGATGATAGCACATTATAATTGTACTATTAAAGTCCATGGTTTGACTTACGTTTCCATATTTGTGTAGTGTAGTTCATGGATTTCTTTTTTATTTTTATGATGTTACCATATATACATATCTAACATTTCTCCTCTTAATCATATTCAGATATATATTTCAGTGCTGTTAATTGCGTTCACAATTTTGTGCTACCATCCCCACCATCCATTACCTAAACATTTCCATCATTCCAAATGGGAACCCTGTACATTTTAAGCCTTAACTTCCCATTCCCTATCCCCACCCTGTCCCCTGATAACCTATATTCTAGATTCTGACTCTGTGAGGTTGCTTATTCTAACTGTTTCAAATCAATGAGGTCATATAATATTTGTCCTTTTGTGTCTGGCTCATTTCACTCACATGATATCTTCAAGGTTCATCCATGTTGTTGCATGTATCAGGACTTCATTCCTTTTTACAGCTGAATAATATTCCATGGTATGTATATACCACATTTTATTTATCCATTCATTGGTTGATGGACACTTGGGTTGCTTCCATCTTTTGGCAATTGTGAGTAACTCTGCTGTGAACATCAGTAAGCAAATATCTATTCAAGCACTGCTTTCAATTCTTTTGGGTATATATCTAGTAGTGGGATTGCCAGGTCATATGGTAGTTCTATACTTAGCTTTCTGAGGAAAGCCAAAATGTCTTCTACAGTGGCTACACCATTTTACATTACCACCAGCAATGAATGGGTGTTCCTATTTCTCCACATAATCTCCAACACTTATTTTCTGATTTAAAAAAAAAAAAAAAAATATATATATATATATATAGCAGCCATTATAATGGATGTGAAGTGGTATCTCATTGTGGTTTTGATTTGCATTTCCCTGATGGCTAATGAGGTTGAGCATCTTTTCATGTGCTTTCTGGCCATTTGTATATCTTCCTTGGAGAGATGTCTCTTCAAATCTTTTGTTCATTTTTTAATTGGGTTGTTTGCTTTTTTTAAGTTGAAGGATTTCTTTATATATTCTGTATATTAAACCTTTACCAGATATGTGGTTTCCAAATATTTTCTCCCATTGTGAAGGTTGTTTTACTTTCATGATCAAATCCTTTGAGATGCAAAAGTTTTTAATCGAGATGACGTCCTATTTACCTATTTTTTTCTTTTATTGCTTGTGCTTTGGGTGTAAAGTTTAAGAAACCATTGTCTGACACAAGATCCTGAAGATGCTTCTCTACATTTTCTTCTAGGACTTTGATAGTTATAGCTCTTATATTTAGGTCTTTGATCCATTTTTAGTTTATTTTTGTATATGGTGTGAGGTAGGGGTCCTCCTTTTATTTGCAAATGGAGAGTCAGTTTTATCAGCACCATTTGTTAAAGAGACTATTCTTTCCCAATTGAGTGGTCTTTGCCTCCTCGTCAAAAATCAGTTGGCCATAAATGTAAGGCTTGCTTTCTGAGTTCTCAGTTCAATTCTATTGGTCTATATGTCTGTCCTTGTGCCAGTACCATGCTGTTTAGATTATTATGGCTTTGTATTAAGTTTTAAGATTGGGAAGTGTGAGTCCTCCAACTTCATTCTTCTTTTCAAGATGGCTTTAGCTATTCAGGGCCTCTTACCCTTCCATATAAATTTGATGATGGGCTTTTCCATTTCTGCAAAGAAAGTTATTGGAATTTTGATTGGGATTGCATTGGCTCTATAAATTGCTTTGAGGAGTATTGAAATCTTAATGATATTTAGTATTCCAATCCATGAACATGGAATATCCTTACATTTATTTAGGTCCTTCCTTTGATTTCTTTAAGCAATGTTTTGTAGTCTTCTGTGTACAAGTCCTTTACATTCTTGGTTAAAGTTATTCCTGGATATTTGATTCTTTTAGTTGCTATTGTGAATGGAATTCTTTTCTTGATTTCTTCTTCCAGTTGTTCATTGGTTATGTGTAGAAACGCTACTGACTTTTGGGTGTTAACATTGTACCCCGCCACTTTGCTGAATTCATTTATGTGCTCTAGGAGCTTTGTTGTGGATTTTTTTTTTCCAGGATTTTCTGTATATAGGGTCATATCATCTCCAAATGGGTCCATTTTGTTGCCATAAGAATCAAGTCCCTTTGCTTTTGCTTAGCTTTGACTAGTGCAGAAGTGTCTTGCCTCTGCCCTTCAGTCAGGATATCTATAGAATGTGAAGTCAGCGAGGACAGAAAGCAGGTCCTTGGCTAATAGTCTGCAGTGCCTGGCACAGTGTCTTGGAGAGACTATTCACTGAGTTAGCCAGTGTCCTTGTGGACATGACATTCCAAGGACAGCCACACGAGCCCCTCCCTGCTGCGGTTAGCCACTCCAGGCACAGCTTCGGATGCCATCGGTGTTCTTCTGAAGCAGTGTGCTTGGATGGAGACCTGGTTCATGTGGCCATTTTTAAAGCAAAAAGTTGAATCCTGTATGGAATAACCATGTTGCAGTTATGAGAGAAGTGTGCTGCCATCCTACACACTGCCTATACCACTGCTTAAAGGTACCCCCTGGTGGGCCTGGGAGGGGCTGGGGAAGGAAACCCACTGTGGCCTTATGACAGATAGTTGTAGAGAAAACAGCAGCAGTGGCATGTGTAACTGCTGCTAATGGCTGCTCTTGGATTGGTTCCTATCTGCTTACAGCAGAAGGTTGGGGGGCAGGGAAGGAGGAACATTAGTGGAGACTGTATTTAACTGAAAACTTCCTTTATACTGTAAGAAGAATGCTTTTGAAAGGAAATAAAGAACAGTTCCAGATGGTTATTGGATTTTTCTTGGTTGGAGAACTACTGCTTCCTTGCCGAGAATAACTGACTTGAAAATACGGGTCCAAACTTACCAGCCCACCAAAAGAATGTTACCAGCCTTAATGAAGGTGGGATAAAAAGGATCCAAATGAAAAGTTTCTTACTCTTTCATTTATCCAGCTAAGATACACAGTTTTCATTTATGTATTTATCTTAGAAACAGATACTACCTAAGAGCCTACAGTGCCACATTTTCATACATATATGCACAATTGAACACTTTTCAAACTCAGAACTGAAGGAGGACTTGGTTTGAATAGATACTATGGTTAAATTAAAATAGAAGCCTAGAGAGGCAATTTGAAGAGCAAAGAACTTGGTACAGGCTTTTAAAAAAGGAGGGAGTTCTTGGTGAATCTAAAAAGTGATGCTTTTAGACTCACCAAATGACAGAAGTTGGTTTGGAAAAGGATAAAGAGTCTTCCAGGCAGGGGCCAGCATGTGCAAAAGGCCTGAAGGCAAAAGCATCATGGCAGATGGGTATATGTGAGGCAATCAGGAGACAGCTGAGGGGAGTGGATGTACATGCTCAAGTGGTTGAGTGCCAGCTTCCCATGTACAAGGTCCTGGGTTCCATCCCCGGTACCTCCTAAAAGCAAAACAAATGAAAAAACCAACTCTCATTGGGAAGCAGATATAGCTCAGTAACTGAGTGCCTGCTTCCCATGTATGAGGTCAAAAAAAAGACAGCTGAATGATCTAGAAAGGCAGGTAACTGTGTGCATGGAAGAAATGATGGGCAGGAGAGAGGGAAGAAGCATGCAGTCTTGTTCCGTTGCAAGGAATGGAGGCCAGCATTTTGCTCTGCCTCCCCAGCTGAGTGACCCAAACTCTTGGATATTTTAGATGTTGTCACTGAAGGTACACTCTAGGCAGGCCAGCAAGCTTCCTCATCCCCTCTGCTTTCTTTTGTGGCATCTGAGACTCCAGTCCCACCTTGGGCTCTAATTAGAAAATGGAGGGAGACCCATTAAGGAAGCTTCAGGACCAGAACCCACAGCATTGTCTCCCTGCCCAGGGATCTGACATTTCTGGGGCAGAGAAATTTGGGTTCTGAAAGTTGAAATAAATCTTGCTTTCTAGCAGAGTTCTGGATTTGTCCCCAACCTGGAGCAGGTTGTCAGATGCACAGCTCTGATGTCACACCTTATACCCCAGGAAAAAAAAGTTCTTGATCACCTGAAAAGACACAAGGAATTTAAGAAATCACTTGACAAGGAATGTCAAGTAATACTGACTGAAATCAAACCACAGCAGTTGCTTTCTACAGCTGTATGCCATGTGGCACCCTCCTTTGAACAGTTAATGAGTCTAAAAATAACCAGGAATGTAAGATTCAGGAGTCAGTTTCTAAATGAGAGGTCTACAGAAACCCATGTGGGGATGAAGGAGAGAGGGGGAGATTGCCTCTGGGTCATCGGGGCAGTGGCCAGACAAATATCACCTGAGGGACCAAAGAAATAATTCCAGGAACCTTTAGTTCCCCACTCAGGTATTAATTGATTGAACCTCACGGTACCCATTTTACAGATGGTGAAAAGTTTTTGCATGTCAGCCCCTCAACTCTTTCACACTCAGAATTCTTGATGACAGCTATAATCCAGATGATTTGCTAAGGAAAACCCAAGTAATGAAATGTGGAAATAAGTAACTGCTACAATGTTTCCAACATATGTCTGGGCCTGTAATTGTGGAAAGTTCCTGTCGCTCTGCTAAGAAGCAACACTTTTTTTAGTTGTGAAACTGAGACTGGGACTTTCTCACCAATAGAGGAAAAATTAAGTTAACGTCAGAAGGAAGCATGCTCTGCTGAAGACAAAAGCAAAAGGATACTTTTTTCTTCATGGGAAATTCAAAAAAGATAGATACACTCATTTAGCCCCAAAGAAAATATATATGCTTTCCCATGAGTAGAAAAGCACCACTGAATACTTTAACTGCATTTTTCTAGTAAGAAAAAATAATTTACCCGTTGTTGTAGTAGCTCCGTAGTAATAGTAATCATGGTTAAGCACTTTGCTGTGTGCCAGGCTCTTTGCTCAGAAAGCTCTTTACCACGGTCATCACGAGATCTATGTGAGGTTGGTTCTGCTGCTCGCCCATTTCATGGTTGCAGAACGGGGCTCCAGCCGGCTGAGCAACTTGTCCCCCGGGCACACTGCTTCTACCTGGGGATGTCAGGATTTGCCCCCCAACCATTCTGACTCCACAACCGGCACTCTTAATGCCAAGCTGCCTTGGACCCTGTGGTTTTGTCACAAAGACTGGATGGAATGCTTTTTTTCTCCTTAGTCTTCTAAATTTCCTGTATAGAGTGTTTCTGTTTTTTGTTTGCATTATGCTCTTTCGTTATCTGTGGTTTTTTGCACTTCTTCTCTTCCCTTTCCTCTCATAATCTGAGTGGTCACCGAGTCAGAAATCCGAAGTTCTAGGTGAGAGTTTCACTTCTGCCGTGAACCAGCTAAGTGATCTTAGACAATTCATAACCTCCTTAGGCCTAGTTCCTTACCTATAAAATGGCAATGTTGGATTATAAGCAGATAATCACCAAGGTCCACTCCCATGCTAAAGACTCTCCTTTTCTTTTCTTTCTCCCTTTCTTCCCTCCCATCTCTTTCCCCTCCTTCTCTTCCTGGCGATGTATATGCCCTCCGGCCCTCCCGAACCTCTTGGTCTCCAGTATTTTTCTCTCCCATGGTAGGCAGGCAGACAGAGGAAGTGGTGTGATGGGGTGCACCATTGCCTAAGAGTTTCAGAGTCCCCATGTTCTCTGGGACACTGAGATGGTAAGGAGATTGATAAGGAGCGTGATGTCGCTCAGTGGGCCGCACAGGCAGAGCTGGCCCTGCTCAGAAGGGGAGCAGCAGGGCGGCGTAAGTATGCGTTGTCTTTGGTGCCTCTCCACCCCAGCTCTTGTTCTTCCTTATTCTCCCTGACATGGGTACCTTCCCAATGACCATAAGCTACATACTCTACCCACTTCTCACCAGCTCATTTCATCCTCGTCCCTCGCCACCTCGGCATCAAATCTAACTTACCGGTACCCCATTCCTTCAAGCTCTGCTTTGTATTTAGGAACCAGTGAGTCTCATTTTGTTGAAATGTTCACCAAGTTTCCCTTCCCAGAACTATAATGCTTTAACCCATTTTAAGTCAATATGTTAAAGCTTAAGAAGGCCTTCAGGAAATTAGCGTAATGTGGGACAGAATTCTTTCTCTGTGACTAGCCAGTTTTTTCCCAAGTCATATTAAATTATTAGTCATTAATTTCACTGGTATCTGTATTTAAAAATGTCTTAAAGCTCTGGCTACCAAACATAGAAGCAACTTAGATGACTTGAAATGTCCTCTTACCTTAACTTCCTCAGAGTTCTCCTTTACAGGTTGTTCATGATCGTATGGAAATTTATGGGCCTTTATCACTCAGAGTCAGCCTTTAAAGGAAGACTTTATTGTTCACTATCCTAACACTCATTTTCTACTACAAACGCAAGTTGCAGTGCTTGGGCCTCGCATCCCTATTTTAGGTGTGTTTCTAAGGAGTAGGCTGGTTGTCGCGGTTTACCAAGAACTTTTCCTTTGTTAGAATGCAAGGATACTGGAGTGGGCAGGGAGGGAGGCATGGGCCATCTGTCCCCAAGGGACAGGTCTTTGGGAAATAAATGACAGCCTTCTGGCTTGGATGCTTAAAGCAGAGCTAAGGGTCAGCTCATCATCTCTCAATGCCCAGTTCTAGAATTCTAAGCTTCCAGCAGTGAGGTGTGATCTTTTAGGTAAGCCCATTGAAAGATCGTGGGTTGGCCCTAGGCTTTGAACCAAGAGGCTAAGTCCCTGCCCCATGTCCTCTGCTCCCTCAGTCTGTCCCTTCCCTCTTCATTTCCCCAGTCTCTGCCATTCCAAATACCACCTACAAGGAGGATAACTTTGCCAGTCATCTTTGACTATGGTAAGCTTAAAATTCTGTAACACTGGAATAATAACAGCCGTTCACATTTATCCTATTGGTAGAATAAATGTAGATATTGATTGAATTGATTTATTGGTAGAATAAATAAATGTAAATTTTGGTAAAATAAATAAACTGGCCAGGCCCAATTGAGAAGAACCCTTCCCTACTCTGGGATACCAGATTGGCTTCCAGGAAAATCAGGGTACATTTAGGACTCTTAGAATGGGACACAGTATCTGTCTAGCCCAGAAAACCTCCAAAAGGTTCTTAGAGGTTCTCTTGTTTAAGAAACGGCACCTTAATCAAACCTAGTGCCCTTTACCCTGGGAAAGGCACAGGTCACACAGCGGCTGAGAGCAGAGCAGTGGGAGCCAGCTCCCCCCAGCCCACATTTGCCTGCCACACACCTATTATTCATCAACATGCCTCCTTATTATCTTATAAAGTGTGATGTGACAGACCCAGGCGAGATGTGTCATAAAGGGGAAATTTCCTGCTGGAAAAAAAGGCATCTGTTCCTGCCCACGTTTTGGTATTTGCTGAGTTTTCAAAAACTCCCCAACCACACCCCTTGGCTCTTTGTTTGACTTCATAGCAAGGTATTCCTGCCAACAGGATGTTTCTGGGTGCAGTCCCCTTGGCGATCCGGAGGCTGACGTTGGGGGAGTCGTCTCTAGACTTCATTTGTGTGCAGTGGCAGGGCCCACCGCCTGCGATAGTGTGCGGCGGGCCCTTTCTTGGGCTCAGCAGTTACAGGTTTTTAAAACCAGTGTTCACCCTCAAAGAATACAGTTTCATGAGCCTTTCCCTGTTCATGCTGAAATACGGTTTGAGAGATAATACCACAAGATTGGGCTCTAACACCCCACCCCCACCCCTACACCCCCCTAAAAAAGGCACAGATTGATTTTCTTTTTCTGGAACAGGAAAACTGTGTCACGTGCAGCAGAATATCTCATGATTGTTCCCGGGTATTCCCATGGGCCTCAAGTCTTCAGGGCTTCCACTAATCCCATTTCAAATGTGGGGAATGGGTGTGTGTGTGTGAGGCAGTCCTTTCTCTTTTCCTTTTAACTATTTCTGGCTAATATATCTCCCTGTTTTGCTTTGTATTAAGCCTTCTCTTTGCCCAAATATTCCATGTCTTGATGTTTTTGTTTTAAACCAGTCATAGACCCTTAGCTGACCCGAATCCATATCCCCGTTCTGTTTCAGCAGCCCAGTGAGCTCACCAATATGCCAGCAGATGATCTAAGCCCCAGATCACCACCTTCTCTAGAAAGACAAACAAAAACAGCCGGAAGGAGGGGTGGGGAATACTATAAATGATGCATAAAACTACAGTCTAAACTGAGCCGCCGTGGCCCGGCCTCCTCGGTGGGCGTGCGTGTGCTGGAGCACACATTTTCCACCCACCGTCCACAGCATCCCGCCCAGGGCCGCCGGCGGCGGCATTTTAATGTCAGATGGAATCGCTAATGCCCGCGTTGCCATGGCGACGACGCGAGCTAAAAGCGGCAGCTTCTGCCCGGGCGCCGCCTCCCCCGCGCAGCACCGCCGTGGCGGGGTGCGGAGTCTCTTTGTCTCGCCGGCCTCCCTCCCCGTGCCCCCCAGCTCCCTCCCCTCCCTCCTTCCCGGTCCTTTGTGGACCCCTGGGCCTCAGCTCCCGCCGCAGGTGCCGGGAGCGGGTGGGGGGCGCCCGCGATGCCCGGCGGCGGCGAGGAGGCCAGGCCGGGCAAGGTGAGGCCCTGCGTCC
The DNA here is from genome assembly GCA_026826555.1 of Tolypeutes matacus. Classification (NCBI taxonomy): domain Eukaryota; kingdom Metazoa; phylum Chordata; class Mammalia; order Cingulata; family Chlamyphoridae; genus Tolypeutes; species Tolypeutes matacus. The sequence continues at coordinate 20,463,037 of JAKSZT010054055.1, forward strand.
ACCGTCGAGTGGGGACACGACCCCCTCACCCGGCCGACCTCACCCAGAGCCCGGCTTTAAAACAGGGGATTGAGAGTTGAGGCGCCAAGCAGGCACGTTCTTCCCTCCCCTGGACACCCGGCCCTTGGCTCTCTGCCCTCGCTGCGCCCCGCGGGGGCTGCCGTGGCATGGTCGTCTCCTCTGCCGCGCGTCTCGCCCGCTGCTGAAACCCCGCAGACTGGAGCGGAGCTCAAAGTCATGTTTTTCCTATTAAAAGGCCTGAAGAGATTTCCTGCAGGCTCCCCCCACCCCCCTTTCTTTCCTTTGAAACGGAGCTAGTGTCACATGGCGAGAAGTAGAACAGGTTCTATTCCTGGCAGAGCCCAGGAGCCTTGGGCCGGCACCCCCCTTCTAGCCATGGCTTGGGGGCCCTTTCTTGGGGTGGGTCACTTACCGCATCCCAGCCTCAGAACTCACCTACTGCAGGAGTTTTCTTATCTGGATGAGGTTGCCTCCTCCGGGTCTGAAATGAGAAAGTCGGGTGGGATTGGGGGAGGGGAGGCTTTAAGCAAGCTGTGCGTTCCTGGCCACACGGTGATGAAGGTGCTGGGCCTTTGGCTATGATAACGACCCAGCTGATAGCCCTTCTCTTGACCATCTTTGTCCTGGGGCAGCATAAAAGCTCTAATGGCAGTGGCTTAACATGTCATATGGGTTCCTATCCTAGCTGATATCCAAAGAAAGAGACAGAGATTCTGAGATGAGGGAGGGAGGGAGGGAGGGAGGAAAGGAGGTGCTGCCCTATTAGATTGTCCTTAAAAGGACACACCATGGTCTAATTAATTTTTTGTTTGTTTTTTCTGACACCAACTATATTCAAGACACTATTAGACCTTTGGTTTAACAGTATTTTTTTTTTTTTTTTTTTTTTTTTTTGAGCAACCTTTCATGTTATTAGAATTTGGGAATCTAGTTCATTGTTAATGGAAATATAAAATGGCACAGCCACTGTGGAAAGCAATATGGCAGTTCCTCAAAAAGTTAAATATAAGATTACTATATCATCTGGCATTCCACTTCCAGGTAATACCCAAAAGAAAGTAAAACCAGGATCAATGTTTATAGGAATATTATTCACAATAGCCAAAAGGTGGAAACAGCTCAAGTATCCATCAACAGATGAATGAATAAATAAAATGTGGTATGTACACACAATGGAATATTATTTAACCATAATAAAAAATGAAGTTCTGAGACATGCTGCAACATAGAAGAACCTTGAAAACATTAAGTTCAGTGAATTAAGCAAGACACAAAAGGACAACTATTGTGTGAATCACTTATAAGACATGTCTAGAAAGTAGATCAGCAGTTACTAGGGTGAGTGTATTAGCCAAAGGAGTGCTGATGCAAAATACCAATAACTGGTTGGTTTTTAGAAAGGGTATTTATTTGGGGTAGGAGCTTACAGTTACCAGGCCATAAAGCATAAGTTTCTTCCTTTGTCGAAAGTCTGTTGCCACACGTTGGAGCAAGACAGCTGCTGACATTTGCCAAGGTTCAGGCTTCTTGGGTTCCTCTCTTCCTGGGACTCCATTTCTCTCCAGGCTCAGCTCCTGTTTTCTCCACAAGGTCAGCTGTAGACTATTTGCCTCTCTCCACAGGCCAGCTGTGAACTGTCAGGTGAACGGCTAGTCTTTTTCGCAGGGCCTTCTCTCCTTTTCACGACCAAGCTCCTCTGTATGCTTACTTCCCGGAGCTCCAGCTCAAGACTCCACACCAGAACTCCAGCTCAAAACACTCCAACTCTGTCCTTTGCCATGTCTTTTATCTTTGATTCCCCACCCACCAGGGGGCAAGGCAGGGCCTTACTGACATGGCCCAGTCAAAGCCCTAATCATAACTTAATCATGCCCAGATGAACAGACCAGTTTCCAAGCACAATCCAATATCTATTTTTGGAATTCTTAACCATATCGAAGTGCCAAACTGCTACAGGGAAGGTAAGAGGAGAAGAGGGAGCGTATATTTGGTAGATATGGAGTGTGCATGTAAATAAAATCAATAATCAAAATAATGTTTTTAAATATCACTTCCTTGAAGAAGTGTTTCCTGATTCCCCTAAATCTAGATTAGGCCCCCTCATATAATTACATAACATTCTGTACTTTTTACCTTCAGAACTCTTAGCCAAATTATGGATTAACAATGATGAGTGTGTATTTATTGTTTATATAAGTTTCCCACACTAGACTTCAAGCTCCATGAAGGCAGCCGCAAGACCTGTCTTACTATTGTAACAACAAGGGTTGGCACATGGAAGGGACTTAGTGTGTGTTGAATAAAGGGTGAAAAGAAGTGGACAAGGAGGGTGATGACGGTGATAGGGCCTGGGGTGCCGCCCCGAGGGTCCCCAGACCTCCTCTGAGTCCAGTGACCCTCCCGGTACTCCACTCTTACTGTACAAAGCACCCCTAAAAAGTTGTTCCAAATAATTCTTGTGTAACTATTCTCTCTGGTCTATATAAAAAGTTTGGTTAATCAATTAAATTGTATATAAACAGAACCCTGCCATTTGCTAATCAAGTTCCCAGGTAGCAGATTTGAGCATTTAGCTGAGGCAAAGAAGAGCCAGCTCTTCTTGCAGTCATTACCAGGGAAGGTGATGCTTTGATGCCCTGTGGCAAAGGTGCAAGGTGCCGGCTGCATATGAAAATCACCTGGGTAGCTTTTAAAACTACCAAATCTAGGGGGCCCACTGTGGCCCAGTAGAATCAGAATCTCTGGGAGTGGGGCCTGTCCATTAGGATTTTTAAAAAGCTTCTCGGGTAATTCTAACGTGCAGTCAAAGTTGAGAATCATTGCTTTCTGGGATCCCAGAAGACAAGGGAGACAAGGGAAGTGGGGACACATACTCACCAAACCCACAGGTTGGATTTCAGCTGTAAAGCGATACCAATACATATTTGGCTGGACAAAGAGGTTATTTGCCTCAACCCACTTCAGATTTTTTCAGTACTGCTTGTAGAACCTCTCTTTGCCTTAAAAAGCCTCTGGGTCCCCTCTTAAGACAGTCATTTAAAACAAATATGTAACTGTCTAATCAGGGCACAGACCATTTTTCAGACTTGCCCAGGCAGCCATGACCTAAATATTACCCTGGCTGGCTGACTTAGAGCCCCAGAGGAAGAGTGTATTTGCTGTGATTGTTTTCATGCTAATGTAGTTGGGCCAGTAATTCAAGGTCCCCATTGAGCTGGCTGAATTATTTGATGCTGTGAGTTAGTACTTAAAACAGAAACCACTGGCTTGGAGATTTTATAGAATTGTTTACTTTTCAATAAAATCCCTTATGTACCTGCTCAGTCTAAATACTGGAGCATTTTGTGCAATTTTTAATTGACATCAGATAAAATAAGCAGGAACTAGAAGGGGTTGGTGGAAGTGGCCCAGGTCATATAGACTAGGTATAAAGAATAAGTCTTTGGAAAACGTGACTTAACCCACTTATGGGCCAACGGATGTAGCAGCAGCAGATTGTTCTGCTCTCTCCCAGATTACCCTGCAGGCAGTAAATAAGGCCTATGGGAAGCTGTAAACGCACACAGCCGGGGAAATCTGCCTAAACTGCCCACCAAGATAGATGCAATTGGCCTTCTACTAGAAGTGTGTCTGTACCCAAGGTCAGGTCAAATCTGGCAAGAAGCCACATGGGGACACTTCACATTGAGATCTCCCAGGAGACTGGGGTCAGGGAAACACAGTTATTCTGGGCTCCTAAGTTATGATCCTGAAGGGAACAGAACTCTTCATGGACAGTAGGCAAAGCGCAAATGTGGTAGGAGAAAGCCCACACTCTGGTATCTAGCCAACAAGCTCCAGCCCACATCCAAACAACCCATTTTTGAGAACCTAAAATAAAAAATAAGAGAGCAGACTCGAGACCCCGCAGGGCCTTTGAAGTGTCCACCAGCTGCAGCGTGGCGAGGGGTTTCTGTGATGTGGGATTCCCGCACAAGTAGAGCTGGACCTCAGCCACCAGCTCCTCTCTCATTATAGGGCCAGAAATAGATGCCCCATCCCAGGAACAGGGAAGCAAGGCTGTATGGAATATTTCATCTGTTTGGAATATTGTTCTGCTGTTCTGCTCTGCCTGACAAGATTACTGAGTTCTCAGTTCTGTAGCAGTGGCATTGAGTAAGAGCCTGAAAATTGATGCATTATGTACTCTCTTAAAATAGCAAATGCAGACTAGAAAGAGCAGAGCTGCTAGGAAGTATGCAGAACTTAATTGATAGAAAGGCCTGCTTTGCCTCTGGTATCGCCCGCATGAAAGTGTGTATCAGAGCAGGGGGGTAGATTTTCCATCAAAAGCATTCTTCGTGTGGTGTAGGGTTCTTTACCACAATGAGACAAGGGTACATTTTTTAGCTAACATAACTATGTGTAAATCCTTCTGTTCTCAAACAGGTGGTAGAAAGTGGGAAATTTGTTTCTTTTCATCTCCGTGTTCTGGGGTTGGTTTATGAGTTAGTTGCTTCTGTTTTAACTTCTTTGAATTCCCCTTAGAACAAAATTCCCCAGTTATTCACTACCCAATCAGATATTCTGCGCCGTGGGTTACAGTTGTGTGGATGAGCAGCAAGGCTTAGTGAGAGTGAGGTAGAAAATGTGTAAAAATAACTGTGCCATCAGCCCCTAAGAAAGAAACATCAGCTTTTGTCAGCTTAAGTGGGATTTAAAAATAACCAAGAACAAGTTGAAAGGGCCCCCTGGAATCTACGAGCCTTTTTGCCAGAACAGTCCTAGAACGGGACCCAGTTGTTTCTCAGGAGCTATCCTTGATCAGGCCTCGAGACAAAGGCAAGGGCCCTTTCAGCCCGGGGACTGCTTGTTTAACCACCGTCTGCACATAAGAGCCTCCTTGGCTAAATCACTTTACTCGATTCACAAACGTTTATGGGCCACCTCTCTGCACCAGGCTTTGAACTAGTCTCTGTGCATACATTTTCTCCCTTAACTCTCACCAAAATCCCTTGAAAGAGAGAGCATTATTATTGTTAATTAACCCAGTTAGGAAAACTGAGCGTAAAATGTAAGTGATATGCCCAGAGCCATACCGTAGGATTGGAACTCTGCACAACCTGATCCCAGTCAAGTTCTTTCCATTGTGCCTCCATCGACTCCTCTTTCTCTTTCAGCAGCATTCCTAGAAATGCTCAGAACCTGGAAGTCCCCAGCCCCATCCTTTCCCTGCAGCTGCTGCCAGCTAGAGTGTCTGACTCCTGAATGTGTTATAACTTAAGTTCCAAAAGACTCATTACATCCCAGAGAAATCACTTTTTCCAGGTTTGGCAAGCAGTTTGATGTGCTAACAGCCCCTAAATGATGACTTGCACTAACTGTTCAGTAAACCATTATGTTGACAGTAGCTACAATCAGGTAATTTGCTGATTGTCATTGGACATTGACCATTGCCATATTCCTATAGGTCACCACAATTTTAGAGAATGTGATCCTCTGTTTGCGAAGCAAGATTAGACCTTTCTTTTTCTGTCCTTTATAATTTGCACTGTCCCTCCTAGGAATACTGTTGAAAAAAGTGTGGGCATTATTAGATAAAGATAGTTGGGGGGAAATGGTGGAAAAAGTGTAAAAAAAACTAAAGAATAACACTGAATCAAAAGTTAAAACTGTTAAGGCGTTTAGGATGGATGAGGAAGCAGCCAGATTGCTAAAAGCACAGTGGAGCGAAGAGGCTCCACTATTATATTATATAAACATGTATATATATATGTGTATGTGTGTGTGTGTATATATATATATAAAATAACACTACATTTTCAAATTCCAGTCTTTTTATTTGCTAATGCTTAATACAGCACAGCATCACTGTGATATCGTAAATACCAATTTTATCATAGAATTTGCTTATGAAATAGGTTTTACAAAGCAACTTTAATCTGTGGCAAACCTTACTAGACCACTTATATGCCTTTAAGGGAGGGATAGCAATGGGTTTTGCATGCTCCTGAGTCTATAATAGATGGTGAAACTCTTTGGATCCTTTTCCAGAGGAAGTTAAACTCAACATTGTCCACACCCCAACTCTCCTCTCTCCCCACCTCTCCTCCAACACTCAAGCTGAAAACCTGGGAACATGGAAAGCTTGCTGCCCGCCCCCTCCATCACCGACATCCAGTCACCACGTTCTCAGTTTTGCTTCTGAAGCATCTCTCAAACTTGACCTGTCCTTGCCCTCTTCACGACTACAGCCCTTTCTTCCTTGACTTACAGTTTCCTTTACTGGTTTTCTTGCCTCATCATGCCCCTCCTCAGTCTATCTTCCTTATCACCTGGTTCATCTCTATAAATTTCATGCATTTGCTCTTTCCTTAAGCACCTACTGTATGCCAGACATCTTTAGGCACATGGTTCAGACAGGTTCCCTGTTGGCATGGAGCTTCCCTTTAAAGACGGTACAGGAGCCATAGGAAGACAGACAGACAGACAAGCCGAGACTCAAACCAGTCCATTTCAGATAGTGGTTAGTGCGCAGAAGAGAACAAAGTGTTACCTGTCCTCCCTGCTGAAGAGTCTTTAAGGGTTCCTTCCCCATTCCTACAAAATTAAGTCTAAACTCCTTGCCTGTCACTTAACCTCGTTCTACGTTTCCAGGCTCATCTCCTGCACTTGAATCCTGAACTCCCACCCCATGCCGGCCATTCCCTGCACAGTCCCTAAATTTCACATCTAGATCAAGCTTCAAGCTACCTGAAATGCTGCCCCCACTCATCTCTGGTTGCCCAAGTCCCCCTCGGCCTTCAAGGGACAGTCATGGCCTCTTCATCTATAGGGTATGGAAGGTCCTTGGCAGCCGGGGAGATCCAGGTAGGCTTTGGGGAGGAAGGACAATTAGTGCTTGACGGCCCTTGAAGGAAGGAGAGGAGCTGGCCGAGCCCAGTGAGCCACCATCAACACTGGCACTGGGCTCCCCCAGCCCAGCGCCCTGTTCCACGTCTACGGCGCGTAGCGTGAGGGAGAGGAACCAGGGCACATTCGGGCTCAGGGTGCCAAGAGCCTGAGTGTATTCAGGTGATGTTTCTGCTCATCAGAGCCCCGGGCAACACCACCCGAGCACCACGCCCTGGCTGAGAGCAACTGCAAGTCCTCCCTGCCTGCGGGGCAGCGGGCATCTCCCTGCGCTCTAAGCCTCCTAGCCCCGCTGAGACCTTTAATGGCGCTGATACACTACGCCTTGTACAGTAGCTGTTTGCTGACGAATGTGCCTGCCTCCTCACACTGTGAGCTGCTTGAAAACAGAGGCTGTTTTATTACTTATCTTTGCATCCCAGAGCCTCAGACTCAGATGATTGATATAGGACATGATTCAAGACAGTGCCTAGGAATTCCTGAGCTCATGGCAAAGCTTCTTAATCCCCAACCAAGTTCATCGTTCCAAAACATGCCATTCTAGAACCCTGAATCCCCTGGAAATACTTCATCTTTCTGGTGCGTTCTTTTGATGACTTTGTTATGTTGCTGTGTTAGCCACTTTAAAAGTTCAATTTGGGGGTGACAGGGACTGTGACCCACAACCATAGATATAGAGGCTCTAATGCTTCTTGATCATGGCGAGTTGAATAAGCAAATGCACAATGATGTTCTCAACAAACCACTAAAAATCATCTGTTCAAAGTAAGGTGTGGGTCCTGGTTCAAGTTAGATCCAGTCTTCTTTAGCACCTTCATTAATGATGCGAATAGAAAGTAAACACCCGTGTTCACAGATGGTGCTGACTTTGGAGGTGCTGTTAACAGAAGTGCTAAGAAGTAAAAATGTAAGCAGGAAATAGCAAAGGTGTCTTAAAAACACACACACAGAGCAAAGGAAAAATGCCTCTCAAACAGATATTTGATAAAATGAAGCCCCAAAGACATTAGAACAGAAAACATCAAGTCGAAGAGTGAGAAAGAGGGAGAAGAAGGAAGAGGCAAGAAGGGACACGGGAAGAAAGGAAGGGTTTCCCGTGGGTGTCACAGGCCGGGGACGCTCCCAGAGCCGAGCAGCCCCCTGTGCCCGCTGGGGGGATGAGACAGGCCCCTGCGCCGCTCTATTCACAGCCCTTGTCTCATTTGTTTTGTGGTAGGGTTTTTGTTTGGTTTGGTGCTGTTTTTTGTTGCCTGTTTTTCTCCTTATTTTTGAGGGAACTGTGGCATAGTTTTGTTCTTTTGGTTTGGTTTTGAAAGGTTTCATTACCCTAGCTTTGCAAAGCATTAATTTGGATATTTTGGGAGGGATAGAAGAATGTAGCCTTTAAAGAGTCCAGATTCCAAATATATACAGCACAGGAGAGCATTCTCGCCACCTCTGTCCCTGACAGAGAGCCATTCAGCAATCACCAGCCTCTCGGGGTAAGCCCAGCAGGTCACCTCCAGCGTACAGAGGACGGAGGCCTGGCCGACCTTGCCAGGGGAGGCCTCCTGAGACACGAAGAGCAGGAACCTTGGGGTTGACAAAAACCGAGAACCACGCATCTCCGCGGAGCAGCAGTTGTCCTCAGGGCCTCCATCTGGAAAGTCAATATGGCAGTGTGTGCTGGAGGATAGTCCGAGAAGTGCACAGGTTCTCCAAGCACCAGGCAAACACCCTTTTCTTTGAAAGCCTGGATGCATCCCTGCCTGGAAACATCAGTGTCTTCTTCTGGCCAGATGAAGGTCAAAGAATGAAAGGAACAAATGCCCAGGAGGAGAAAATATGCAAGTAATGAAACTGCATGTAAAGTGGACAAACTTAACCCCAAAGTGGGAGTCATAGTTACAGGTCAAGGTATTCAAATCTTAGCATCGTTACATTCCTAGTGCTTTTTCTTCCGACTCATAAGCAACAAGGATTAAAGAATGCTGTGCTACAGAGACTGCCCCACACCAGAGTTCAAAAAGCACGTCAGCATGGGGATGCATGGAATCGTGGTCAAGAGTGTCGCTCAACAGACATCCTTGATTCAAACCTTAGCCTCACCACTTTCCAGCTGTGAAAAGTTACTTGATCTTTCTAAGCTTCTCTTTCCTTATCTATTAAGTGGATGTAGTAACAATGCCTCATAAAGTTTAAGGAAGGATTTAATAAGATGATGCATGTAAAATATTTAATACAGTGTCTAGTGCATGGTGAGTTCTCAATAAATGGCAATGATGATTTTCAAAGCCCAGCCCCCAATCCAAAGCCCCTTTACAACTGCACAGGTGCATATACTGCTAAGTGGTACCAGCCCTAGCCAGCAGACAGCTAAGTGGTCACTGGGAATGTCTGTCCACATTACTTAGGATATTATTCATCTCCTTTAAGCCTTAGAGCACAAAAATGGCAACATGTTCGTTCACTGATGTAATTCCTGGAACTTCTCTAACCTCACATCAATGCAAATGCTTGTTCCTACCAAAGGTATTTATTTCTCTAAGAACTTCACTGGCAAAGGGGAGGGAACCCTAATATATGACAGTTTGGATTTACAAAGCAAGGTAATGATTCACTTTGCAAAAGAATTCTTCAGTCCACAAAAGGCACTCCTTGGATAATGAGTGTCCCTAGTGCCTCTTCATATGTTTCCATCACACTCTCCACAGAAACAGAGCCTTGCACAGAGCAAGGTGCCAGGAGGGCACGTGTACCCACCTTGCCTCCTTTGGGCCCAGCCATGGCTCATGATGGCCTTCCCCCGCCTCTGAACATCCCTGCTTTGAAGATGGTGCTGGACTTCTGGCTAGTGTCTTGTGTTGAAGTTAGCCCCCAGCTGCTTTCTTAATCATTTCATCTTTTTTCTCTTTTTCCATTCATTCATTCTGTAGATATTTATGGGACTCTAATTTTTGTATCTGATACTGCACTAGGAGCTCTTGATAGATGACAAGTGCTTGGCTCACCACTGTGTTCAGAAGCACATGGGAAATAGGGAACACAACTAAGTATTATATTCTGATGACTGTTTTAGTAGCAGGATGCAGGGAAGTTATAGACCTGGACCCTGACCCAGATTGCCTGGGTTCTGCCTGGCCCCACTGTGACCTCGGGCAGACTTGTCTTCTTTAGGCCTTGTTTCCCCTTCTTTTTTTTTTTTTTTTTTTTTTTACCGGGAGGTCCCGGGGATCAAACCTGGGTCCCTCCATATGGGAGACGGATGCCCAACCAGTTGAGCTACATCCGACCCCCCTTGTTTCCCCTTCTGAGCGTGACACCTTCAACTTCATGATTCAGTATTTGTAAAGCACTAAGGACTGTACGCTTTTCTGTTATTATAATATTTTATTCTATTTCTCTTGTCATAGTGTAGAAGATGGTTTCTGAATGATGCCAATTCTCAGGAATTTATTGAGAAATTATGTATATATATGTACATGCACACGCGTGAACATTAGATCCGTCTTATCAATTGGGTTGTTCCAATCTGTGTTCTTTTAATAATTTTGCCTATTGAATTATAAATTTTTGATCTTCTACTATGATTGTGGGCTTCTCACTACCTCTTGGCAAATCTATCTTTGTTTTTTATATAAATGTATATTCATATATAATTTCCAATATGTAGTAGATGTATTTCCGTGTTTCTTCTTTGCTTCTTTTGTTCCCCTTTCCTACCTTCCATTAGATGAATCATATTTTCTTTTTCTTCCTTCTACTACTTTGAAAGTTGTACATTAATAGTAAAGCTGAATACTAGACTGTAATTTTTTTCACATTTGTATTTGTCTTGAGATTTAGTCAGTCTCTCTACCCTCCTCTCAAGCATGACAAGGACCTTTGAATGCTTTCCTGAGACTACTACTCCATCTTTCATATTGTCATTATCCAGCATTTCCATTCAACATTGTTTTAAACCCCCCAGAGTTAGTCATTTTTGTTATTGTTGTTTTTAATAGTTAAGGCTTATTTAGACTTACCCATACGTTTGCCTGTTTCTTTGCCTCCCATTGTATCTCAGGCTCCACTCTCTTCTTCTGGATTCAGTATCTTTCTTAATGACATGCCTTTTGGTAATTCTTTTCATGAGAGCTGAGATTGGCCACGTCCTTTAGCCCTTGTTGTCTGAGAAAGTCTCTGTTTTGCCCACACTCTCAGATGGCAAGTTGGGTATAGTATTATAGGTAGACAGTTGTTTCCCTTCGATCCTTTGAAGAGTCTGGATTTTTCATTATATTCTCACATTTGATGAGATTTCCTTTGCAAATCATGTCTTTTCTCTCTGGTTGCTCTTAAGGTTTTCTCTTTGCCTTCAGTGATCTACAGTGGATTTGCTTTTTAAGAGGCCAAGACACGGGAAAGTTTGGGATTTTCATTTTCTATTGAAACACAGTCTGCTTGCTTGCTTGCTTGCTGGTTTTCCTCCCTACTGCCTTGCCAGGATAGAAGGCATACTTCTTCTGGTGTCCCTGCCACGTGGGCAGCGTGTGGCAGGCCCAGCCTTCTGTGAGACCTCAGGCCTATTCCCTCACATTCCCTGGGCCTTCATGGCACCAGCCAGAGCTTCCCAAGCTGGCCCACAGGCCCTCCACCTCCTGGCACCAGGAGATGATCCTTTCTTTCCTTCAGCCTCCACTTTGATTCTAAATCTTCCTTCTCTTGAATTGTATTTGGCACTTCCAGGTGCTCGTGAGCAGGCAGGAAACCCTGTCGACTCTGTGCATTGCTGCTAGATTTCCGGGCTCAGTCCTGCGAAAGAACAGAGCACAGGTGACCAGCCAGCCCAGCCTGCGCGGGGGGCCGGGGGTGGATCTCCAGTGCTCTGGGGAATGGCTTGAAGGGATTTTAACAGCCGGGCGACCTGGTGACCTTGTGCCTTTGAAAGATCTCTCAGATGACAACGTGGGGGATGTGTCTGAAGTGGGGAGGCCTAAGGCAGAGAAATAAGTTAGGAGGCTACTGCAGTAACCACGGAAGAGGGGTGAGGTTCTGGGCTACGGCGGTGGCAGTGGAGAGAGACGTAGAAAGTGAAATCCGTTGAACTTGGTGATTTGATGCGGGCAATGCAGGGAGAGGACAAGAACTGGGCTCTGAATGGCTTCTGTGACAAGGTAGATGATGATACCGCTTACTGAGACCTGAGTGGCCAGAGGACGGGAGCAGTTTGGGATAAGCGGGCCATGAAGACAAGGTTAGTTTTAGATATATGAAAATTCAGGTGTCTGTGGAACATTCAGGGGGTTTTTCTGGTAGGTGGCTGAAAATGTGTTGGACCCTCCTGCCAGGCTAGGAGACACTGATTGGGTCATTGTGCTTCATGGAAACTACCAGCTGGGTTACAGCACTGTGTGATAACAAATAAAGTAAAAAGGACTGAAGATAGAACAGGATTTAAGGAGTGACAAAATGAAAAATCACTTCTGCAGGATTCCTCCTTATTCCCGAGGCGTCAGGTCCTCTGGGAAGCCCAAGGCCAGGGCGCCCTCTGTGCGTGCTGTGCTCATCGCAGCCTTGGATTTGCCCGTCTCCGCATCTAGAACGGCAGTGCCTTGGGCTCAGGCCTGCATCTTCCTTGTCTAGACAGTGCCCAGCCCATCACAGGGGCTCATCACCAGCAGAGAGAATTGGGTGACAGTGGCACAGCAAGGGGACAGCTGTGGGTGAGGGCATCTCACACGCACAGGGCTGGAGTAGAGGCAGGCGGAACAAGAGGGTGAGCACTGACTCTGGCCCTGGGGCCTGGCAGCAGAGGCAGCTGGGAGATGGGGTGGAGGCAGAAGCCAGGCTGCTGTGGGCCTTGGGGAGGGCTGCTGCTGGGATCACCCAGACATGACCCGGCCATTCAGTGGCAAGAAAAAAGGTTTTTTTCTAAGTAAAAATGGCTTCTCCCCCATCCTTCACCAGCTGCAAACCCAAAAAGGACTCAATAGACCAGAAGGTGTAGTGCCCCGCTCTCGGGACTGTGCAGGCTCCGGAGTCTTAGCCTGGCTTTAGATGTGACCGTGGTAAGTGTCCATTTGACCCTGACAAAAACAGAAGTAGTATTTCTCAAAGCAGGATTTTGAAAGAGACGCACTCTGTGGTTTGACATCAGCAGAAGGCCTCACTTCTTGAAGGAAGTGACTCGCACAGTAAACAGCTGCAGACCTGGGCGCCAGGCGTGCCATCAGGAGCCGCTGTCTTCAGGGCGAGCCAGAGATGTCACCAGAACATCCACATGAAACAAAGCTCATGGTCTGTCTTGGCAGCTGAAGGGTTTATCATGAAACACTTAATACACTCACCATCCTTTTGAACTGCATTATTTACTGCCTGCCTGTGATTTGGTGCAAGGCGAGATTCCTCCAGCCACTTCCTGTGACCCAGCATGAGAAAGCATTACATTAGCCTTGCAGTGTTCACAGGAACTCCCTGCCACACTGCCCAGGAATACTTTCACCAAGCTGGTAGGAGCCTCCTGGGCTTCTCCTCACTTCTGTTCTGTTTCCGTTTAGAGTGCACTTTCAGAAACCAGGCTCACACCATTCCAACAGGGATTGCCATTGGAATGCCACTGAGAAGAGAGAATGGCTTATTCCGTTTCCTCAAGTCCTGTGTCTGAATATTTAGGGCAGGCCAGTGGATCCAAGTCTCCTAATTCCAGCTGAGCCCAGGCTGCCTGGGACCTCCCAGGACACAGCCTCTAGGCCAGCTTCAGTCAGCACGGCACAGCTGACCGGGGATATGACAGGAGGGGACATTTCCTGGGCCGATTTAGCTCCTGGAGAGATTCTATGTTCCCACCACGTACAGGATCTGTATATGCTCAGATAGCACGAGGAATGCGTTTGTCCCACACATCCGTTGAGTCTTTCATTTACCCACGGGTTTCTCTGATGAAAAGATAAGATTCTAAACAGAAAATGAAGGAAAATAATTTGATAAAGGCCATTTGCCTGCAATGATGGTTTGGAACAGATGAAACAAGATGAAAGTCCCTGAATCCCACAGTTTGCTGAGCCACTAAATCCTGTAACAAAAGATGGGGTGGAAAAAACCCTCCTCCTTGCAGCCAGCCTCCAGCAGCAGCTGTCGTTTGGCTTGGCACTCCAGCAGAGGGAGATGCCCTGCCTCCATCTCTAAAACCTGTTTTCTTTCCTTGAAAAAATAAGGAAAGAATTCTGGCTCTGAAAAGATTGTCAAAGTGTGGTAAACTCAAGCAAGAAGTGTCACTGACCCCCTGGAGGGTCCACACTCCATCTGCCCCAGGCCCTGGTACTACTCTGGCTCCAGAATGGGCACAAGAAATGTCTTGCTGCTCATAAAATCATTTTTGGTTGAATTTGAAATGGGGAGAGAAAACATGGTTTGGGAGCAAGTTCTTATTTTCCTTTTAGATCAATCTGTGTTTTAGGTTTTGTTTGATCAATCCATGTTTTAGGTTTTGTTTTCGTTTTGTTTTTTTAATTGTGGTAAAATACACATAAAATCTACCATTGAGGGAAGCGGCTGTGGCTCAATCAGTAGGGCTCCCATTTACCATATGGGAGGCCCCGGGTTCGGTTCCCGGGGCCTCCTCATGAAGGCAGGCCCACCCGCACGGCGTGGTTGGCTGACCCAGCGAGCACAAGCAGCAAGGGGGGGATAAATGAATTAAAAAAAAAAAAAAAAAAAAAAAAAATCTACCATTGACAATGTCACGCAACCATCACTACTGTCTAATTTCAGAATATTTTCATCACTCCAAAATTAACTCCTGTACCCATTAAGCAATCCCTCCCTATTTCCCCCTTCCCCTAGCCCCTGGCAAACACTACTCTACTTTCTGTCTCCTAGATTTGCCTCTTCTGGACACTTCCTATAAATGGAAACATATAATATGTGTCCTTTGGTGTCTGGCTTATGTCACTCAGCATGATGTCTTCAAGGTTCATCCATGTTGTAGCAGGTACCAGGTACCAGCACTTTACTTATGGCTGAGTAATATTCCGTTGTATGGATCTACCACCTTTTGTCTGTCCATCCATCTGTTGATGGAAATTTGGGTTGTCTTCAGTTCCCTCAAGGTATACACCTAGGAGTCATATGGTAATTCCATGTTCAACCTTTTGAGTAACTACCATACTCAGTCCAGGTTTTCTGACTTTGTTGTGTGTTGACGGCAGCTTGTAGATAGTATCAGCCAGGGTGTTGCTTTGGACCAGAAGGCTGGCTCTTCTCCCACCCTCATTGTCCCGCTACAAACTCTTCATACACAGCCAATCCACCCCCTCTCTCTGTCCAGACCCCGCAACAGCTCCACTGAGACAGGCTAGGAATCAGTGAGGGTCTTTCAGAGCTGTGCCAAGGAAAGGAGCAGGCAGCGAGGCAAATACTCACCATGAGGGGACAACTGGGGCCCCCTCATTTTACATGCTGTCTGGCCACCTTTCCTTTGGAGGGCACTTCACTGGCTGGGCATGTTTCAGTCCTAACAGAATCATGACCACTCGTGCCATTGCCTTCTCATTGATGAGGCTGCAGTGAGTACTTGCAGTTGATGAAGTATGGAAATGCCGTTATGTTGCTGGGAGAAGCAGTCTGCAGGAGAAATAAACTGACACCTGCACATCATGCTGACCCAGCAAGCCAAAGAGAGGCCTGGCTAGACATGCAGAGATTGCAGGTGGTACCTTGGGAGCAACCCCCATCTGCAGGGTGCTGTGTGTGAAGCCCCCTCTCTGCCCTCCAGGAACATGCTTTCTAGAAGTGGAGACCAGCACACACGAGGCTACTGCTCCATTAAATTGTAGGATTTAAATACAGGGTTAGACTCCACCTCCCAGGATCTCACATTCAGGAAGGGCATATTCAAAGCAGGAACATTCATTTGCTTTTATAAACTGCTAAAATGTGTAAAGGTTGACTAGTAGTAGCTGTCCTGAACAATCTGTTTTGGAGGCTCTTAGCACTTTACTGAGAAAGGAACAGAAAATACCTCTGTAAAGCAAACTGTCCCGTGTGCACACACACACACAGTGTCTTGGCTTCCAGGGTGCCCGTGTGCATCACCCACTGGACCAGAAGCCCCTGAGGGCAGCAAGCTTGCCAAGGGTCTGGAAAAGACCCCCTGTCTTTGGCTACAAACTCATTTTCTGTATTTCCAGTGCCAAACACAGAGCCTGACATGGAGGAACTCTCAATAGGTTCTTGGAGGGAAGGATGGTTGGATTGATGGATGGATGGAATTATTCATTCCTTTTGCCTTTACCCCTAAAGTAGGCAAAGAATACATTTATTATGGGGTCGTATGTGACTCAACTGGTTGGGCGTCCGTCTCCCATATGGAGGGACCCGGGTTCGATCCCCGGGACCTCCCGGTAAAAATAAATAAATAAATAAATTAATTAAAAAAAAAAAAAAGAATACATTTATTATGCCCAGTTGACAGTTGAAAAGACAAGGGCATAGAAGTTTGAGTGGCTTGTACATGATCACAAAGCCAGTAAACTGGAAAGACAGGAGCAAAATCCAGATCCTCCAGCCCGAAGGCTCATGCTCTTGTACTGAGAACACAAAAGAATCAGGAGAGCTCTCGAGTGGGCTTAAAAATCCCAAGCAGAAATCATGGAGCAAGCATGGGGACCACCACTAAACACCACCTTTCTTTCCTAATGTATCCCTGATTCCCGTTCAGCTGAGGGTTCAGTTGGGGGTAGGGATTAGATGTTTGCCACAGCCCAGTCTCTGTGACGCAGTAGAGAGGGGGCAGGCTGCAGGAACTCGGCTAAGAGAGGGGTGCAGGCGTCACAGAGGCATTGTGCTTACTGGCTCTTCTCTCGGGCATCTCCCCCTGCTCTCCTGCTGAGCTGGGGCTCCACCAACCCAAGAGGAGGGTTTGCAGGAACACCCACCCCACAAGCCCCCATGGGCTGGCCTTGGGCTGGGCCTTGGAGAGGCAGCATTGCCCACGGGAAAAAGAGGCCAACCTAGGGCTGTACTAGGAAGGGAGGCTGGGACTGTGGGAGGGGACTGAGCAGCCGCAGGGAAGAAAAGGAAGGGGGCCCAGAGCTCCTCCACATCCTCAGCGCAGAAGGATCCAGCTCCTTTGCTGTCCCCCTTGCCACCTGCTTGCCACTGAGAGAGGCTTTCCTTTTGGTAGAGTGGGGAGCCTCAGCGTTTAAATGGTATTTATTTGTGTTTTCTTCTTGGATCTTCCAGAAACATGTTCTGCTCTCCCCTCTACTGAAAGCTCCATGAGAAGGGGAACTCCCTCCTCTTCCCCCTCTGTCATCTCCTGCTTCTTCCTTCCTCCCTCAGCCACCATTTACTCCACGGTGCTTACAGACTGGGGAGGAAAGAAGTGACACTCCCAGCCCAGCCCATTATGGGAGAAGCATCTGCAGCCGTGGTCCTCTGCTTCTCTTGTTGTCCTGCCACCCCAGGGCCCTCTCTTCAGGGTGCAGTGGTCTCCTTGTTATCCTGGGATGCCATTTTATAACAGCTGCTCTTCATTTTCCCACCAGCCTGAACCCCTGCATCCACAGCATGGAGTAGATACTGGAGACACACAGAGCCAAAGGAAGGAGGGGCGGCCGGGTCAGGGCCAGCCTCCAGAGACCCTGAGTGAGCTGAATCCTGGACATGCTGAGGGCGGGCTCAGTGGCTGGGAAGGGCTCTCGAGTCAGGAGGACCCTCTTGAAAGTGGCGAGTCCCAGAAGGGTGGGGTAGTGGTATTCAGACTCTCTCTCTCTCTCTCAGCTGACTTGGAATATACTCTTTTCGAGCCCTCTCTATATGACTTTGAGTCCAATGTGATTCAAAGTACCCACTGCGCACAGTGCAGGGCCTGGCTCCACAGTGGAGGGCCAGGGGAAGATCCCTGAAGGCAGAGCCCTGGTCCCTGGGCAGGGACTGAGAGAAGGACACACCCAGCAGGGGGAGAGCACCAAGGGGGGCCTCTGCTGGTGGCAAGAGGGGGCTCCTCCAGAAAGGCTTCGCAGGACGTGAGTCCTGCAGGAACGCCCAAAGGCTGTGCCAGGTTGACCAAGGGGAGGCGGAGGGTGGGGTGGGCGGCCACAGCTCGGAAGCAGGCAGGGAACGTGCAGCCTCCAGCGGGAGGAAGCGGATCCTGCAGCCACTTGCAGCCGCAGGCAGGTCAGCAGGTGAGACAGGACCACAGGGCCCCGCCCCCAGGCCACCACAGCTGGGGGCCACAGCCTGTGTGCCCCACAGAGCAGCCCTGGCTCCAGCTAGAATGGGGCAGAGTCTGAGTCACTGCTTCTGATGGGCTCTGCTATTTTTACGTCCAAGTCTGGTTAAAAATAGCTGTCTAAGCCAAGGTTTTTGCAGCAGCTGACAAGACAATAACTATTAGATACCTAATGTCCACAAGTGATAACCATGTATCTCTTCCTTTGCCCATTTTCTGCCTCCACTAATCTGTATAATGAGAAAGCAGGTAGGAAACATCTGTGAGAAGAGCGCCTCAGAATACTTCAAACTACTTTCCAAACTTAGGGGCCTATTGTGGGACATGCCCACCGAGCAGCCTCGAGAAACTTGCCCTGGGCCGGTTGCCCTAGCGAAGCCCACATTGTGCTGACCCTGCAGTGCAGGCTGCCCCCCCGGGACCCTCCGGCAGTGCCTGCTGCCCTGGGTGCACCAGCAGCCAGGAGGAGGTGCCGTCGGCCTAGTTCCATGGCCCGAGGGAAAGGGGGCCGAGCAATTGGAAGCCCCCAGGCCAGCCAGTGCTGAGAGAGCTGCTCTCACCCACACCGGCCCACTGACGCGTTCCGGCCTCGGGTGCACGCCACAGCTTGGCACCTGCTGCTCAACACTGAGCGCGTTAGTTCAGTGAGCCCAGCAGAGCCCCGGAAGGGGGGCCGAGCCTGTGCACACCCAGAGGCCACCCTGCGGGTGAGGGAGGAGTTCAAGGGCTGGAGGTGTCAGCGCAGAGGCTGCCCGACTGGAGGCTCCAGGCCGGCGGGCCTTTGTCTTCTCCCCTCAACTTCCCATCTCAAAGCCGAGGAGGCCTAAACCAGGCTGCAACGTGGAATTGTGCTGGCATGTGTGAGCAAATGTGAGGTGCCAGCCTATTTGACAAGTTTCTCAGCTTTTAAAATAATCAGCAGCTTCTTAAGTGTATTCAGTGCGGGTGTGAGTTGCTGGAGGAGAGGGGTTCTATTTATACGCTGAGCGGGCGGAGCACAGCCACGCTGCCCCTGCGTCCTCCTCTGCACAGACCCACCGGGCGAGCGAGGGAGCCCTGGCCGCGGCCTCCCTCTTGCCAGCAGGAGGCCTGTGGCTCCCGGGGCAGGGAGAATGTGAGTTCCTATTGCACAGAGCTCACAGGGGATACTAAAATGGAAGCGCCACTGACCCTTCCCCATTCCACAGCTGCCAGGGAGGTGGGGTGAACTGGCCCAGTGGCCTTGGTGCTCAGCGGCAAATGAAGCACAGCCTCTGCCCCAAAAAATGATAGCCCAAGAGGAGCCTTCACGGGGCCTTGGGGAAACTGGAGTCAGACCCAGTTCTAACGGCTGGAGCCCATGGCAAGCAGGAATCGTAGAAGCAGTTTCTCTTATAGGGGCATATGTGTATGGTGGGGAAGAGACTCCATTTACCCATGAATGGAGAGCCTCACGGGTCCCCCTGTGTGACCAAAGATAGCAGTAAACACCCAATCACAAACCAGAACCCGTCCCCAGTGACAAGCCCCTGCTGACCTCTAAAGCCCACTTGGTCCTCAGTCTTGGCCAGAGCCTTGGAGGTTCATGGTTCAAACCACATCTCCCACCTCTGGGCCGGGTCGACATGTGTTCTCTGAAGCCCAGCAGTCGGCCCTACTCAAGAATTTCGGTCCCTCTTGCTTACCGATGAAGCCCAAAGTGATGGTTTTGGTTTGAAGCTGCAGCCCCAGCACAATCTTTCCCACCCTCGCCCTCCGGGCTCCTTCAGGCCCTCCTCTGAGGCCACCTGTGTCCACGCCACCTGGGGTACTTGTGAAGAAAGCAGATTGCACCCAGAACCCAACGGCCCAAAGCAGCTTGGCAAGTGGCGGGGCCCCGGGGATTACCAGGGAAATGCACCCTTTTCTACACCCGCCTGCTGACTGTCTACCTGGGCTCTTTTCCTTTTTGGTCCTTCTAGTGAGAAGCGCCACCTTCAAGTCAACGTCACCAACCCTGTGCAGTGCAGCCTGCATGGGAAGAAGTGCACAGTCTCCGTGGAGACGCGGCTCAACCAGCCGGAGCCCGACTTCACCAAGAACCGCTCGGGCTTCATCCTCAGCGTGCCCGGGAACTGACCCCGCCACTCGGCTGCGGGCCTCGCCGGAGCGGGAGGGCAGCGGAGCCTGAGAGGCCAGCCTGCCCGGGGCAGGGGCCGTCGCCTGCTCCCAGGAGCTGCTTGGGTCTGGCACAGCAGCGTAGGTTCCACTCTCATCTGCTGAATCCCCAGCTCATGCCCTGCTAGGAATCATTTCTCTCGAGAGCCCTTGCTTGAGGAGGAGCCCCTCTTCTGCCTTCTCTAAGGACCTTCACTCTGTGAAGTTTCTTCCTGGCTTCTGCTCTCCTGACTTTCCACTGTCCCCACTCTAGAAACCAGAGACCCTGGTGCCCTACCCCAGACCCCTGGGCTGACATCCAAAGCACATCTCACCTCAGAAGCAACGTGCTGATTCCTGTGGTCCAGGAAGGCCTCCCGTGAACCCCAAGTCCAGTCAGTGTATCTAGAACCATGACCAGCCCCTCTAAAGGTTTGGGGATGGGGGAGCCCAGGATGCTCTTACGCTGCAGTAGGCACACTCCTCTCGGGGGGTTGGGGGAGATTTGATGGCAACAGCAGAGTGTAGCCCTGGGAATGGGTGGGCCAGCAGGACAGCCCAGCTGGGAATCCAGGGCCTCCTGCCACCTCCCAGGCACACGTGTGCAGATGCTCCCAGGGTCGCCTCACTGCACAGCCTGGGTCACGCTTCTCTCGTGCTTATCTTTGCAGTTTGCTAGTCTCTGCTGTAACCACACTTGTGTCAGGAATACTAATAAGAAAATGGAGCTGCAGAGGCAAGAGGGAGGAGCACTCCAGGGGGCAGGTTGGAAACAGTCCTTTTTTCACACCTCTGTGTTTCAGCCCTCATTTGGGGAACTCTGACTAGGGTAGCACATGGGAACAGCAGGGAATGGAGTGATAGAAAACCAGTGTGGGGTCTTGGCACTGCAGGCCAGGCCAGGCTGCCACCCCCTCTGCCCCCCCACCCCCACCGCCCACTGGAGCCTGGGACCTGGGCTGCTGGGCACACGGGCCTCAGGCCAGGAGCACGGTGCCATCAGGGCCGTTTCTGCCCAGCAGGAAGTACATGCATGTCGAAGGCCTTCCTGAGCACCCCCTCCTCCCCCTGCAGGAAACAGCCCAGCTGGTGAGGGTGCTGCTGCCAAGCTTTGGACAGCCCAGGCCTCCTGGGCAAGGAGCGTCAAAGGGAGGAGAGGCTCAGCAAACGCTCCGTTTTGTAAGGGGGATGAGGCCCATGCCACAGGAGGAGCCTGGCAGGGTATAAAAGGAATATACTAAACATTTTCTGCCACAGAAGCTCCCCCCACCCCATCCCCTTCTGCCGATGCCCCCGGCCTGCCCCCGACCCAGCAAAACACACTGAGTGCTTGGACACAGCCTCCCATGCCTCGCCCAGTGCCTGACATGGACACCTGGCCGACCCCGAGGGGGTCCCCAGCAGCCTGGCCTCATGCCCTCCCCCAGCACCCCCACTCCACTTCCCAGCTTACAAACATTTGCACTGTGTGCAGACCGCAACAAAGAATCCCACTGGCACCCTGTCCTCGGGAACCCATTCCCCTCATTTCCGTGGCCTGGGCAGCGGCGGGCACAGTGCTGCGGTGCGGCCAGCAGGGTTAGCCGTCTCGTAGTTCTGCCCACTACCTGCAGGTAGCAGTGGAGCCATCTAACTGGAGCTTTCCTCTCGTTTCCACTTATTTCCCCCAACTTGTTGCTTTTCACTAGACACATGCAAATGTATGTTTTAAACACACCAAAACCGAATATGCCAAAGGAATTGCCTTTTCTGAGGCTGGCGAGGAGGAGGGCTTTGGGTTGGGAATCCCCCCTCCGGGCATCGGATGGTGCCTCTGGCCCTGCAGCCCCAGGGCTGCCCCCAAGCACTTTTTAAAGAAGTTACAGTGAGTGGCGACTGAAGAAGGATCAGGAATTTAGGGTGTGATCATGGTTATATATCGGTGTGCACAGGAGAAAGGAAGATGTGGTGACTGCATGCAATGAAGTGTTTCTCTTGATTTAATGAAATGCATTTTTATGGTTTGGTGCAGATATTCCTATTTTCCATTAAATTAACTTTATTTCTAAAGCATATTTTGATTTACCATCAAGAGCAATAAAGCATTAAATCTTATTTTTAAAGGTGTTCTGCTTATCGGTAATTGAGAAATATACCTATAATTGTGAAGTTTTAGGTTATATAAAGTCTGCTGTTATCCTAGAGCAGGGGTTCTTAACCAGGGGTCCATGGGCCCGCAAAGAGTCTGTGGAAAGATTTCAGGGGGTCCGTGAGCTTGAAATGAAAAAAAATCAACTTACCTTTATTTTCTCTGACCTGTAACTGAAATCTGGCATTTCCTTCACTTATGAATGTATGCAATAAGTAAACTGAGTACTCCTTTCACCTGACTGGCAGAGGGGTCCATGGAACAAAAAAGCCTAAGAACCCCTGTCCTAGAGGATCAAAGGGGGAATTAAGCACAAGTAATATAAAATAGGAGGTGATTTGCCTGAGGCTTTTGAACAAAAACATTAGTGAGCAAGGAGACTGGGAAAAAAGAATAAGGCAGAAGGGGGGAGGCAGTGGAGTGAAATCCCAACACTTTGTTCCACCATTTTGAGGCCTGTCCTCTAGACCCCCAAAGCGCATTGTTTGGTATGAGGGAACATGTTGATTGAAATAAAAGCATGTACGTGCAAAGGAAAGGCTGGGCTTGCTGTGGCAGCCCCTTGGGGAGAAGAGGTCTGAGTGAAGGTCACCCAGGCTGGAGCAGCCTCTCCCCAAGGTGGCTGGTCGGAGGCGTGTGGGAGGCAAGCGCCTGAGAGAGGGTAATCAGGAAAGGTGCTCCCAGGCAGGAGTGGGGGAGCTGTGGGCAAGCAAGGCAAGCCCCTGTGAGGGGGGCTGGGCCTCCCCAGCACCAGGAGGGCAGGATGCCTCCCGGTCATCTGCCACTGGGGGGGGGAGAATGTCCAGCGACGGCCTCTGCGTCTCATACTGAGGGCGATGCCTTGAGAACATCGAATGGTCCTGATCACAAGGCCCCAGCACCGGTGGTGCGACCAGAGCAGAAATGCCCTCCTGGCCGTACAGCCCAGTAGGAGGGCCCCACCCTGGCCACAACTACAGGTGCTGGGGGGCAGCTTGTCAGAGAGTCCCAGGGCTGGAAACCTGCACGGAGCTAAACTAGCAGGATTGGGCCACATGGACACAGAAACTCAGTTTCAGGGCGGTGAGCACCAGGCAGAGCCAGCCCCAGGGACAAATGGAGGCAGAGCTTTCAGAGTCAGCCTCAACATATGGGGTCTACGGCCCAGTGCCCCTCAGGGCCCATGAGGCCAGCCTTCTCCAGGCCCCGCTAGTGCCTGACCCCCTTGGCTGGAGGGTCCCAGCCAGCTCAGCCAAGCCAAGGGAGCTTTCTGCAAAACAACTCCTGCCCCACCCCACCCTCAAGCGGCTAAACCAGAGCTGACTTAACTTGTGCATCTTTCTTAATCACTTTAATGTGTTAAGCTCTTTCCCCCAACCCATCCCTCCCCTCCCCCATTACAAATCCAATTATGTTCTGAGTGCATGAATTGTTTCTTAAAGGGGCCCCCAGCCTGCTGGTAAATGATATGCCCACAAAAAAAAGGTCTATGGATGGTCAGTGCATTTTATTTAATCAGCACAGTACAAAAATAAATAAAAATAAGGGAAGGGGAATTAAATTACAGCCAAACTGAGCTCCATGACTTTGTCAGATTATAAACCACACATACTTACAAACACACTACACATACATACAAAATGAGACAAATATAAATTAATATTAACAATATCCACAGTTTGGTCAAAGAAGAGCTACAGAAGAGATTGCACTAAAAAACCAACATACATCGCACATGTGTAATTAGCAGTTTCAAATATACAGCTATGAATAATTCCAAGTGAAAAAAAATGGCACATTTTCTTTTCATTCCAAGTGTAACAACTGTTGGAACAAAACTAAATTCTAATATCTGCATGGAAAGAATATAGCAACCCTTCAAGTTTACAAGAAAAAGGAAAAACCAAATCCAGAACTATTATTCCTGTGACTTGTTCTGTGCATGGGTGTAATTTTCACAGCCATCTGTTCTAAGATTATTTTTCTTAAGACACAAAATGCTCCTGGTTTGCATGCACAATATCACTGTAAAAGCAACAATTAAAGAATAAAGAAGGTTTGTTTTTTTCCTAGGTTAGTTTTTTCTTCTTTTTTATTGTTCTAAAAGTAGTCTTCATAGCAGCATGTCGAATAGGTTCATTGCTTGCACACTCAAGTATATCAGTTGTTCCTTTACACAATACTGATGACCAGTGCAAGGGGAGAGAGGCGTACACGACAGGTTTCACACTGCTGGAACTAGAGAGTTGTTTTCTTTAATCCCCTGCGACTCCTGAAATTTGCACCTCCTCCAAAAAATAAAAAAAATAAATACACAGAAAGAGAAGGAAATAGACACAGTGGAATCCTGCGGATGCAACATAACCACAGTTTCAGGCCAGGCTCAGCCAGCTAAAGGTGTGACTACAGGCATGCGCCCCTCCACCTCCCTCCCATGCCCCTCAGGGGCCAGCTGCCCCCACAGGCCTCACACATGGCAGCAGGATCTGAACAGACAGGTGGTGTGAAAATCCAAGCAGAGAAGAGTCTCCGCAGTTACATCTGTGCGGCAGCCGCAGATTCCTTCCAGGTCTGCACCAGATTATTTTACAGTCCCAGGAATGGCTCAGCGTGGGCCTCGCGGCCAAGCTGGGGCAGATGCTCTCAGGCCTGGGCAGGCCCTCTTCCCATCTTTGGGAACACTACGGCCAACAGGCTCAGTTTCTGCTCCAGACTTCTTAAGCCAAGACCTCAATTTCACAGCTTTTTCTTCTTTTACGTGAATTTCAGTAGTGCTTGGGTTGAAATCGGCAGCCACCCAGAACCTAATCCTATGTAAAACAACACCCTCCCCCCACCCCCCTCACCCCAGGATTGAGAGAGAAGAGACTTCTTCTCTGTAGCATCTTCACTCTGGTCTTTGTTCCTCGAAGCCAGAGTGATGGGCCCTGGAGGAAGACTTGGTTGGTCCGTTCTCTCAGTCCTCCCCCAAGTCTGGGAGAATTAGAAAGAAAATCTGGAAAGTAACACATCCTGTGTCATGTGTTTTTGCAGCCACTAGGGTAAAGTGGAAACCAAATCCAGCAGCTGCAAACGACCAGCTGTAGAATCAGCAGGCTTCAAACGCAATCAGGAGTCACACCCCTGTCTTGTAACTGTCTCTGAAATCCAGCTGTCTCACTGGGCCTGGGGGGACAAGGCTTCATCTTCAGAAGAAACTGAACTGTTTGGAAACAGCTTTAAATGAACAGGGGTGGGGTAGGGATATGTCACTGCCACATCAACCCAATCCCTGACATCAGCTGTGCTCCCCGCCACCAACTCTGCAGGGTCAATGCCATGTGCACCAGCAAGTGGCCTCAGCCCTTTGGTGGGCACCTGCTGGGTCTCAGGCGTGGCACCCCCACCTGCCCAGAAGGCAGGCTATTGCTGATGGGCACCTGCAGCTGTCCTGGCATTTGCCACAGGGTGACTAAGCTGTATTATTCCAGTGAATAATTCACCCGGGAAAGGACTTGTCCCCAGCTGCACCCTACCCCATTAGCTGGGACCCAAAATGACAGAACTTAATGAGTCAAACCAGCTCATTAGTCAACACTACCAATAGCACTGGGAGCAGTGGACAAGTGGGGCGGAGGGGTAGGTTCCATTTCTCCACTAAAGGAAGGAAAGCCTTTCTCCCTACAAAAAAAAAAAAAGAGCAAACCACGGTTGTGCATGGTCAAACGCTAGGACTCAGTCTTTGCACGCCACTGGCCCTCTCCTTGATGGAAGATGCTGTTTCTTGGCAGCAAAGACCCTGCCTCACAATCCCATCATGGCTCAGTCAGGCCGGCCAGCTCCGGGAGCCTTTGGGAGGATAAACAACCCACAGCAGAAGTCAGGAGAGGGCCTCCAACGGAAAACCCCGGTTGGCCCGAGGCCCCTCTCCAGCTCCCATCCAGGGAGCAGCAGGCAGCCTCGCCCACCCTGGATCCAGCAAGGGCACAGATGGGTCAGTCCTTTGAGTCCCCCGAAGGAAGAGGTCAGTGGCCTGGGAGGCTCTGAATACATCTTCTGGGTTTTTTCACAAAGTTCACGAGTCCAAGAGAACCCAGAGTTCTTGTCAGGGCTGGAAAAAACCCCCAAGGAGTGTGTGGGAAGGAGGAGGCTCTTGGTGGCTTTGCTAGATACATACTGTACACAAAACTCCGATTTGTTTAATAATAAATTTTTAAAAATTAACTGAATCCTTGAGGCCTGATAGGCTTCAAGGCTCACCGATCTAGGCCCAGGAGGAGCCGCTTCTTGTCCTCCTGGCCACTCTCATTCTTCAGGTCGGAGAACACCTGTGTGAAGTAGTGCGGGTCAGCGTTGATCTGCAGCATCTTGGAGCTCATGAGGTTGATGACTGAGAGGCAGCGGTCCCAAAAGGCCTCCTTGCAGCTCTCCACCAGGAAAGGCTTGAGTGGATAGGAGATCTCATTGCCCATGTAGGAGTAGGAGAGGTACAGGCAGGTCAGCAGGACGGCCTGGAGCTCGTGGTCCGAGCCCACCTCGGAGGAGATGACATCCCTGCACAGCATGTAGAGGAAGACCACGTTGGCCGGCGTGATGAAGCCCTGGTCCTGCCAGCCCTGCAGAAGCAGCGAGCGGTCCACGCTGCGCAGCCAGAGCACAGGGTCCGTGGGGGACAGGTGCTTCAGGCGGTAGCACCGGCGGCAGAGAAACTCACCCAGGCAGCGCAGCAGCTCGCTGGTGGACGCCTGGACGATGACCCGTTTGGGCGTCCCTGCGGAGGTGACCGCAGGGTGCGGAGCCTTCTTGACGGAGGAGGAGACCCCGGTCTGGGAGCCCGAGAGCTGGCTGGCCGGGGGTGGGGGCGGCTGGGCCGGTGGGGGCTGGGCGAACGTGGACAGGTTGGCGCACGACAGGGACTTCTTCAGGTTCTCATTGTTGAGGTGCGTAATGTTGTTCTGGTAGCTGGTGTTGGGCTGCACCTTCTTGGAGTTCTTCTTCTTGGCCGACACCGCCACGATCCTCTTCCAAGGCAGCACGGAAATGATGGAGTGCCGCTTCAGGTTCTTGTCCTTGGCGTTCTTGCTGTTCTGCACGGCCGTGTAGTGGCCCACCGTGGCCGCGCCATCATCAAACAGCGTGGCCTTCCGGTAGCTGGGGGACAGGGACAGCACCGTGCCCATGGTGCCGCTGCGCGCCGGGCGGAGCCCCGCGCCCCTGCTCGCCCAGCCTGACCGCCGGCGGGTGGAAGCGGCTCAATGGGCCCGCGGCGGCCCCAGGGAGGAGGCGGGGGCGCTCCCGGGGAAGCGGGCTGCCCCCTCGGATCTGCGTGGAAAACAAGATGGTTCTCAGCACCGGGCGGGGCTCCGCGCCGCGCTCACCAGCCCTGTCGCCTCGGCGGCCCCCAAGGACCTAGCCCCCACATCCGCGCCAGTGCGTGCCCCGGGATCCGCGCGCCCGCGCCGCAACCGCGCCGCTCGCCACTGCAGACATCCCTGCCCCCACCTCCCCGCCGCCGCCCCAGGCCGCCGCGGCCCGGGT